>CM060962.1:205767363-205974863 GCA_030765045.1 Tenodera sinensis | reverse complement strand
AAAGAGATTGACGCTATTTTAATAAAGCAGCACTCAGACGGAGATAACGTAGTACTAGAAATCACCCGAGGCAATCTAACCTTAACAGCCGCCAGCAGCTATCTAGATATCAATGATGACATTAATAAAAATATATTACAATTAGAAGCAATCACAGAATTCGCTAAAGGAAAGTTTTTATTAATGGCCATGGATAGTAATGCAAGGTCCAAGACTTGGCACGACACAATAACAAATAAGAGAGGGAAAGGCTCGAAGAATTTGTAATAAGCAACAACCTACATATCATCAATGACAATATAGAGATAACAACGTTTGAGTCATCCTTAGGATCCAGTAACATAGATTTAACAGTCACTAACAACAATATGTTGAAACTTATACATAACTGGATGTGCCTAGACGATGAAAACTGCTCCGACCATAGGATGATTACATTCCAGATAAAATACAGAAATGATCAAATCAACTACAACAATTTCATAGGGACTAGATATATAGTCCGCGAAGAAAATTACAACGAATTTAACAATAAGTTTCTAGAAGAACTTAAGCTTAAATTTAGAGTACAAATAACAAGTAATGACATGGAACAAGTGGATGATATTCTACAGGGAATTGTGTCTATGGAAACAGATATAGAGAAAATAATATATAAATTTGAAGGAGCCATAACTGCAGCATGTCACAAATCCTTTAGAACATGTAAGCCAAGAAAGAAAGCTGCTGAACACAAACCAGTTCCATGGTGGTCACAGGAGTTGACAATAATGAGGAAGAAGACAACTGCAACCAGAAGAAGGTACCAAAAAATAAAAAACAATGAAAATGAGAGAGAACGACGCAAGCAGCTATACACCCAAGAGAAAAGAAGATATGAGTCGTCAATTAAAAGGGCGAAATATGAGTCGTGGAAAAACTATTGTAATGTTACAACGACATCGAACCCGTGGAATGCAGTTTACAGATTGTCATCTGGGAAGATGAAACAAAACATTACCTTGTCAACCTTAAGGAAACCCGATGGCACATATACCAGTGACTTGAAAGAGACTATGAGTGTCATGATGGATTTATTTGTGCCGATTGATGATGTGAAAGAGGACAATGATCACCACCGACAAATCAGGCACAAAATAAAGGAACAATTAGAAACCCGGGATGATACTCCATTTGCAACAGCAGAAGTAGCCTCTATTATAGATAATATGAACACCAAAAAAGCTCCAGGAGAGAACGGCATCACTGCAGAGATACTTCGATTAGTGTTCAGACTAGTTCCCAAACTGACCACAGCTATATATAACGGCTGTCTAAGAAGAACCTATTTCCCCAGTGCATGGAAACACGCTAAAATTATACCAATTATTAAAGCCGGCAAAGAGAACTCCGATGAGGTAAGCAAATATAGGCCAATAAGCTTATTAAATGTTCCAGCCAAAGTGTTAGAGAAACTACTAATACAACGGATAATGCACCACATACATAGTAACAACCTTATGAACAAAAACCAATTTGGTTTCACACCACAAACCAGTACAGTCGACGCTCTGATGTACCTCAACCAAATAATCCTAGACATCCTAAAGAAAGGTCAACAAGCTGCCCTTATCAGCTTAGATGTTAAAGGTGCGTTTGATGCTGCATGGTGGCCTAGCATCCTGGCTTCATTGAGAGAGTTCAGTTGCCCACAGAACCTCTATGATCTCTCCAAAAGCTATTTTAATGGAAGGAGTGCTACTTTTTCAGCTAACAGCATATCCATAAAGAGGACAATCACCAAAGGATGTCCACAAGGTTCCTGTAGCGGTCCGGGTTTCTGGAATATATACTATAACTCACTTCTGAATTTAGAATATAGTAAAAACACAAAGGTCATCGCCTTTGCAGACGATGTAATGTTGGTTATTAAAGGAAGTAACAGCCTTGAAATAGAAAATTACGCTAACATCGAATTGCAGAAAATATCGAGATGGGCCAGAGACAACAAAATCGTCTTCAATGAGCAGAAGTCTACAGTGTTAGTAATTTCGAGAAGAAGACCATTGCCTGAGCGAGTACTCAAGATATACTTAAACAATAAGCAGTTACTACAGACAGAAAGCTTAAAATATTTGGGCATAATTATTGACCATAGACTCAACTTTACTCGGCATATAGAATACGTTAGCGAAAAAAGCATAAAACTAATTCATGCACTGGCCAAATCCGCAAAAATAAATTGGGGACTAAATAGTGATGTGATGAGAATTATATATAAAGGGGCTTTATTGCCCATTCTGACGTACGGGGCACCTGTATGGGCAGAAGCAATCAACAAAAGATATAACAAACTCAAGCTACAAAGAGTCCAAAGACTTATTAACATAAAAATAACTAAAGCATATCGCACTACGTCATCTGAAGCACTATGCATTCTGTCAAAAAACACTCCCATAGGGATACATATTCGGGAGATTGCGAGATTATATGTAAGCAAGAAACGGAACCAGGAAGGAATTACGATTGATACAGCAGAGCATTACGCAACGTGGCCTCATCCAGCAGAAATAATCAAGATCAAAGAGAAACCCAATGATCAAACCCATTTAGTAGACATTTTCACTGATGGAAGTAAGGAAGATTCGGCAGTTGGATCCGGAATTGCTATATTCATAGACCAAGTACTAGTCCACGAACTACAATATAAATTGCACAGTAGATGTTCTATCAATCAAGCAGAGCAGTTCGCAATTCTCAAAGCCCTTGAACACCTTGAACATCTCCAACTACAGCATATTCAAAAAACAGCTGCTTTACACACTGACAGCAGAATCACTCTTGATTCATTACGTAACTCTAACAACCATCTTCACCTTATTGAACAAATAAGAAAAAAATAAGGCAACTAGAAGCACACAGCTGGATTATCTACTTCACATGGGTCAAGGCTCACGTCGGAATTGAAGGGAACGAGCTGGCTGACCAACTGGCGAAACAGGCAGCGAACAACAAGGACCTACCAGTTAGTTTCGACAGGATACCCGTGAGTGACATCATGCGAAAGCTACATGAAGAAAGTGTGAATCAGTGGGAAAGTGAGTGGCGAAACACCAAAAATGGAGCAGTGACTAAATCTTATTTCCCCACAGTGGCAGATAGATTACGACTTAAATTTCCACTTACTGGTAAACTCACAACTTTCCTAACCGGACATGGCAGACTTAATTCTTACTTTTACAGATTTAAGATAAAGGACTCTCCAATGTGCTCCTGTGGAACAGCGGAACAGACCGTAGTACACGTTTTATTTGAATGTCCAAAACTTGACAGAGAAAGAATCAAATTCAAGAAAGCTATGTTAAACAAATATGGAAAATGGACATTCCAACAACATAAATTAGTAACGGAATACACAACTGAATTTATTGAATACCTAAACACAATAGAACTCGATAAACTCTAGAGTGCAACTAACGATATCCCATAAGTAAAACTATGTATTAGTATATTTATTAAGCATGTACTATAATGGCATGTAGTATTACGTTTTTTGTAATGGAACATGCCGAAAATAAAGAATGTTTATATTAAAAAAAAATACATACATACATACATACATACATACATACATACATACATACATACATACATACATACATACATACATACATACATACATACATACATACATACATACATACATACATACATACATACATACATACATACATACATACATACATACATACATACATACATACATACATACATACATACATACATACATACATACATACATACATACATACATACATACATACATACATACATACATACATACATACATACATACATACATACATACATACATACATACATACATACATACATACATACATACATACATACATACATACATACATACATACATACATACATACATACATACATACATACATACATACATACATACATACATACATACATACATACATACATACATACATACATACATACATACATACATACATACATACATACATACATACATACATACATACATACATACATACATACATACATACATACATACATACATACATACATACATACATACATACATACATACATACATACATACATACATACATACATACATACATACATACATACATACATACATACATACATACATACATACATACATACATACATACATACATACATACATACATACATACATACATACATACATACATACATACATACATACATACATACATACATACACACACACACACACATACATACACACACACACACACACACACACACACACACACACACATACACACATACATTACGTACGTACGTACGTACGTACGTACATACGTACATACGTACATACGTACATACATACATACGTACATACATACATACATACATACGTACATACATACATACATACATACATACATACATACATACATACATACATACATACATACATACATACATACATACATACATACATACATACATACATACATACATACATACATACATACATACATACATACATACATACATACATACATACATACATACATACATACATACATACATACATACATACATACATACATACATACATACATACATACATACATACATACATACATACATACATACATACATACATACATACATACATACATACATACATACATACATACATACATACATACATACATACATACATACATACATACATACATACATACATACATACATACATACATACATACATACATACATACATACATACATACATACATACATACATACATACATACATACATACATACATACATACATACATACATACATACATACATACATACATACATACATACATACATACATACATACATACATACATACATACATACATACATACATACATACATACATACATACATACATACATACATACATACATACATACATACATACATACATACATACATACATACATACATACATACATACATACATACATACATACATACATACATACATACATACATACATACATACATACATACATACATACATACATACATACATACATACATACATACATACATACATACATACATACATACATACATACATACATACATACATACATACATACATACATACATACATACATACATACATACATACATACATACATACATACATACATACATACATACATACATACATACATACATACATACATACATACATACATACATACATACATACATACATACATACATACATACATACATACATACATACATACATACATACATACATACATACATACATACATACATACATACATACATACATACATACATACATACATACATACATACATACATACATACATACATACATACATACATACATACATACATACATACATACATACATACATACATACATACATACATACATACATACATACATACATACATACATACATACATACATACATACATACATACATACATACATACATACATACATACATACATACATACATACATACATACATACATACATACATACATACATACATACATACATACATACATACATACATACATACATACATACATACATACATACATACATACATACATACATACATACATACATACATACATACATACATACATACATACATACATACATACATACATACATACATACATACATACATACATACATACATACATACATACATACATACATACATACATACATACATACATACATACATACATACATACATACATACATACATACATACATACATACATACATACATACATACATACATACATACATACATACATACATACATACATACATACATACATACATACATACATACATACATACATACATACATACATACATACATACATACATACATACATACATACATACATACATACATACATACATACATACATACATACATACATACATACATACATACATACATACATACATACATACATACATACATACATACATACATACATACATACATACATACATACATACATACATACATACATACATACATACATACATACATACATACATACATACATACATACATACATACATACATACATACATACATACATACATACATACATACATACATACATACATACATACATACATACATACATACATACATACATACATACATACATACATACATACATACATACATACATACATACATACATACATACATACATACATACATACATACATACATACATACATACATACATACATACATACATACATACATACATACATACATACATACATACATACATACATACATACATACATACATACATACATACATACATACATACATACATACATACATACATACATACATACATACATACATACATACATACATACATACATACATACATACATACATACATACATACATACATACATACATACATACATACATACATACATACATACATACATACATACATACATACATACATACATACATACATACACACACACACACACACACTCACGCGCGCGCGCGCACACAAGTGAATAGTGACAAGTGCGACAGTATTTGAAAATTCAAAACAATAAAAAAGAATATCTCGGAAACGCCTAATCTCACAAAAAAGTTTGATGTAACCCGTGTCCTTTAATTACATGTATTTCTTTGTGTGGTAACTGTGTATGTCTTATGGTTTACCAGTTTCACTCCAAATGAAGATGATTTCAAAGGCTCTTCCCAGAATATTTAAGCCATATTGCTAATATTCTTATAAGTGCAAGGTAATTTCTGCAAATGTTTATCTCGACTAACATTAGATAGAAGGATAAGCATTTGTAACAATAGTTTGTACAACGGTAGAGAAAGTCATATGAGCACTATACGTCAGATGTGCGCACAGCATAACTCGAAATGAGAACTCCGTTGAACGCCAAACTTGGCATTAAATGGTAAGACCAATGAGCTCTTAAAACATCAGAGTGCCGCCTAAGCCTACTCTATTTCCCAATTTCCATTGTAACTACAAGGAAATATGTAACAAAACCGTTTCTACAAGTATCTGTCTAGATTTATAAGTGGTACAAGAATAAGGTTTTATAAGAGTAGCGCACCCACACACCCATACACACACGCACACACATACACACACGCACACACGCGCACACCTACCCATACGCACGCACACACATACACACAGGGAAGTTTTCTAATGTTTCCCGGCAATGATGCTAATGAGTTTGTTAAAATAACATACGTTTAAGATATTTACACGAAAAAAATAAAATCAATATCTTGAATTCTCAAAGAACACTGTACCCTATGAAGTTCTCTTCATTTGAAAGTAATGTTATATAATTTTATCTGACTGGTAAACCATAAAATATAGCAACGGCATACCACTAAAATCTGATGTGTTGCACTCACATGACTTTCTCTACTCTTGTACTAACCATTCTAACAAACCCTTATTCCTATATCTCCATGTTAGTTAAGATAAACATTCGTACAAATTATCTTATTGCTTATGTCCTTGTAGGCGCAAGGGAGATATTAGAATACAGAAGGCTTTGTGCGACAGTCAAATCTTTTTGAACTTTGAGATTCCGTTCTCTTTGCACGATTAACATATAAACAAATGAACAACGTTGTTGCATTTCGCTAAAGTTCTAAGTTTTCCGAAACTCACACACATAACAAGGAATATCTCCGAAATGGTTCATCCTACAAGAAAATTTATTGAGGCATAAATTGTGTATTTTAGTAAGATCTACATTTTTGTACTGCAAGATTTTGTCTATCTCTAACGGTTTAGGCGGCGCCGTGGCCGAGCGGTTAGCGCGCTCGCCTACCACCTAGGCGGCCCGGGTTCGATCCCAGGGACCCGCATGTGGTATTCGTGGTGGACGAAGCGGCGTCAGGGCGGGTTTTCTCCGGGTACTCCGGTTTCCCCCGCCATCTCATTCCACCGGTGCTCCATCTTCATGTATCATCAGTGTCACCGCCTGCGGTGCCGTAGTAGTAAAAGCGGGCGTTAAACACTACAACAACAACAACAACTAACGGTTTACCAGTTATGCAAAATTCGTCCAGAGTAAATACGACTACTGGGGCTATAGTTGGAAAATTCAAGATATACATTTCATTTGTCATAAAAATATCTCAAACATATGACATTTTAATCAAAATCGTTAGAGCCATTTTCAAGAAAATCAAAATTTTCGAAAAATGTTCCATGTAAAGGATAGTTTAGGGCGGGGCTATATCTTCAAACTCTTCGTGTCGCATCCTTGAATTACAATAAACTTAAATACCAACTTTGGCTTTTAACCAACTTTTCGTTTTTGAGTTATGCTGTCCACAGACTGATACACACACAGACTGACACACAGACTGACACACAGACTGACACACAGACACACACACGGACCTTTTTCTAAAAATACTTTTTTTTTGGATTCAGGGGGCTTCAAAACATATATTTACGGTGACATCTCGACATCGAATTTTTGGGTGGAATACAATACTTCCCCTACTTACAGTAGAGAAAGTAAAAATGTGTGACATAAGCCATTTTGGAGATATTCGTTGTTACTGGTTTCAACTGTTCAATATTATGTCATTTTTAAGTGCTGCTATTCAATTGTTTCTTGCAATGTCATGGAAAGACTATGGGATGTTAAGGCCAGCATACTGCAACAGACATTAATTTGTCGAAAGGTTGTTCTTGATTAATATGAAGTAGATAGAAAAAATCTGTTGTTGCACTCACATAACTTTCTATACTCATGTACTAACCATTCTTATTACATCTTATTCCTCTGTTCCTCGTGTTAGCTGAGATAAACATTTGCAGAAATTATCTTATTGCTTATTTCCTTGTAGGTACAAGGGGAATATGGGAATACAGTAGGCTTTGAGCAATAGTCAAATCCTTCAAAGCTTTTAAATTCCGTTTCTTTGCACCGTTAACATATAAAACAATGAATAGCGATGTTCCATTTGACAGAAGTATGATTTCCAAAGCTCACACAAATAACTTGGAATATCTCCGATATCTCTATAAAAGTTATTTATTTAGTAAATAGGACTTCATGAGCTATAGCCAGAAAATTCGAGATATACATTTCATCATCATGATCAGCATCATCATCATCATCATCAACATCAACATCAGCTCTTCATGGTTTAGGAGAGTTCTCCTTTTTGGCCTCATTCTTCTTCCCATTTTTATTGGTCTTCCTATTGTTCTATGAGAAGGTTTGTATTTGCAAGATTGTAATAGAATGCGAGAGTTACCTATTCTTTGCAAATGACCTTTCCATTTCATTTCACATATACGAGTACATTTCATTTGTCATAAAGATATCTCAAATATGTCACTTTAATCAAAATCGGTAGACCATTTTCAAGAAAATCAAAATTTTCAAAACATTTTCCATGTAAATGGTAGTTTAAGGTGGAGCAATTTTCTTCAAAATCTTC
Source organism: Tenodera sinensis (assembly GCA_030765045.1). Classification (NCBI taxonomy): domain Eukaryota; kingdom Metazoa; phylum Arthropoda; class Insecta; order Mantodea; family Mantidae; genus Tenodera; species Tenodera sinensis. The sequence continues at coordinate 205,965,274 of CM060962.1, read as the reverse complement.
GTGTCGCATCCTTGAAATACATTAAACTTAAATACCAATTTTGGTTCTTAACCGACTTTTCGTTTTTGACTTATGCTGTCCACAGACTGACAGACACACAGACACACATACACACAGAGACGTTTTTCTAAAAATGGTTTTTTTTTGTTTTTTTTTTTATTCAGGGGCCCTCAAAACATATATTTCCGGTGAAATCTCCACATTGAATTTTTGGGTGGCATACAATACTTCCTCTACTTTACTATACATAGTAGAGAAAGTAAAAATGTGGGACATTTGACAAAAATGTAGGACATTATCAGTCCATGCAAAATAATGTAAATTTCTTATTTAAATGCTATTTATGTATATCGACAGGCGTTTTCTTAAAATCATGAAACATACTGAGCTGATACTCAGGAATGTTCTAAAGGCAGACAGAGTGTTAAGTGATATTGCTGATATTAGTAAACCAAAGGTCCTAAATGAAAGTATGGAGTGCAAACACAGTTAAAAGAAAAAAAAAATCATTTTGAATTATTTACAGATTTTCACCCAATTTCACAGCCGTATTCCCAATGACGATTGTTACTATATCAATGGCCCGACTCTGTAGTGTGGTGGTAGCATGTGTGCCTTGCATTCAAGACATCCTGAGTTCCAATCTCAGTTAGGTGAGTTATCCGGATGTCTTTTTCTGAGGTTCTCCCTTATCCTGAGAAGATGAACGTTAGGTAGCTTTAAGCCCTATGTACCTCTGACCCATTTAGGCTTCATTTCACTAATTTCATTCATTCATCGTTTGTTATGACACTACCTTGGAGGACATTAATATGCAAAAGATAAAGTGAGTGAGTGATGTTTAAGAGCCCGTTGACAACTAGGTCATTTGGGCCCCTACAAAAAATAAAGAAAGTTACCATATCACGGGTGACCGTGGATGTCCTATATAAAGGACAAGGTAAAGTTTATATAGGACAGACAGGTAGAACTTTAGAAGATCGCATCAAAGAACATCAACATTGCATTAGATTATGTTACCCAGAAAAATCAGCATTAGCTGAGCACACATGTAATACAAATCACAAAATCAACTTCGCCTCTACAAAAATGCTAGAAAAGTCCTCTTAAGTACTGTGACAGGTTGATTAAAGAAACTTTGTGCATTAAAGCTAATAAAAACAACTTTAACAGGGATGAAGGCCTTCAAATTAGCAAAGCATAAAGGCAAGTCATTCAGCATGTCTTCACCACAGCGCAAAGAAGCAATTTGTCCGGTCCAGGATCATTGCGGTTTAGCTTTATAGATCCTTATAGATATGCTTTGTGATCTAGGGCTCTCAATAGATCGGCTACGCTTTGCGACTTAAGAACCTAAATCGGTTGGATGGTGGTTTTTGTTTGTCTTGTGTTGCCAGAACTGTAGAAGTGAATCGCATCAACAGCGAGAGGGAGCAAGTGACACCTGCAAAATGTCAGCCCCAGACTCGTTAAGTTGTCGGTGATTTTATATATGCAACTTTATCTACTTCTACCATCAATAATCAGGTATTTATAACATATCTCAAAGCTTTCTCCACCTTTACAAAGACCATGCTACAATATCACGTAAGTGTAATACTGACTTTATCTGTAAATTAAAGTAGTTCACATTGTGGCGTAACACGAGATATTAGGGTCTTCCTATTCAATTGCAAGTTACACGTAATAACTTGGTTTTATGTACATCTGTAGTGCTATATAAGAGTAGTTATCTATACGGTATAAGCAATTCGAGTTACGCCAATTTTTGCCACCAGGGGGATAAGTAGCGCTAGTGTCGCAAGATGGCGGACATGACTTCAAGATGGCTCAAGAGAATTCCAGATGGCGGCCGTTAATCGGCCTAAAGTAAGTCCTAATCCGCCAAAAAAAGGTTGGAAAACAAGGTGCAATGTCGGGGTTGAACTTAAAAAGGGGATGGTAGAAATTTGCCCAACTTTTTAAGTTCAACCCCAACCTTGCACTTTAAATTTTCCCGCTTTTTTGGTACGTTAGGACTTACTTTAGTCCGATTAACGGTCGCCATCTGTATTCACTTCCATCACCTTAAATTCACGTTTGGCATCTTGTGACACTAGCGCCACTTACCCCCTCCCCCTGGTGGCAAAAAAATTGGTTGCACTCCAATCGTTTATACCGTATATATTTCTTATATCTTTATTTTTAAATTTTATGTGCATAACTGGGCTAAAGACCCCAGTGGAAGGATTCCGCCCCACCCTGCTTATTGTTAACCACATAAATGACCCTGCCACACGTTGCACCCCTCTTGATGACGCCTGGCGAAATGCACTACACCAATGCTGGATGGCGACTGGCAGAATTAAGACGAGATACACCATGAATACCCACTAGGGCAAGGCGCTAGTGTCGCAATACGGTGTAAGGGAGCGTTGATGTGTTCTCGACGGGTGTTGGGAAGAAACGGAGGAAAATGATCTTGAAGCAATGGGTAAAACATGGTACGCGGAAGTGACGTGTCAGTATTTGATTGGACAAAATAAGATGGAATGGGATTGGTAGTTAGGAGTTAAAAATGGCAGTGATTGGAAGAAATAAAGAACGTAGCGATTGGGTGAAAATTAGGAATGAATGAAAGAGAAAGGTGAGGAAAAGGTATTAAAAAGGGGAGAAATGAGGGTGGTAAATAAAAGAAACTGCAAGAATGTTTGCGATAACGGTAGCGTTGCTGACGGTGAAAAGTATAGTTTAAACAAAACGAAAAGTCGGTTACCAGACTTAGATTTAAATTCACTATCTTTGAAGAATGATATATGAAACCATGGTATGCAGAAAAGAAACAGAATTGTAGGAATGTTTGCGATAACGATAGCGTTGCTGACGGTGAAAAGTATAGCTTAAACAAAACGAAAAGTGGGGTTAGCAGACTTAGATTTAAATTCACTATCTTTGAAGAATGATATAGGAAACCATGATATGCGGAAAATAAAAGGAATTGCAGGAATTTTTACGATAACGATAGCGTTGCTAACGGTGAAAAGTATAGTTTAAACAAAACGAAAAGTCGGTTAGCAGACTTAGATTTAAATTCACTATCTTTGAAGAATGATATATGAAACCATGGTATGCGGAAAAATAAAAGGAATTGCAGGAATGTTTGCGATAACGATAGCGTTGCTGACGGTGAAAAGTATAGTTAAAAAAAAAGTCGGTTAGCAGACTTAGATTTAAAAGCAGTATCTTTGAAGAATGAGATATGAAAGGGCAAGGCGCTGGGGTCGCAATATGGCAGAAAGGAGTGGTGATGTGTTCTCAACCCAACGTGGAAAATGTTTCGAAATTTCGTATTCCCTCAAAAAGAAAAAAGGCTTCTGAATTTTGCTTAAAAAAATATCAATTATATTGATGCGCATAAGTTGTTTCCTTGGTTCCTTCTTCTTCTGAACTCATATTTCTAACGTATTTTTAACAGACATGCTTTAATGTTAAGCCAACAGTTAAAAACCGATAAAATTCAGAGAGGGAGAGACCGTTGTTCAGCACATGACACTAATCTACATATTAACAAGAACAAAACAAAACAAAAAAGTAGGTTAGTAGACTTCGATTTTAATTCGATATCTTTGAAGAATGAGATATGAAAATGTTCAAAAAACTAAACTTAACCCAACATGGAAAATGTTTTCGAAATTTTGTATTTACTAAAAAAATGGCTTCTAAATTTTGCTTAAAATATCAATTATAATGATACGCATAAGTTGTACCTTGTTTGCTTGGTTTCTAACGCAGTTAACAGATATGCTTTAATGTTAAGCTAACAGTTAAAATCCGATATAATACTCAGATCGTGGTTCAGCACATCACACACTAAACTATATATCAACACGAACAAAACAAATCACTACGAATGTGAATAAACACAACGCTGAATGCTGAGTTAAAAGAGCTGGGATTTCAGCCATCGCACTTGGCATAACTTTGTAAGAAGGTGTCAATACACGTCCGCACAGGTAACGCTGGGAAGATATGTGGTCGTGTGAAAGGAGAGAGGCGGCACGCTTGTTACGCAACTTGACAACACTTGTCTTGTCGTGCGCATGCGCTAGAATATCCGGTGCTTACACAGAGATATATCCTATTCGTGATGACTCAGGCATTTGATTCTTGCCACGCGCGGAACTTCAAGACGACGCTCATATTTCTTGTCTTTTTAAACTGCAAAGTTGCATCGTTGGTGCAATTCTCAGACATTATTGCTAGGTCGGTTGCCAAATCATCTTTCCGCGTGTCAAGCGAAATAGGAAATAACCCGAACCGCTAACCTGATTGAGGAGTGTTACAGTTTGAGTAGGAATATTTTTTAAGCACACCATGTGCAGTGTATTAGAGAGAGAGAGAGAAAGAGAGAGAAAGACAAACAGAGAGAGAATAATAATAGTAATAAAAACAGAGCATTTGGATTTAGACTGAGGTTGTACTTGTCCAATATTCTTGTTTCTTTGTTACTAGGTGAAATACCCGACGGTGTCCGTGGTTTGATGACTTATCACTACATTTGTCCGAGGTTGATCATCTATCACTACAACATTTAGACTTAGGTTGTACTTGACCAATAGTCTTGTGTTTGTTTGTTACTAGGTGAAATACCCGACGTTGTCCGTAGTTTGATGACTTATCACTACAACATTTAGACTTAGGTTGTACTTGTCCAATAGTCTTGTGTTTCTTTGTTACCAGGTGAAATACCCGACGTTGTCCGTGGTTTGATGACTTATGACTGCAACATTTAGACTTAGGTTGCACTTGTCCAATATCCTTGTGTTTCTTTGTTACGAGGAGAAAAACCCGAGGTTGTCCGTGGTTTGGAGATTTATCACTACAACATTTAGGCTTAGGTTGTACCTGTCCAATAGTCTTGTGTTTCTTTCTTACTAGGAGAAATACCCGAGGTTGTCAGTGGTTTGGTGATTTATCACTACAGCATCTAGACTTAGGTTGCACTTGTCCAATATCCTTGTGTTTCTTTGTTACTAGGAGAAATACCCGAGGTTGTCCGTGGTTTGGTGATTTGTCACTACAACATTTAGACTTAGGTTGTACTTGTCCAATAGTCTTGTGTGTTTTCTTTGATACTAGGAGAAATACCCGAGGTTGTCCGTTGTTTGGTGATTTATCACTACAACATTTAGACTTAGGTTGTACCTGTCCAATAGTCTTGTGTTTCTTTGTTACTACGCGAAATACCCGACGCTGTCCGTGGTTTGATGATTTATCACTACAACATTTAGACTTAGGTTGTACTTGTCCAATAGTGTTGTGTTTCTTTGTTACTAGGTGAAATACCCGAGGTTGTCCGTGGTTTGGTGATTTATCACTACAACATTTAGACTTAGGTTGTACTTGTCCAATAGTCTTGTGTTTCTTTGTTACTAGGAGAAATGCCCGAGGTTGTCCGTGGTTTGGTGATTTATCATTACAACATTTATGCTTAGGTTGCCCTTGTCCAATATCCCTGTGTTTCTTTGTTACTAGGAGAAATACCCAAGGTTGTCCGTGGTTGGTGAGTTATCACTACAGCATTTAGACTTAGGTTGCACTTGTGTAATAGTCTTATGTTTCCTTGTTACTAGGAGAAATACCCGAGGTTGTCCGTTGTTTGGTGATTTATCACTACAACATTTAGACTTAGGTTGTACTTGTCGAATAGTCTTGTGTGTTTTCTTTGTTACTAGGAGAAAATACCCGAGGTGGTCCGTTGTTTGGTGATTTATCACTACAACATTTAGACTTAGGTTGTACTTGTCCAATAGTCTTGTGTTTCTTTGTTACTAGGTGAAATACCCGAGGTTGTCCGTGGTTTGGTGATTTATCACTACAATATTTAGACTAAGGTTGCACTTGTGTAATAGTCTTGTGTTTCTTTGTTACTAGGTGAAATACCCGACGCTGTCCGTGGTTTGATGATTTATCACTACAACATTTAGACTTAGGTTGTACTTGTCCAATAGTCTTGTGTTTCTTTGTTACTAGGAGAAATGCCCGAGGTTGTCCGTGGTTTGGTGATTTATCATTACAACATTTATGCTTAGGTTGCCCTTGTCCAATATCCCTGTGTTTCTTTGTTACTAGGAGAAATGCCCAAGGTTGTCCGTGGTTGGTGAGTTATCACTACAGCATTTAGACTTAGGTTGCACTTGTGTAATAGTCTTATGTTTCCTTGTTACTAGGAGAAATACCCGAGGTTGTCCGTTGTTTGGTGATTTATCACTACAACATTTAGACTTAGGTTGTACTTGTCGAATAGTCTTGTGTGTTTTCTTTGTTACTAGGAGAAAATACCCGAGGTGGTCCGTTGTTTGGTGATTTATCACTACAACATTTAGACTTAGGTTGTACTTGTCCAATAGTCTTGTGTTTCTTTGTTACTAGGTGAAATACCCGAGGTTGTCCGTGGTTTGGTGATTTATCACTACAATATTTAGACTTAGGTTGCACTTGTGTAATAGTCTTGTGTTTCTTTGTTACTAGTAGAAATACCCGACGCTGTCCGTGGTTTGATGATTTATCACTACAACATTTAGACTTAGGTTGTACTTGTCCAATAGTCTTGTGTTTCTTTGTTACTAGGAGAAATACCCGAGGTTGTCCGTGACTTGATGATTTATCACTACAACATTTAGCAAAAAAAGCGGGGAAAACTTAAAGTGCAATGTTGGGGTTGAACTTAAAAAAGTTGGGCAAATTTCTACCCTCCCCTTTTTAAGTTCAACCCCAGCATTGCACCTTGTTTTCCAGCCCTTTTTTTGGCGGATTAGGACTTACTTTAGCCCGGTTAACGGTCGCCATCTGAATTCACTTCCATCACCTTAAATTCACGTTTGACATCTTGTGACACTAGCCCCACTGGTGGCAAAAACTGGTTGCACTCCAATCGCTTTTGCCGTATATATTTCTTATATCTTTATTTTTTAAATTTTATGTGCATAACTGATCTAAAGACCCTAGTGGAAGGATTCCGCCCCACCCTGCTTATTGTTAATCACGGAAATGACCCCATCACACCTTGCACCCCTCTTCATGACGCCTGGCGAAATGCACTACACCAATGCTATATGGCGACTGGCAGAATTAAGACGAGATACACAGGACCTTCTAGATTAACGGACCTGACACTGCCATCTAAGTTGTACAAAAATGGCGTCGGCTGGTGGGAGTGATTTCTGAGGTGTTTCCACACGCTGTTTTTCGTATTATTTTCTATGTCTTCGAGTTATTGTTTCTTATAATAATTCCTATGTAAGTTTGTCTTCATATTAGCAAAGCGAGTGTTTCAAAAGTTTTATTTGGGCAGTATAGGAACAGGAATAAATGTAATAACGTTTTGACTGTGCCGTGTGCTATCCACGTGTTCATGTTTATTGTGTTCCATCTAGGACTATGGCTACATTAGCCGTATAGTGTGGTTAATTTATCTGTTTGCAAGTACAATTTGTGTCACGATTACAGTGGTGAGACGTTGTTGAAGAAAAACTGTTCCAGTAGTGTATATTAATGTTGCCATACTACAACCTAACCTCAAACACGACAATGCACTGTAACTGTTGCATTCCCGGATGCAAATTAAAAATCAGAAACTTTCAGTTAAAACAAAAGGTAAATTACAACATAAAGCTTCTAAATTCAGTATTTAATTACAATAAATTGCAGCGTTATGTGTATTAGTTGCCGGTGTGTGTATAAGATGGTGAATAGTGTGAATAGTGAAAGACAATAATTTCGAGTGAATTCAATTAGTGGCATCTGCAACACCAACAGTTTGTTTCATGTAAGTAGTATGCTGCTCATATTTGTACATTATCTTTTGTCTTTGTAATTTAAATGTGTAGCTGTAGTTTAGAAGAAATGTGTTATGTTGCTGTTGTGACTATAGCAAAGTTTGGTAAATATTTACAAAATCGTCCGCTCGAGAAAACGAATGAAACATAGTGCAATGGATGGAGTTTTTATTGCTGATTACGATCTTGTAAGTTTTATTGTGCGCTCAAGCTTCGTGTTTTATTTATGAGAAAATTTCGTGCGGTCGATGAAGTGGTTTTATTTCGCTTATGCGGCGGATATTTAGTTAATAAATGTGTATAAACGAGTGTAATATATGCTACAACGATTGATTGATGCATTTACGTTGAAATGATTGCATAAACACTGCCCAAATTGTAAATATTTCGATAACAGGACCCTGTCACCCCACTCATATACAACACTAACCTAACCTAACACTATGTTGCTTTACAATACTGATTTAAGATTACGTCTTTCATGTATTTCATTTACAGTGCTGTTTTACGGTTATTATTTTTAATATTTCATCTGCTTTTGTGGATTCCCCCTGTAAAATAAAGTGTCCTGAAGTGCTGAGTAATATGTTGTTGCAAACTGAGTAATCAAGTTCTCAGTAATAGTAAAAGCAAAATTTCACCCTAAAGGTTTTGAATTCAGTAGGTAGCTTTAGGTCATTCTAAATAGCAGCATTTGTATATCAGCCATCGAGTATAGTATGTTTTGTGTAGGTATATAACATTATGCACATTGTACAAATGTGAAAAACAGTGTAAACAATGATTAATAATTCTGAGTCAACTCACTGTCAACACTTCTGTTTTATTTAAGTAACATGCTGCTTGAAGTTTTGTCTATCTTCTTTGTAATTTGAGTGTGTAATGCAGTTACATAATGGCATGTAAACCTGTAGATTGCATGAATGATATTTGAGGTTATATATTTCATTGCCCATGGTTTATCGTTTAATATTAAACGTCATTCTTTTTTGTTTACTTGAGTTTATGTTTAAGACAGTGTTTTTGTGTTTAACACAGCCCATATTCACAAAATAGGCGTGTTATTACACAACATTTTTATTTTACTGCGTTGAAATCGTAGCCTGTAGACGAGTTGTTTACAAGTAGTTCCCACCACATAGGCCGCCATCTTGAATCACAGTGTCAGGTCCGGTATTTAGGAGGTCCTGAGATACACCATGAATACCCACTAGGGCAAGACGCTAGTGTCGCAATATGGTGTAAGGGAGCGTCGATGTGCTCTGGACGGGTGTTGGGAAAAAAAGGAGGAAAATGATCTTGAAGCAATGGGTAAAACATGGTATGCGGAAGTGACGTGTCGGTATTTGATTGAACAAATTAATATGGAACGGGATTTGTAGTAAGGATTTTCTCTTTCTCTGCTCACTCTTTTGAAAACAGTTTTCTTGAAAAAACGTGATTTTTTTAAAAAAAGAACTGTTTTAATACCATCGCTAGTCATTTTTAGGAAGCGCATTCACATATCTTTCTCTACTCGCTCTTCTACTAGCAAGAAATATCATCTAAATTCACACTGTTTTCTCTGCTCACTTTTAGGGAACACATTCACATCTCTTTCTCTGCTCACTCTTTTGAAAACAGTTTTCCTGAAAAAACGTAATTCTTCTAAAAAGAACTTTTATATCCCCCACTTTTTAAAATACGCAATTTCACTCTGTCTAATCACGGCGTTTAACACTCCACTAATTAGAGGCATTTTTGAGCAAATTTGGTTTTTTAACCGACTTTTCGTTTTGAAGTTGTGCTGCTCAAAGGCAGGCGGGCGAGCGGGCGGGCGGGCTGGTAGGCGGTCGCGCGCAAGCGCGCCACGCCGGCAAAAATATTTACCTTGATAGCTAAGTGCCTTGCCCTAGTGGGTATTCATGGTGTATCTCGTCTTAATTCTGCCAGTCGCCATCTAGCATTGGTGTAGTGCATTTCGCCAGGCGTCATGAAGAGGGGTGCAAGGTGTGATGGGGTCATTTACGTGATTAACAATAAGCAGGGTGGGGCGGAATCCTTCCACTAGGGTCTTTAGGTCAGTTATGCACATAAAATTTAAAAAATAAAGATATAAGAAATATATACGGTAAAAGCGATTGGAGTGCAACCAGTTTTTGCCACCAGTGGGGCTAGAGTCACAAGATGTCAAACGTGAATTTAAGCTGATGGAAGTGAATTCAGATGGCGACCGTTAACCGGGCTAAAGTAAGTCCTAATCCGCCAAAAAAAGGGCTGGAAAACAAGGTGCAATGTTGGTGTTGAACTTAAAAAGGGGAGGGTAGAAATTTGCGCAACTTTTTAAGTTCAACCCCAACATTGCACTTTAAGTTTTCCCCGCTTTTTTGCTAAATGTTGTAGTGATAAATCATCAAGCCACGGACAACCTCGGGTATTTCTCCTAGTAACAAAGAAACACAAAACTATTGGACAAGTACAACCTAAGTCTAAATGTTGTAGTGATAAATCACCAAACAACGGACAACCTCGGGTATTTCTCATAGTAACAAAGAAACACAAGACTATTACACAAGTGCAACCTAAGTCTAAATGTTGTAGTGATAACTCACCAACCACGGACCACCTCGGGTATTTCTCCTAGTAACAAAGAAACACAAGGATATTGGTCAAGGGCAACCTAAGTATAAATGTTGTAGTGATAAGTCACCAAAACACGGACAACCTCGGGTATTTCTCCTAGTAACAAAGAAACACAAGACTAAATGTTGTAGTGATAAATCACCAAACAACGGACAATCTCGGGTATTTCACCTAGTAACAAAGAAACACAAGACTATTACACAAGTGCAACCTAAGTCTAAATGTTGTAGTGATAAATCACCAAACCACGGACAACCTCGGGTATTTTCTCCTAGTAACAAAGAAAACACACACGACTATTCGACAAGTACAACCTAAGTCTAAATGTTGTAGTGATAAATCACCAAACAACGGACAACCTCGGGTATTTCTCCTAGTAACAAAGAAACACAAGACTATTACACAAGTGCAACCTAAGTCTAAATGTTGTAGTGATAACTCACCAAGCACGGACAACCTCGGGTATTTCTCCTAGTAACAAAGAAACACAAGGATATTGGACAAGGGCAACCTAAGTATAAATGTTGTAGTGATAAGTCACCAAAACACGGACAACCTCGGGTATTTCTCCTAGTAACAAAAGAAACACAAGACTATTACACAAGTGCAACCTAAGTCTAAATGTTGTAGTGATAAATCACCAAACCACGGACAACCTCGGGTATTTCTCCTAGTAACAAAGAAACACAAGACTAAATGTTGTAGTGATAAATCACCAAACAACGGACAACCTCGGGTATTTCTCCTAGTAACAAAGAAACACAAAACTATTGGACAAGTAGAACCTAAGTCTAAATGTTGTAGTGATAAGTCACCAAACAACGGACAACCTCGGGTATTTCTCATGGTAACAAAGAAACACAAGACTATTACACAAGTGCAACCTAAGTCTAAATGTTGTAGTGATAACTCACCAACCACGGACAACCTGGGGTATTTCTCCTAGTAACAAAGAAACACAAGACTATTGGACAAGTACAACCTAAGTCTAAATGTTGTAGTGATAAATCATCAAACCACGGACAGCGTCGGATATTTCACCTAGTAACAAAGAAACACAAGACTATTACACAAGTGCAACCTAAGTCTAAATGTTGTAGTGATAAATCACCAAACCACGGAAAACCTCGGGTAATTCATCTAGTAACAAAGAAACACAAGACTATTGGACAAGTACCACCTAAGTCTAAATGTTGTAGTGATAAATCATCAAACCACGGACAGCGTCGGATACTTCACCTAGTAACAAAGAAACACAAGACTATTACACAAGTGCAACCTAAGTCTAAATGTTATAGTGATAAATCACCAAACCACGGAAAACCTCGGGTATTTCATCTAGTAACAAAGAAACACAAGACTATTGGACAAGTACCACCTAAGTCTAAATGTTGTAGTGATAAATCATCAAACCACGGACAGCGTCGGGTATTTCGCGTAGTAACAAAGAAACACAAGACTATTGGACAAGTACAACCTAAGCCCAAATGTTGTAGTGATAAATCATCAAACCACGGACAACCTCGGGTATTTCTCCTAGTAACAAAGAAACACAAGAGTATTGGACAAGTACAACCTAAGTCTAAATGTTGTAGTGATAAATCATCAAACCACGGACAGCGTCGGGTATTTCACCTAGTAACAAAGAAACACAAGACTATTGGACAAGTACAACCTAAGTCTAAATGTTGTAGTGATAAATCACCAAACAACGGACAACCTCGGGTATTTCTCCTAGTATCAAAGAAAACACACAAGACTATTGGACAAGTACAACCTAAGTCTAAATGTTGTAGTGATAAATCACAAAACCACGGACAACCTCGGGTATTTCTCCTAGTAACAAAGAAACACAAGGATATTGGACAAGCGCAACCTAAGTCTAAATGTTGTAGTGATAAATCACCAAACCACTGACAACCTCGGGTATTTCTCCTAGTAAGAAAGAAACACAAGACTATTGGACAGGTATAACCTAAGCCTATATGTTGTAGTGACAAATCACCAAACCACGGACAACCTCGGGTATTTCTCCTCGTAACAAAGAAACACAAGGATATTGGACAAGTGCAACCTAAGTCTAAATGTTGTCGTGATAAGTGATCAAACCACGGACAACGTCGGGTATTTCACCCAGTAACAAAGAAACACAAGACTATTGGACAAGTACAGCCTAAGTCTAAATGTTGTAGTGATAGATGATCAAACCACGGACAAATGTTGTAGCGATAAATCCCCAAACCACGGACACCGTCGGGTATTTCACCTAGTAACAAAGAAACACAAGACTATTGGACAAGTACAACCTAAGTCTAAATGTTGTAGTGATAGATGATCAACCACGGACAAATGTAGTGATAAGTTATCAAACCACGGACACCGTCGGGTATTTCACCTAGTAACAAAGAAACAAGAATATTGGACAAGTACAACCTAAGTCTAAATCCAAATGTTCTGCTTTTTGTTACTATTATTATTCTCTTTCTGTTTCTCTCTCTCTCTCTCTCTCTCTCTCTCTCTCTCTCTCTCTAATACACTGCACATGTTGTGCTTAAAAAATATTCCTACTCAAACTTTAACACTCCTCAATAAGTTTTGCGGTTCGGGTTATTTCCTATTTCGCTTGGCACGCGGAAAGATGATATGGCAACCGACCTAGCAATAATGTCTGAGAATTGCACCAACGATGCAACTTTGCAGTTTAAAAAGATAAGAAATATGAGCGTCGTCTTGAAGTTCCGCGCGTGGCAAGAATTAAATGCCTGAGTCATCACGAATAGGATATATCTCTGTGTAAGCACCGGATATTCTAGCGCATGCGCACGACAAGACAAGTGTTGTCAAGTTGCGTAACAAGCGTGCCGCCTCTCTCCGTTCACACGACCACATATCTTCCCAGCGTTACCTGTGCGGACGTGTATTGACACCTTCTTACAAAGTTATGCCAAGTGCGATGGCTGAAATCCCAGCTCTTTTAACTCAGCATTCAGCGTTGTCTTTATTCACATTCGTAGTGATTTGTTTTGTTCGTGTTGATATATAGTTTAGTGTGCTGAACCACGATCTGAGTATTATATCGGATTTTAACTGTTGGCTTAACATTAAAGTATGTCTGTTAACTGCGTTAGAAACCAAGCAAACAAGGTACAACTTATGCGTATCATTATAATTGATATTTTAAGCAAAATTTAGAAGCCATTTTTTTTAGTAAATACAAAATTTCGAAAACATTTTCCATGTTGGGTTAAGTTTAGTTTTTTGAACATTTTCATATCTCATTCTTCAAAGATATTGAATTAAAATCGAAGTCTGCTAACCTACTTTTTTGTTTTGTTTTGTTCTTGTTAGTATGTAGATTAGTGTCATGTGCTGAACAACGGTCTCTCTCTCTCTCTCTCTCTCTCTCTCTCTCTCTCTCTCTGCATTTTATCGGTTTTTAACTGTTGGCTTAACATTAAAGCATGTCTGTTAAAAATACGTTAGAAATATGAGTTCAGAAGAAGAAAGAACCAAGCAAACAACTTATGCGCATCAATATAATTGATATTTTTTTAAGCAAAATTCAGAAGCCTTTTTTCTTTTTGAGGGAATACGAAATTTCGAAACATTTTCCATGTTGGGTTGAGAACACATCGCCACTCCTTTCTGCCATATTGCGACCCCAGCGCCTTGCCCTTTCATACCTCATTCTTCAAAGATACTGCTTTTAAATCTAAGTCTGCTAACCGACTTTTTTTTAACTATACTTTTCACCGTCAGCAACGCTATCGTTATCGCAAACATTCCTGCAATTCCTTTTATTTTTCCGCATACCATGGTTTCATATATCATTCTTCAAAGATTGTGAATTTAAATCTAAGTCTGCTAACCGACTTTTCGTTTTGTTTAAACTATACTTTTCACCGTCAGCAACGCTATCGTTATCGCAAACATTCCTGCAATTCCTTTTATTTTCTGCATACCATGGTTTCATATATCACTCTTCAAAGATAGTGAATTTAAATCTAAGTCTGCTAACCGACTTTTCGTTTTGTTTAAACTATACTTTTCACCGTCAGCAACGCAATCGTTATCGCAAACATTCCTGCAATTCTGTTTATTTTCCGCATACCATGGTTTCATATATCATTTTTCAAAGATAGTGAATTTAAATCTAAGTCTGCTAACCGACTTTGCGTTTTGTTTAAACTATACTTTTCACCGTCAGCAACGCTACCGTTATCCCAAACATTCTTGCAATTCCTTTTATTTACCACCCTCATTTCTCCCCTTTTTTATACCCTTTCCTCACCTTTCTCTTTCATTCATTCCTAATTTTCACCCAATCGCAACGTTCTTTATTTCTTCCAATCACTGCCATTTTTAAACTCCTAACTATCAATGCCATTCCATCTTATTTTGTCCAATCAAATACCGACACGTCACTTCCGCATACCATGTTTTACCCATTGCTTCAAGATCATTTTCCTCCGTTTCTTCCCAACACCCGTCGAGAACACATCAACGCTCCCTTACACCATATTGTGACACTAGCGCCTTGCCCTAGTGGGTATTCATGGTGTATCTCGTCTTAATTCTGCCAGTCGCCATCCAGCATTGTTGTAGTGCATTTCGCCAGGCGTCATCAAGAGGGGTGCAAGGTGTGGCAGGGTCACTTATGTGGTTAACAATAAGCAGGGTGGGGTTGAACTTAAAAAGTTGGGCAAATTTCTACCATCCCCTTTTTAAATTCAACCCCGACATTGCACCTTGTTTTCCAACCTTTTTTTGGCAGATTAGGACTTACTTTAGCCCGATTAACGGTCGCCATATTGAATTCTCTTGCGTCATCTTGAAGTCACGTCCGCTAGCTTGCGACACTAGCGCCACTTATCCCCCTGGTGGCAAAAATTGGCGTAACTCGAATAGCTTATACCGTATAGATAACTACTTATAAGTCCACGGAGTCGATTATTATGGTGATTTTGTTTGGTTTTGTAGCAGGAACGGGCCACAGCTTTACCATAATTAAAGAAGGCGCACACTAGCAAATGTGGTAAGACATGATATTCAAACTACGACTGTGATTCAAAAGCAACTACTCATATAGCTTGTAAAATAGGAAAATCAATTAAACCTTTCACACATGAAGAATTTATAAAATCTTCTGTATGTGATGTTACTAAAATAATATTTCCTAAACAAGCAGATATTTCTCAAGAGATACGTTTCTCTCCATGAAGACTAAAGTGGTAAAAATTACAGAAGTAATTAAAAACCATATGTATTCAAAACAAAGTTAATGGGATTGTAAACTACTCTTTAGCACTGGATGAGACAACAGACATAAACGACAAGGCCCAACTAGTAATTTTCATTCGTTGTGTAAACTAAACTCTTTCTGTACACGAATATCTTTTGAATCTTACAACCTTTAAGGAACAAACAAGGGAAGAACAAGTTTATTGTTGTTATTATTATTATTGTTATTGTTGTTGCTGTTATTGTTATTATTATTATTATTATTATTATTATTATTATTATTATTATTATTATTATTATTATTATTATTATTATTATTATTATTATTATTATTATTATTATTATTATTATTATTATTATTATTATTATTATTATTATTATTATTATTATTATTATTATTATTATTATTATTATTATTATTAGGAGGAGGAGGAGGAATAGGAGTAGTAAAATAAACTTTTAGGTATTTTTTATGTCACTGTGGTCACTATCATTAGCTAATGCAATATATGTATGCTCTTTCGGGGAGACCAAATTCGAGAGTTAAAGAACGAAAATTGGGTTAGTAATTTGGTTTTGGCAACAGATGAATTTGAACAAGCTGAACCGCCGACTTCAAGTTCGGGATCAGTGCGTTGTTGATATGTATGAAATTCGATGAAGTCATTCTCCATGATGATAAACAGTTGGAATGTGCAACTAAAACAACGTGAATTTCATCATTTTCCTCATCTGAAGTCACTCTGAAATGTTTCTGATTATGGAATGGATAAATATTGCGATGTCCTGGAACTTTTGTTTACAGACTTTAGAGATAACACAGTTTTGTGATTTTGGAAAGATAGAAAATGATATATGTCGTATTGCAAATCCCTTTGATACATCCATTGCGAGCGTAAAAGATAAAGGGTAAAGGTGAAGGATACAGACACACAGGGGGGCACCTCGCTCACTTGGACCTACACAGACCTATTGTGGCTACCATCCCCCCAGGAGGCAAGGATGAAATGAGGGAACTGAAGGTGCCACATAGAGTTGCAGCTAGACAGGTCACAGAGACGCGTGTAAGTTCCTAACAAGTGCTGAGATCTCTTCATTCCGGCGCCAGGTCCGCCAAGCAGCCAGCACAGTGCGGGTCCGGTGTCACTGTCACACTGAGCGCACCCCCCTCCCCCCGACGAAGGACAAGGACCAACCAAACGCCGAGAACAGCAGTTACCATGCGCAGTCAACCACGCCATCTGCTCGGCACTAACAACACTACGCTCCTGGAAGTACACCTGAAAGATGATAAGGAAATGGAATGAAGGGAAATTATGGAAAGGAAACCGTGGTATGAAATAATGCACACCAGCATTCGCCTAAGTGACGCGAGGAAACCACGAAAAAACCCATGTCAGAGTGCGCGGCCACGGGGATCGAACCCGCGACCTCCCGAATAAGGGCCATAGATGTTACCGCCTGAGTCATCCCGCTCGTCATTGCGAGCGTAAGACCAGACTTGCAATTTGGGGTTTCTGATTTCCAAAACGACACTTTTGTTAAAAGTAGGCTTAAAATGTGTTGCTTTAGATGCATTCGAACATATTGACTACTCTAAATATCCAGGTCTCCAATAATTTCACTTACTCACTCACTCAATCGCTCACTGACTCACTCCTCACACTCTCTCACAGTCACTAACTCTCTCACACACTCACTCCTCACGCACTTGCTCCTCACTCGCTCACTCACTCGTCTATTCAACTCACGTACTCCTCACTCGCTCATTCACTTACTCCTCACTCTCTCGCTCACTCCTCAGTCACTCATTCGCTCACTCAAAATTTTCCATTTTTTCCATTCAAAATTTGTTTGGGGTGGGGGAATTTTCTTGGAAGCTGTCGTATTTAAATGCCAAGTTCGTGTTGAACTGATTTTTTTTCTGAGTGATGCTGTTCAGAGACAGACACAGTCTAATCATTCTTTTTTGGATTTAGGGAGTCTCAAAACATGTATAGCAGGTGAAATCTCGCTATCGATTGTTTGGGTAGAATACAGAGCTTCTACTTACTGTAAGTACGTAGTACCGGGAGAGCAAAAAACGTTCAAATGGACTGCGCGATGTTTTGCCTGTCCGCATCCTCAGGGCTCGTTGCGACCAACTCTTGAAAGATCTAATAATCTCTTAGATATACTGCATTCGTGTATTCCCATTCTACCTACAAAAATATGCAATAAAATCATTTCCACAAATGTCCGTCACGATTGACATGATGTAGATAAAGGAATAAACACTTGTGAGAATCGTTTGTACAAGAGACAGAAGTAGAGAAAGCCATGTGAGTGCAGCACATACTTTTCTTTTTTCAGGTAACAATGAAAGATTAACTGTTGATATTGAGGAGTTAGTTTGATTCAAAGACATTATTATAGTCTTATTTTAGGAATGAAATATTTACGGGAGAAAGAACGGTTATTTTAGTGCTTTATCCAGAATATTCACTTGCTCTGTAGAAGGAGAAACAAATGTGCCCACTCTTTGTCATCGTCTGGTACTGGTCGCTGATTGCATTATGGCAGAAATCCCTTCCAAAGAGCAGGAAGTATCACTTGTGTATTTCCCATCATTTCGTGACTCACATACCTTGTCGCCTTCATTTAATGTTGATATGCACGGTTTTGCAACATTTCTCCTTGGATTCTCTGACATTTTAAATGTATCTAAAACAGTACTTAAGGATAGTCCTTAACAACATATTGCGTTTTGCAAACATTTAGCTCTAGAACGCTTTGGTCACAATGATAATACCAATAGCCGTAGTGTGCATACAACTGTCACATATTCATAAGATTGTGAAAGCGTGTTTTTGCAACTTTATAAGCTCGTATTATGTATTAGCAATCATAAACCTATTAACACAAAACAAAGTAACTTGCTGTGTTTGTTTATGTGTCATTTTTAATGCTCACTAATTGCATTTTTAAACATTTAGAAAGTGGAAATAAATTTTAGATATCTAAATCAAAGGTGTAGCTTGTGTAAACTGTATTTTAGGAGCCTAAAACTTTATTTTTGTGCCTATTTTTATAATGTTATAGCCTATTTTAGATGCCTATAAATTGGTTTTAAGGGCCTAAAAGCTCCGAGGTCTACCGATTGCTTTGAAATTCTGTTCTCTTTGCATGACTAGAGAACAAAACAAACAAACGAATGAATTCCCATTTGGGAAAAGTATCGTGTGTCTCCACTAGTTTAATATATCCTTTGCAGACTTCCAAACCGGAAGATATTCCGTCAAAATGTTTTCAAGAAGTAGACAAACTACTCAGAACTGCAACATAAGAAACTTTGCACTAGATGTAATGCTATGCAGCTACAAAGTTAAGGGCTTGGGATTTTTTATGCCACCTGGGAGGCCAGATTACAGCACATTAACAATTGTAGTACATTGCACCTGACAAATGATCAACAAACCTCTTCAACATGAAATCTGATTAAGGAACCTGAATATAGAGTACAGAGCACCATACTGACACCATACACACCATATCTACACTGAAAGTCCGACAACTGCTACAAATGGAATGCAATAGATGGAAAGAGTTACCAACAAAAATAAAAAGTATAGAGCTTTGCAAGTACACTACAGTAAATAACTGTTTGAAGGATCGTAAAGGGCTTTCTACGAGCGAATAACGTGAAGCCTTAAAATGACCGCGAACGACTCTGCAGTGCGATACATACTGAGAAGATCTTTGGGTGACAACCCCGTCGGCGATGTCGCAGAGAGAAAGAAACTTTTGCCCGTGTCCTTAGATTTTTCCCATTTGGTGAGCAACTAAGAAATGCCACACATAATCGCCTTCGCTCAGCAATCGCTGAAAGTCTGCGCAAGGAAAGTGATAGATATTATATTTGAATAAGTCCATGGCGAATCAACAAATGGAAGCCATCACAGAATTGACATCCTGATATTTAAAGCAGGTTCCTCTGGGGAATACATACTTGATCCAACAGTTTGTTTTGGAGTTGGGATCAACCAGAGGTGTCGACAGTAAGAAGCTACAAATATATGAGCTCACAATCCCATACTATATTAAAAGATATCACCCGCAAAAGATTCAAGTATATGGATTGCTAATTGGTCCTCCAGGTACAATACCCCACGCCATTAAGCCGATATGTGGAAAATATTACATCTTCACCTCCAGAAACTGAAGACAATAGCTTTGTTGGCCATAAATGGAACGCTGCACATATACAGAAGCCATTGCTATACATTGTAAATTCTAATACTTTAATACATGATTTTCATTTAACCATTGTTTAATTTTAGTAGTAATTGTACTGCTATATAAGTTCATCCCATTCATAGGTCCATGTTCGTATTATTATATTGACTTGCAGATATTATTGTTATAAATCTAATTAATACCTATTTGTTATACTTTGATGTTCACACTACCAGGGTAATTCTTGATTATTGTATCAACTAGCATTTTGCATCATATATATAATAATAATAATAATTATTATTATTATTATTATTATTATTATTATTATTATTATTATTATTATTATTATTATTATTATTATTATTATTACTATTATTATTATTATTATTATTATTATTATTATTATTATTATTATTATTATTATTATTATTATTATTATTATTATTATTATTATTATTATTATTATCATTATTATTATTAAACTAAACACCGGCGCGACAGCCCACGAAGGGCCAAGGCCTACCGCCCAGCCGCTGCGTCCCCCACCTCTGCCTACTACAGGCGTTATTGGTGATGTGCAGTACTGGAGGGTGGGACGTGGTCAGCGCCCCGAGCCCTCCCGGCCAGTTATGCGGTCGTCTAGACCTGCGGCCGCTACTTCTCCATCAAGTAGCTCCTCAATTGGTCCCTCCGGGACCTAACGAATTTGAGTGCACCCCGTGCCAGACCTCCCAGAGGGGATAAAATCCCCATGCTGGTACCGGGGATCGAACCCGGGTCCTCCGCGCTACCAACTGCGCAACGGAGGTGTTCTATTATTATTATTATTGGTATTATTATGATTATCATCATTATTACCATCATTATCATCATTATCGTCATCTTATGTTATTTTGTGCTATCCTCTGTTGTTTCCGGCAGCCACATTGGTGGGAAGTTTAAAAACAAATAAATAATATGTTTTATGTTCATTGTTCCTGGTTCCAAAGTTTGTCGAAGAGACCAGTCTTTCCTTTTGTTGTGCAATCTTAGCCCGGCTGTCCCGTTCACATAAGAAACAACAATATTTTGTAAATCCTTGTTGTAAGCCAAGAAAAATCGCAATCATCTTTAAATCAAAATATATTTGCCACTTAAATCTGTCATAATTTATGTAATTTAAAACATCTCTCATATTTTCATGTATCTGTTTCATATGGACTACGTAGCCAATTGAAATTAAAGGCGAAGTATTTGCTTACTGATTTAGTTCTTGACAGATTATGTCAAAATACTGTGCAATGTGTGTCCTTGCTTTTAATGATTTGGGTGCAGATTCAGCAGATTTCAGTGTCTAGTATAAGGAGCATAAATCTGGTGGTGAATGCAATAAAAATTATGATGGCTCTTCTACATGAATGAAAGTTGCTTTTGCAGACATTCTGAGGGAATACTCAGTTTTTATTGTGACATGTGTTCCACCACAATTCTGCCAGATGGGGACTTAAACTTTCATTTTGTAATTTAGTCAATGAAAATGTTCGTGAAACCACCCTTGGAAAAGGAAGAATACATCAGTCATGTGACCAAGGAGTGTGTATGGTCTAAGACAAGTTATGCAAACCTGGAGAGCTAAAGGTGACAATTTAGATGAGCGTGGCTCTGGTACACACTGAAAAGAGCCATTTTTGTTACCTTCAGCCACTCTATGCCGACTGATATTGAGCCACAGTGTGGAAAGAGTCCTCAGGGCCACAACTTATGGTGCTCCATGGCAGAGGGGAAGAAGCCTCAGAGGCATGGGAAGATGACACTCAAGCTATCAGAATAGGTGGTCACCAAATAATGTCATTATACCAGAGACTGGCTTCTGATGAACTACTATTTTGCTGCATATGTGGCGAAACCCAAAATAAAAATGAGCTCCTCCACTCTGTCATTTGGTACAAGTGCTCCAAAACTCTTTTTGCGTCATGCAGAAGGTTGAAAATTGCTGTGGCTACTGCTATAGAAGAATTTAATATGGGCTGCAGAGCTACACAGGAATTAAAGTGTAGGTTGCAAAATCAATCTCTCATGAATGTGGCTGCAAGAGTAGAGAAGAAATGTGACAATGTAGCTATGTGACAATGTGACAATCGTGTACAGTGTGTTCAATCTTCAACTGAGAAGAAGAAAGCAGTATGTAGGAAGGTGAAACCTTCCAAACTGATTATGCATCAGAATAGTTTTAAACACCAGGGTCAGCTAAAGTGCTACAAAGTGCTTTCATAAAAGTTTATT
The DNA here is from genome assembly GCA_030765045.1 of Tenodera sinensis. Taxonomy (NCBI): domain Eukaryota; kingdom Metazoa; phylum Arthropoda; class Insecta; order Mantodea; family Mantidae; genus Tenodera; species Tenodera sinensis. Next base: position 205,943,114 of record CM060962.1, on the reverse strand, counting down.
GCTCTCAAATATACATTTTTCAATAGCTGTGTCAAAGTATGTGCATGAGTTTTTCTCCAGTGCTGTGAAACTTGGCACGAATACAGTTCATATATATGTGTAAAAGCTCAGTTTTTATCACCACCACCGCCGCCGCCACCGCCACCGCCACCACCACCACCATTATCATTATTTATGTAGTGCTGTAGATTTTGCTATAACTAATTTTCCGTATGCAAAAATATTGAAAAGTTTTTTTGATAAAATATGCAAATAATATGGTTTTTTTTTCTAATTGTTTCTCTTAATATATCAAGAAAACAATAAATGATCCAATTTACGAAATATTTTTCATAAAAAGGCACGAAAGATTTTTAAAAAAAATAATTTTTTCATGTGCATACACCCACTTAAAATAAACATTATTTTGGCATTAAAATAGTTATAACTCCCAAACTATTTATTAAGCTTAGCTGAAAGTTTACACACTATATAATGGCACAATTAAGTTCTGTACCAAATTTGAGACAATTACCTTTGAAAATGTGGAAAATAGAAATTTCAGTTCCAGTGTTCCTTAAAGAGATCTATATTTTTGTGTAGTACGTTTTCTCTATTTCTTACAGTTTAGTGGTTGAGAAGGATGATTTGAGAAATTACGTAAAAGAAAATATCAGTGGTATAATAGTTCATATGCAGGTATTTTTTTAGGGTATTACATTATAAACGTGTATATTTGTACAGATAATTTAAATTTAAAAATGTAATTAAGCATTGCTTTTTAGGCACTTAGTGTCAATATTTGTGTCAAAAAGTATGACAATATAAATGAGAAAGTGTTTATGAAAAATGAAGAGCGATGCTCAGAAGTTAAATTTTTTTTTAATTGTTCCACTTATATCCCACCTTTAATACGGATGGTCATATTGGCAGCTTTCCCTGTGGAACATATTGCTAACGGCAATGATGTTACTCGTTTAATGGTGGGTTTTCAGTCTTTAGGGATTTTATACGTTAAATTCACACACACACACACACACACACACACACACACACACACACACACACACACACAATCTCTCTCTCTCTCTCGCATTCATACTTCTAGACTCTGGGGAAGATTGGGAATAATATTGGCTAGAGAAAAATTCCCACCCCCAGCTGGGAATCGAACCCAGGACCCCTTGTACAGTAAGCAGGTGCTCTACAGACTGAGCTACGTTCAAACTGTCAGCATGCTATTCACGACTGCAAAAGTCCGTTTCCATGGAAAAGAAAGATGTACATCCAGTTCCAAATGTTTTCCTAGCCGCGTCGGTAAGGGAAGTTATGCCACGTGATCTCAAAGTTTGACTTGCCAGCTCATACCTGTCTACAAGGGTGAGGGGCGCCAAGTGTCTGTAGCCTCAAGGAAAATGTCATTCCAACATTTCTCTTACACTTGGTCGTAAGAAAGTAATCTCAGTGTTAAAAAAAATACAACATAGGTAAACGTTGTAAATCCAGAACGAACTCACAGCGAGGACGGAAACTAAATATTCGGCATTAGAGGCATCACATCACTCTATAATGAAATTAAATATTAAGAAGTTTAAGTAATGTTTAATATAGCACGTTTTTAAAACGGACTAAAAAGTATAAAATAATTTCTCCTATCTCCATGCACTGTCCTGAAAATTTGTGATTGTGAAGTTTTAATACCTATGAAAATACTTGTAAGATTTAAAGCAAAAACATGGGGAGTATGCAATAGATAACCGATGCATTAATAGTTCACTTAAACCACTAACAATTTTCTGGACTGCAAATGACATAAACTATTGTGTGAATTTTCCCGACAGCTACTTCCAACATTCCTTGTTATTATGTATTGCATTTTTGTTTCCGCATTTTTTAACTCCAACTTAAATATTACTTTCGTAACTGAAGAAGCCAGCTGTGTAGAAATGTCATGTTTTGCCTAAATATTGTGTGATGAGTATCAGTGGACATATAAAATATGCCCAAATTAGGAAGTAAACGTCTTCTTCTGTCCACTTGAACATGTTTCTTAAACCCCATTTACGCTACCACAAAAAGCAATGTTGTTTAAATACGTGCAGAAAAGAATGTGCTAATGTCTTTCGTTTGGATAGAATGCAATTGAGCATATAGCTTCTTGTTTGCTTTCCGCTCACCACACAAAAGGCGTCTCGCGCCAAGCACACCAGGCGCAAGTAATTCGTTAGAAAATTCTTCGTCACTTGCCTCTATACCCTCTCGTCCCTCGGAAAACATTTAAAACCGGCTGTACATGGACAAGAAGGCAAAATGGCCTGTTTTATCTTTATCTATCATAAACGGCATTGCATTGTAGTGCAATTATAAGAGTGATTGTACTGTAAAGCTTTAAGAAATAAAAGTAACAGAATAGAAAATAGGAGTGATATTATTTAGGAATCTTCAACCCGATCCACCTCCTCGCCGCTACATATGAGAAAGAAGAAATCTAACCACTCACGGATGCCGCAAACTGGCGTTACAGATGGCGTCATAGGTAAGCAATATACACACTACTGTTTGTGAAAATTGCAACACCAAGAAGGAAACGCATGATTGAAATGAATTTTATACCATAGATCAAGTACACGATAGTAAACAAATTATTAAATTTATTAATGTGTGAATGACTTTTGAGCCTGAATATTCAGTATTTGGTGCGGCCTCCAAGTGCTGCAATTAGAACTGCTAAACGCCGTGGCATAGAATCAAAAACATTCGGAATATTTTCCTTGGGGATGTCCCTCCACGCAGTTGGTATGCGAGTCCACAAATCATTGACACTGGTTACTGGAGGACCGTGACAAGTTGCTGACTAGCGATATCCTATAGATATGTTCGATGGGTGATGTCAGGCGAATGTGCAGTCCAGGGAAGCAATGGTACCCCTCGCTCTTCGAAGAAGGCTTGTCCATACATTCCTCGTAGCATGTGCCGGACATTTTCCTGCTGAATTGTGCATGTAGAGATGCCTGAAGCAGGGGGAGCACATCGGGCTCTAAAACCTCCTTCATGTACCGGTTGCTCTTCATATTGCCCTCAATTCGTAGGAGGCAAGATCGGTTGTTGTAACCAATGGCAACCCACACCATCAGACCTGGTGTTTATCCTCTATGCCGCTCAACAATGCAGGCCTAGAGATTGCGCTCACCATGATACTATCGAACACGTATTGATAGTATCATGGTGATAGGACACATCACTGTAGGGCAGGTTGAAGCGGGGCTCGTCTGAAAAGACTACACTTTGCCGCTCAGCATACCAGTGACGGCATTGACGTGCCCATTGCAGGTGAAAGCGCTTGCGATTTCCGTAGGTAATGGCATTACGCAATCAGTCAAATCCTCAACAGATGGCGACGAATTGTCGATGCAGACAAGTTTACACCTGTTGCAGTGCTCCAGCTTTAAGCTAACACTGCAGATGAAGCTGCGCGGTCCGCTATGGCCATGCAGACAATATTGTGGTCATCCCATACTGTAGTCATATTCCGTAGTCCAGGACCCGATCTTCGCTGCGTAAAACCCTCTTCTTATTCACTGCTTCCACACACGCATCGCTATCATAGCAGCATGTCCTGTACGAGCTGAAATGCCACGGTATGACAAACCCGCTTCCCGGAGACCGATCATTCTGCCCTGCTCAAACCCATTCACATACTGATCTTGGACCCTGTTGACGTCGACGAGGCATATTGGCTCTTTATTTAACATTCCCGCCTTGTTTGACAGTTGACTGATTATACTTTGGTGCAACACTGACCTTGTCGGACAAACACAACAGGGCTCTGGTTGGCCTATGTTTACCATATATCTCTGCAATACTAATCACTTATTGCTCGCACACTGTTCTACACATCCACCAAGTTTGGATTCATTCGGGGAATTCTTTCATGGTGTTGCACAAATTTCATAATCAGTAGTACATCTCACTTGTATGAAGAACGGTATGTTATATGCAAATTGAAAGGTATTTGTATTATTAATTTATAAAATATGAGTTAATACTATAAAAACGTTTGGTATATGCACGAACATACCATGAACTTCATGAAATATGCAACAATACCCTAAATATGAAAATATATGCATCATGAAACTTTACATTCGGAAAGATGTAAACTTCACACATACTCCGAACTTTGTTTCCATATCATATATAAAAACAGAAAGAAAGAAAAAGAAAAAAAGACATGCATTTCCATATAAATCCGATGTCTACAAACAAAATACCTTAAACACATGTGGAGAGATAACCGTTAATATATTTTGAGTTTTAAAAATACCTTTGTATGATTCTCTTTCCTATCTCACATATGACTTTATGACTATGACAACTTGCGAAGGGGGATATAGTACCTCGACCGAAAGGCGAGGAACCCCCGGGAGGATACATGAGGCGAATGGATCCTAAGGGTAACCGGAACGTTGCCATAACGAAGCAGGTGGCAGGGTCCCTACATTTTTTCAGTTAGAAACACCCCGGCGGAGGCTGGCTGAGCCCGGTTCCTCTCCTACCCCTTCGGGTTCGTGCACCCAAATGGGGCGCGGGACTCGAAAACCGAACCGGTTCTCCCCCTCGAGCTTTTACCATCCCATGGGGGCTCGGAAACCAGCAGGCTTGCCATCTAATTCCGGGGACGAGATTACCAGAGCTCATTCTTTCCCCCAGCCGTGTTGCTGCCGCGACGCTCGCCGACGCTTCCAACCCTGAAAGAAACCTAACGGGATGAAGGATGAAGTAAATGATTTATATAACGAAAGGGAAGGACAGGAAATTCGGAGGGTATGAAAATCCTTTCCCTGCAGACCCGCGGAAACCTTCGAAAAAAAACCATAGGTCAGGATGGCCGACCACCGGGATCTAGCCCGCGACCTCCCGAATGCAGGTCATAGACGTTACCGCCTGAGCCTCAAGCTAATTTTTGGAGAACAAATATTCTGTTCAAATTAGTGATACCAGCACCTCCCCAAATTTCAACTCTATAATTCATTCTTATTGAATTGTATACAACTTCAAAACCTTTAGAAATAGACAGTGGGTGAGTGAGTGGGTGGGCGAGTGTATGAGTATGTGGGCGAGTGGACGGACGGACGGATGAAAGAGAGACATCGGTGAAATGATGCTCAAATCATCCTGGAGTCCTTTTGTACTCAGAATAGCTGACATTTGTCTTCTGAGGATAAGAACAAACCCACACTGGAAAATCCTTATCTTGGCAATTAATCCAGACTAAGATTCTAACTCAGAACCTTGTGAAACGTGGGACAACTGGACAGTGCAGTAATGATTGTCATACTAACATGAAATGAAGAACAAAAGTGTTTCTCTTGGGAAAAAGTGCCTCAAAAATTAATCTTCATTAAAGTTCTCCCTATATTGCTAATTTAACGGTAAGCATGCAATTTTAAAGTTTAAATGATACTATTTTGCTTGTGCAACTAATCTAATAATGATTTATGTGTATAATTATTTTTAATGTAATCAAAAAGAACATATAGATTTCAATGCTTGTTATGAATCTACTTGAAATATCCAAAATTTGACTCCTTTTCTTATATTTTCAACTTAAAATCTTGTTACACAAGTTCAACAAAAATTATCATGATGGATAGAGAGTGTATTGTCACTTCAACGTAAGGTCACATTTCACTTGTTCATAATAGTTGCACATAACACTTATCACACATCCTTTTCTTATATGGATAGTTAAAAACTGCACACCAGCATAACAATGAAGTTGATGCTGCTCAAAGATCATTGTTTCCACTATTTCATGTTTCTTAGGCAACAGCAACGGGTACCTTAAGTTTATTAGGTCATCTCTCATCATAATCTTGGTCTTCACTCGGATGAGACCATCTTCATCCCTAACAACATTGATCCATTGACTGTGTTACCTTCAGGTGGAAATGAATCCGATTAAATCCCTTTAATGACCTTCAATTCTGCTGTCTTAATTTCTGAATATTGTAGGGAATCCACATGAGAATTATTCCTCCTTGTATTATTATGTAACCTGAGAATCCAGGTTACTACCTGTACTCGAGAAAACTCCAGTTTCTTGTTATGCTTACGGTTATCATTGTTACATTGTGGTTCTTTTTTTTTTTTTTTCCTTTCCTCAAAGATTGCTGTTTCATTCAGATCATTTTCTGTTTGTTGAAATGACATTCTATCTCAGATTGTTTTAACTATTCAGACCCCTTCCACCATTCTGAGTTCTGCAGCTGGCTAGGATAACATTCTCTTGATATCAGATCAGCCGGATTATGAATTCCTGGTATATATTTCCAGTCTTCAGGTTGTGTTAAGTTTCTAATTTCTTTTACTCTGTTGCCAACAAACGTAGCCCATTGCTCATCTCTTCTTATTCAAGCCATTTGAAGAGCCGCTCCAAAAATATTCTTTTACATCTTTCAAAGGCAAAACTGGTTTAACTGAAGATGGTAGTCTACTCCCAACTAGGCATCGTAGTAATTCTAGCCTGGGAATTGTAATTGTAAAAGTATGCAGTGTCAATTGGCTCTTTTCTAACGCACCACCTGTGATTAGTCATGGAATTTTCACTTGCTTTAAACAACTAATTTCCTGATAATGCTTTCTGAATTCATAAGCTATACTCTCAGGTAATGGTGAATCCCATTTCAGTTTGACTCTCGTTTGCTCGCTTTTGCTTCCAGTTTCAATATGCTATGCTTTTTGTAGCAATAGTTTGAATGGAAGATGTGCGGGACTAAGAAAATCAATAACATTGAAAACTTTCTGTACTAAGGAGAGTAGTATTCTCTTTGTTAGTAATTCTGGTAGAGATGAAGATTCAGAATTAATTTCAACACTTAGTGTATCTAGTCTTCTATTCTATTGTAAGCCTAAAACTTTTGCAATGTATGCATTCTCGCTTTTACTCTCTTCAATGGACAAGATGTCTTCTGTTGAACATTCCCAATTTCTAAGTTCCATCTTTGCATCATTCAGTAGCTCTTAGTTTGAAGTATGCCATACTCTTCCCTCAAAGCGACTGACAAAACACAGTTGTCTACATACATGGGCTCCATCGATTTGTGAGCTATCAAGCTGTCTTCTTTGTAGATGTTGGAGAGATGGTGTTCTAATACAGCTCCTAGGATGAATGAACTGCAGGTTGTTCCGAAGACCACTCTTGAATGTCTGTAAACTTTCATTTTATTTGTACCATCGTTCTTCCACCACAGAAAATGCAAATGATTGCGATCTTCTGTTGCAACTTCAATCATTTGAAACGCTTTGCTAATATCTAAAAAAATGAAATTAAATTATCTTGTTCTTTAACGACGCTGTCAATTGCCAGGATCACATCAGCGTCGCCGGTGTGCCGGAATTTTGTCCCGCAGGAGTTCTTTAACATGCCAGTAAATCTACTGGCATGGAGCTGTCGTTTTTAAGCACACTTAAAAACCATTGGTCTGGGCCGGATTTGAACCCGCGACCTTGGGATCAGTAGGCCAGCGTCTAACCAACTGAGCCACCCAGACCGGCTAATATCTGAAGTAACTCCATAATAATTTCTCAAAACCTCATGAACAGTTCCAGAATTAACTGGACATGTGTAGCCCTGTCTCTAAACAGTCATTCAAGAAAATACCTTCATCTGTCTTGCATGATGCATCAAATACTGGGCAAAAAGATGTTACCACATTTGAAACTTTAATTAATTACCGGATGATGGGAAAGATAATGGCAAGGCTTTTCCATTTCTTCATTCGAAACTTCCTCTATGAATCCCTCCCTTTGCCAGTCTGCGAAAATCTGAGGGTAACTGGCAAACACATTCATTCTTCTTAGCTTCTCAGTAGTAGGCTTGAGTCTATTCAAAGCAATATGTTTGTTGCAATTAATTTCAGAATGACCATCTCTCCAGGAGATCTTTATAATTGTTTAATTTATATTTTAGGAAGTTTATAAGTGTTCCACTTACTATCCCGACTACACACTGCCATTTCATCACTGTTATATAAAAGTGCATCCACTATTTTACTATCTAATACACTAAGTTCTGGCATCAATGCTTCTAAATGACAAATTTTCCATAAGTGAATCCTGAAACTCAGGAGACGCATCTGTTATAATGATTCCTTTAAAATCATTGATCTTCTTTGTGAAGCACTGTCTCATGGGTATCCTAGCTTTCTTCAATTTATTCATTTTTCCCTTTCGTAGGATTTAGTGATTAAACCAGGCACTGTCATATACATATTTGTATACACTGTTCTTTTGCACATATATTGTTCCTTCTCTTCTAAGATAGGAATTACCGCAGTTCCATTACATCAGGGGTCAATAAATATTACAAATCTACTTAACATATCGAAAATCTGACTCCTGCTTTTTATGTTTTCAACTTAGAATCTTGTTACATAAATTCAATAAAAAAATATTGTGATGGCTAAAAAGTCTATTGTCACTTCAACCTTTTTATAATAGATGGCAACTGAAGTAAAACTGCCATTAGCCATTAGCAACTAAATTTCTGACAGCACTGTTTAGCAGTCATGCAGCTTGAACTCCAAAATAAGGAAGAATATTATCCTCTCCTTTTTCTACTTTCTCAATCATTTTAGAAAAAATAGTGCACTCGTGACTAATAACCTACCTTGAAAATTCAAATATTCTGAGCAGTTTCCAGCATGGGTTTAGGAAAAATTTCTCAACCAGCTCTGCTCTTATGGACTTCGCTAACAAAATAGCAAAAAATCTAGACGAAATAAGGCAAACTGCCGCTCTAATTTGTGATATATCTAAAGCTTTTGACTGTGTAAACCATGAAATATTAATAAATAAGCTACACTACTATGGAATACGAAATGTAAACTTAGAATGGTTCAAATCGTATTTAGCAAACCATAGGCAGAAAATAATACTGGAGGGAAAGGCGGGACCTATACACACAAGATGGAAAAATATAAAACATGGGGTTCCGCAGGGCTCAGTACTTGGTCCACTGCTTTACGTAGTATACACAAATGATCTTGCACTCACAATTAGCGGACACCCAATATTTTATGCTGACGACACCACAGTAATTCTAAGCGGTTTAAATATCGAAAATTTAAAAGCAAATCTTGATCAAGCCGTAAAACAACTGGAAACGTGGTTCACACATAACGGCTTGAAATTAAATAAAACTAAAACGGAAATAATAAAATTTAAAACCTCAACTGAAAATGATGCACAAATAAATTTCACAGCATCCACAAATGCAAAAGAGACAAAACTTTTAGGAGTATTTATAGATGAGCATCTTAAATGGACTAGCCAATTAAACTATATAGAAAAAAAACTGAATACTGCTTGCTTTAACATGTCCTCATTAGCACAAGTTACAAACCTTCAAACAAGAAAAATTATATACTACAGTTATTTTCACTCAATACTTTCATATGGGATAACTACATGGGGAAACGCAACGGGATGGGATAGAATTTTTCGAATCCAAAAGAAAATAATACGAATAATTACCCACTCAAGCTTCAGAGTTTCTTGCAGGCCACTGTTCAAAACATTAAAAATCCTGACCCAACCCTGTCTGTACATGTATAACATAGTAATATATGTTCACAATAATTATGACAGCTTCCTAAACCAACAGCATCAACATGAATACAACACGAGAGGAAAGAAAGACATAAAATACCCCGCACACAGACTAGCAATGTTTGAAAGGAGTCCACAGTATATGGGGATCAAAATATATAATAAATTACCACACAGTTTTAGAGAAATGGAAAATATAATTACCTTCAAACGATATGTAAAAAATTTATTTGTCAGGAAAGCTTATTATTCAATTAATGAGTATATGGAAGATGAACTGGGATCTCATAATCCTGACTGAAGGATTATATAGAAAACTTGTATGTAGATGAGCTATTTTTATATTTTATTCTATTTTATCCTGTAATTATACATTTTGTAGTTTTTAGTAGATATTTTGTAATATGTATGCTTCAACTTGTAAATTTTGTAGTTCTTTTAATAGAAATGTCATTGTTTAATGTTTGACGAGTCACCAACTTATGAGCGCATGCTCAAGAATGTAAGTGCTATGTGATGAATAAAGTATTATTATTATTAATATGTGCTTATCAATTTTAACCCTTGGGATTGAAAATGTACAAGTTATTACTCCAAATAAAGAAATCGAAGGCATGTTAGGGATTAATGATAAGATCCAGATACTTTTAAACATACAGTAATTTATAAACTACTTAGTTGGAAGATTTTGCTTACAGTTATGTATAATAATATCTATATAGTAAAGTGAATCTTAGGAATCTAAAGTATAAATAAGTGGAAAAATTAGCAGTAGCATCACATTTTTGGCTAGAAAACCATGAAATCAATCCCGAACCTACATTGTTAAAAACAATCTCTAACGCGAAACAACTAATAGCCTGGGAGAATATATTCATTCTGAAAAATAAAGATCAAGTCTTCAACTTTGGGCTATCCCAAAGAATCAACCTCACCAAGAAATTCCTGTAAAAGACACCAGAGGATGATAGTATTGGAATCTCCAACATGATGACACCATGTTTCAGCAGTCGACATCAGGTTGAGAATGAGAGCAAGTGAGCTGTCAAATAATGCCCCATTTTTTAATTAGTAAATGATGTAGTGTCAGTAAATTCAATTCACTTTACTATCTAGATATATGATTACTTGTTACAATAAGCGATATAGATTCTGGGGGTTGTGAGAGAGCGATGTAACCACCAAAACATAAAAATATGGTGCTCTCTAAAAAGCGGTTACTATTACTGCTATTGTTCTTCAGTATCTTAATGTTGGAGAGCAAGAGGACTCATGACTTCATTGTCAGAAATCCAGCATTAGCTAACAACAAGTCTCCTTTTATTTGATGTTATGCTGGTGAATTCAAACACAATGAAATATGACTTACATAGTATCATAACTTTATGTTGAAATGTATGTAAATGCAAGTACAAAGCATGGCTAAGACCATGATATAACAGAGAAAATAAATAATGAATATCCTAGATTAAAATGCCTCTAAAGAATGAATTGCAGGATAAGAATTAATCATTAAATACCTTAACAAAGGCTTAGTTGAAAATTATTGGTACATGGTTAACCCTTAGAAATTGCACTTAATTGTAAGGAGAGCTTAATAATGAGGGAATTTGCTAAAATGAAATGTGGACTAAACATGAAGGAATTCTGGTAAGCAATTTTACTTCATTTCATGTAAAATGAGCCACAGTTCTAAAATACTGAAATAAAATAATATAGTTATATTTGTTGCCAAGGTTACACTTTCAATTTTAGCTGTTTAGAGAATCTTAAAAAATGAAAACTGTACACTCATCTTTATTTCTGCCTTTGTCAGTGCATTATAATGTTAATGCAATTTTTTTTCTTTTGATGTCAACAAAAGTTTATGAAATATTAGGAATACATTTCTAGAAGATACATACATTTACAAACAGCAAGTATTATCTTCAGCAGCAACCATTATTGAGTATCAAATTTATAGATATAGTTAACAGGTTTATTACCAAATATGTATTCACAATAATAAAAAAATGGCATTCTTCTTTATTTAAATGTTCATTTTTAAACTGAGCTGTTTTGATTTCTTTTACAGTTGGGTATTGCAATTGGGTTCCTGGTTCCACCATTAATGGTCAAAGTGCGAGACACAATGGAAGAAACCAAAATGGACTTCACTATCATGTTCTATTCTGTAGCAATTTTCACAACTGCTCTTCTGGTACTCATCATTGTGTGTAAGTATGAATTTCTGTATCAGAAACAACAACAAAAGGGGTGCCAATGACCTGGTTACCGACAGTCCTTTAAACTCCATTCACCCACTAAAAATAAAATGAAAATTATAGCCGCCACCAAATAAATAGGCAATGCTTTTGACAACCCTTCAAATTTTAGTTGCTCATAGGTTGTACTTGTGAAAGATAGGCATGGGGTGAGAAAGAGAGATGAAAAGAGAAGGAGGTGGTCGGAGAACAAGTGATAAAAGCATAAATGAGTTCACAATCAGAAGGAGAAGGAAAATATAATCACCTTATCACATAGATAACGAATAAACTTACTATTCGCAGAAACTAGACCTAATAAATAAACATAAGTGGGGAAAAAAGTGTTTTAGAATGTTGCAAACCCAATTCAACATAGTTATTAATATACTTTTTGTTTTCCCCCACAAGTGTAATTATACAAGCAACATTTATTGCAAAAACAACTCTAGCTATTTCAAGTGGGACTCTGAAGATTAGACTCTGTTCTGCTTAAATAGATGAACCCACCTCTGTAGCATTGCAGGTAATGTGTCTGCCTAGTAAGCCGAAGGGCATGAATTCAAATCTCATTTGGAATGAGTTTGTTGTATAAGGTTTAACAGAATTTTCTCATATAATGGAAAATGATAATGGAAGCTCTCTTTGCCTGATTTTAGCAATAATTAATCATTGTGACTCCATTCACCATCTCTGTAGAGCTCAAAGATGGTATATAAGTTAACTGTTTAAAATTAATTAATTAATAAATAGACCAAAAGGTTTTCAGATATTTGATAAATCTTTGTTCTCTAAAATGATATTACAATAGCAATACTTTCAAAGTTTAAACATAATAGCATAATAATGTCAATGCAACAAAAGAATAAAATTGTGTTTAAAAATGTCTAGCAATAACTGTGCATGGTGGGTTTTTAATTGATATAGCAGTGTTTTCAGCAATGAGGTTCTTAATCTCTGTGGGGTTGTGTTACAAACAGGCAATTTTATGAATTAGTACTCCATTTTAATTTTCTTTTTGTGTTTATTAAATTTCAAGGAATATAATTCTAAACAACAAAACTCACAATCTTTTTCAATTCATTATGACTTCTAAATAACTCCCCTCACATATGCCTGGAAAGATAAATTATTTTTTTAAGGTAATGATCAAATGTGTGTATCTACTTCTGTAACTGTAAAATTAGTAATGGTACCTTTGAGGAATTTTCTCTTGCAGTGAACTACTACTGTGAGAGTGGCGATTTGTTAATAAGAATTGCTACCTTCTGCTTCTACTTAACAAATGAACTGTGTTTTTTCGTCATTGACGGAAATTATTAATGTAGGCTATGTAATTTCTGGTCTTTCTTTAATTATGTCTCCAAACATATCTGATTCAACTGTACAAATATTCTTTGGTAAATAAAAATATAACATTCACATAAATTAAGCAACTTCAATAAATAATAATTACATTTGAATGCAACAAAATTGACATTAACATTAAAAACCATGCCATACCATACCAATTCCAATGAATAATGACAAAGTAGGCAATGAACATTTTCTCAAAGTTCTATATTTTCTGTTAAAACTGAAAGAATTGTAAACTGTTACTAATGTTGTGCAAAGTTTGCTATAAGTATAAAGAATAACGGTTGATGACAATGATCAATAAAGGTATTGATATTGATCTATAAACATTTTGAGGAAGAAAGTATAACTGACATTGGAAAATAAAGATGCCACAATAATAGCAGTGCAGTTAAAGCATTTATAAACAAAATAATTTTGAAAAAGCTCTCACTTAGATGTTGTTATTAGCCAAGATTTCTGGATTATAAAGTTACTCTGTTGATTAGCTGCATGGAGTATGGCTGGTGGAACCATATTTCCCCCCACCATCTACAGCCCAGTGAAAACAATGAACTTATGTGTGTTGTTATCATGTGTGTCAATGGTATAAATAGGTAATGGATTTTTATGTGCTACAAAAGTTTAAAATATTTTATTTTTTATGTAGGAGAAATATAAAAAAATATGCATAAAATGCAAAAATATTTTGTTTCAATATTACAAAACTGTAAATACTTAGGTTAAAAAGTCATTCATCAATCACGCTGAGACACTGGTGGATTGGTACAATGCACTTTCGCAGTGAACCACGAAAACTTTCTCAAGTTTACCATCACAAACCGATGTCAGATGTCTTGAAACAATGCACAATACCAGGAAAAGAACCTTTCAACATCACTTGCCTATTTCATCAAAGGAATGCTACTAACACACACATTTTCAATTTCACCAACCTTACTTCCTCCTCCAAAGCCTTGTCAGTTTTACACATACCATGAAATCTGCCATTTTTTTTTTTTCAAACACACTTTTAAATTTCTTTTTAATAGCTTCCACTTTTGGACCATTGAGTGCATTAATCTTTTTCTAAATATATATACTTCATTAACTCTGTCAGTTGACAAGCTTGTTGATGGTTCTAATTTTATGAGAGAGAAACAAGAAATTCAAATTTGCAGATATGTAACACAATTCATTTTTTAGTGTGCTGTCGTTGAATAAGTTCTGGAGAATTTTAATTGTTCCTTGTTCAGTTCATCAGTTACCAATTTTTTTTATATTAACATCTTCCAACATAATGTCATATCAGATGATGAATGAATCAAATGGCTGAAATGGTATTCGCATGAACCAGAGGTTCATAGAGCTTAAATTTACCTGACATTCATCTTCTCGGTATAGGTGAGAACCTTGGAAAGAAAACCTTATTCGGACAACTCACCCTAACCAAGATTCGAACTCAGTACCTTTTGAATGTGAGGCAGACACACTACCACCACACAACAGAGAGGGGCTATCACCAACTTAAAATGTTCAAAATTGTTTGCATAATACACTGCTCCCGCAACCATGTCCTCAAATAAGGAACTATGGGTTGATGCTGAAATTAGGATTTCGTAAAATACTCATTTTAAAAGAATAAGGGCTGAAATGAAGTAGGATCAATAATTAATTGATTTATAGAGAAGGTAATCCAGTAGAAAGAAAATATAAAGTCAGAGGAATATATTGTATCAAATTATCCTATATAGGGAATTTGTTTCATATTACAGTGGAAAATAGGTCATTAGGTAAATTAGTTAGCAGAGCACAAGAGGGTAGGTCATTAGGGACCAGGCACAAATTTGAAGAATTGGCTATAGCTGGATGATTCCAGGTAATTGGATAGTTACAAAGAATTAGAGAAGTGAAAGGGGATCTCGCAAAGTAGCTTCGTAGTAGATGGATTTCTAGGAATTAAAAACTGGGAGGGCTTGTCCAATAGACAGCGAGTAGAGAAGACAAATGGACCTCTCCTGTGAGTAGTGCCATAGCTAGAAGCACTTCTTGGGTGAAGAACATGGGAGCCCAATGTAACTTTGTCTACAGCTGCATCTTTGGAACACGATTTGGATTCTTCAGCAGTGGTCATTCGGGCTATACAGTTGTCTGCCCACAACATGGAGAATTGTACTCCTGTATGTCAGTGGTATATCATTACAGTAAGTAAGAGAATACATTCACCTAGGACCACAGCATTTCATCTGAACATAGAGAAATAAATAAAAAGATGAATTGGCCAAGCCTGAAAAAGCTTCTGGAGCCTGAAGCACATCCTGACAGACACAATGTGGGAGAAGAGTCTGAAAGCTGTAGTGCTTGAGAGCTCTGGTCTACTAGTACTCTTATACAGCAGTCAAACTTGGACACTAAATGGGAACACAAAGCGAATGTTACAAACGTGTCAGAGGAGAATGGAATGCAAGACACTAAAAGACAGAATCTGCAATGAGGAAATCAGAAGATGAACAGACATGAAAGACACGATCCATATAGCAGAATGCCTCAAATGGAAGTGGGGTGAGCATGTGGGGAGGATGGAAGGAACAAGATGGACCTACAGGACAACCATGTGGGCCGCCGAACAGGAAGGAGGCACGTGGGCAGGGAATCAGATGGGCAGACCTGTTCACGCAACATGCGGGGAAACAATGGACAAGACAGGCAAGGAACAGGAACCAGTGGAAGGAACTAGTAAGATGACTAAACTTGTAGACAGCAGAACAGAACGAGACCAAGTGTAAGAAAACCAGTGAAGTGTCAGTGTACAAATTGAAGTGGAGTAAGCGAAGTGCCAGGGAGCAAATGTGCTCTTTAGGAGTAGCTCCCCTGATGAGTGTACTTGAGCTGCCCTGCTGATGGCAAGAGGTCTTAGGCTTTATGGGATGTAATAGGCTCAATTTGATATAGTTACCAGTTCTAGAAGTAATATTCAATGTTTCTACTGTATTACATTGGTCAGCAACTTCTTAGTGACTTTGAATTAAAGGATTCATTAAATATTATATATGAGTCCATGTTGTCCTTAACCAATAAGGACTCATGGATACCCTGTGCTAGGAATCTTATCGCTCAAGTGAAGCTAGGTACAACAACGAGCAGAGATATTGTGGATTTAAGGTCCACTGGTACACAAAGCATTTCATCGTGGAGCAGAAACCTGATTCAACGCCAACATTGAGCAACGGAGACGGCTGCATTAAATTAGCACACCAATGAGAAGAGAAGAAGGATGGACACTAGGAACTGAGGAGGACAACCAGGAATCAAACTGGAGGCCACAAGGAACAGGAAAGGAGATCAGCATCATCAGCAGCATCATCAGATGACATCAATGTTGGAGAAACCAGGTACAGGGTGTCAATTTTTAACAGTGAACTAATGTTGATGTATTTAAGAAGTGGTAAAATGTTGAAACAGAATTGTATTGAAAATATGGAAATTCAGGAGGTAGAAATTAGTGATAGCAGGCAGGAAACTATAGAAAAAGTAGTTGACTCAGGAGAAAGTAACAAACTGTACAAACCAGATTAAAACAGCAGTCAGAAAGCAGTAAAAGTAAGGAAATTCAGGTAAACAATTCCAGAATGGAAGGAAATGTGATAGAGCCAATTATGGCAATGTTAAAAGGTTTCAGTGAAGAGATGAAAAATAGCAATCAGGGTTTAACAGAAAAGATAGAAATGATCAATCAGAAGTTAGAAAAGATGGAAAATAGCGAACAGGGCATGGGCGTCGCAAAGGGGGGGAGGGGCAAGCAGGGGCTGCGACTTGGAAGCTAATTCACTTAATGTGCAATCAATTACTGACTATTACACAATTATTTTAATTTTGATGTAATGAACGATTTTTTAGTACAAATTAATATGGTTATCCACAACAAATACTATAGCTTTTGACAACAAAATAATGAATTAATATTGTTTGATTGCAAACTTCCAACATGTGATCCCCCCCCCCCTCTCTGGAAAAGGGTCTGCCAATGCTTATGAATCAGGTTTTAACAGAAAAGTTATAAAAGATTGGAAATAGCAATCATAGGTTAGAGGTAGGTAAAATAGAACTATGAAAGAAGCTAGAAAACCAAAAAAGGTATTATAAACTTTCAAGGAAAAGATTAGGGATGAAATAGATCATGTTAGGAGTGATGTAAGGGAAAATAAAGAACAGGTCAGAGGAGAAATAGAAAGTGTGAGAAAGGAAATTTGCAAACAATTCAGTGAAAAATCAAAGAAATAAAACAGAAAACTAAGGAAGGAATTAGTACAGAAATTAGACAAATAAAGGGAGGCATTAGTCAGAAATTATACAAAGCAAGGAAGATAGCTAGAAAAGAATTAGAAGAGAGTAAAGGTAGGTCAGAAAAATCAGAGAGGGAAAGTGGAAGGCAGGTGGTAAACTTAGAGGACACTACAGATCAAGTGAGAGAGGTGGCAGCAGAAATTATTGGTGTAAAGGAAGTGTTAGAAAATTTAAGAATAATTGGAGACATAGGTAGTTCTGTGTCTAGTTGTGTAAGTGGAATAACAGCACAAAATGAGGCTATGAGAAATGCGTCAGCTACTATTTTGATGTCTCACATAGGTGCAAGCACCTCCAGCAATTAATACAGGATGTATTAATGTAAATAGAAATGGCAGTCCAATAATTGAAGAAAGATTTGTTTTTGCTACACACTGTAGGTAAAACAATCAAAGGAAAAATAATGAGTTAAATGACCCACCTGAATTAATAGTTGAGGAGTGTTTTTTCAAAACTCGATAGATGCACAAAATGCGTTTCTGAGAAAAATGTTTTTTTCTATTTATTGGCAATATTAATTGGTTAGCACAGCAACTATATTAATCATTCAATTCTCCTTCCTGAAACTGACCCATTGAATGTGAAAATTAACAAATGGCATAGTTTCATTAGTGTAAATTTGAGGTTTGAAAATGCAAAGTTTTTTCAAAACCAATAGATGCTGATTAACTTTTCTGTGTGAGCAAGAAATTAACACATGAAGTTTTGTTACTTTTGTCATTTATTGTTTTTGTTACATTTTACTTGTGTATTTATTATTTTTTATTTATTTTCACCTTTTCATAATACATAATGTTTATAAGGATTATTTTATTAGGTATAAGCTTAGAAACTAACTAGTGCTACATTCACAATAACAATATATTTTGTTTTATTTATACAACAAACATATTGAACACATACAAAGAAATTTGAAACAATATGAATAAGTATTAGTATCTTCTAGTACATCTTTATAAAATTCTTTTGCAGTTTCTGGAATTTCAAAAACTTTAACTAGATTTTGAACATTCTTTTTCTTTTCTTTGCTCACTCTATTAATTTTGGGAACATTTTGAGACCAATTAAAAAATGTTCTCATTCATATGTACAAGAAATAGAAACAAATGCCAAAGATAAAAAATGGATTACACCACTTTCCAACCCAGATATAGTCCCCCAGAGACCAAGGAAAACAGCAGTTGTAGCCTTCCGACTATTGACAAATCACGACTGCTTGGCAAGTCATCTCTACAGAATAGGTATCTCAGCTTCACCAATATGTGTCCTGTGTAACGATCCAGCAGAAATGAATGAAGACCACTTGAAGACATGTGAAGCATTAAGATCAGAAGAAACTACAGTTCAAAAGTATTGGAAAGCACGAATGCTAATGGCTTCATTACCAGATGCAAGACACTAGAAAACAACAACAACAACATTTTGAGACCAAAGCAGGAATTTGCTGCAGGACTTGCTGTGCTGTTTCATCACATCCAACTCCACAGGCAAAGCAGAATATGTATTTTGAACTTCTACATATACCTTGTGGTCTTCCTTTGATTGCTTGTAATATGCCATGATTCGTTGGGTATTCATTTTGAAAGGAAGCTTTGACCTCAGTGTTTGTTTTGCACTTTCTTTCAAGTCCTTAATTTTCCAGTCTTTGAACAACACCTTCACAGAGTGATTTTGTAATATCTGATGGTACTCATCAGGCCGAAGGTATTCCCTTTTTCTCTTAACTCTTTTTCAGTTCTGCCGAAAACTCTATCAGGAGGCATATAACTGTGTCCACGTATTGGGTAGATATGTGAAATGCGGGTAAGTTGTTTACTCTTCTACAGGAAAGCAATAAACATGAACATCATCACACTGTTCTTGTTCTGACTAGAGCAAGAGTGAAAATAAACGAATGGTAGAAGGAGAGTTGCTGGACATCCTTTCTTCCAATTCCAACAAGAAGTGGTGTAAAGCTGAGTCAACCTAGTTGCAGCCTTTAGCAGATTCAGTATCCAATCATGTATACAAGGAAATGTCATCTTTGTTCTGGGTTTTAGATGGAATCATTATGCATAGATTATACAGCCACACCTGCCTTGCCTAGAATACCTTGCTAACAGAAAGTTAGCAAATAGTGCAAATAGTGATTGCCTCGGTGTTTTCCTCTTTCAATAGCTGATAAAACCTTTATGAATGCAGCTTGTGCAATCTGTACATGGTTCTTAGTTTGTTTTTCTTTTCCACATCTGCCTCTGTCTTAATTATCAATCCTATTTTACAGGTTGAGCATATGTCAGTGTATGGTATATGGAATTAAAGATTGAAGAAGTTGTAAAATATGTATTTATATTTTGACAATGAGCAGAGTGGTAGATTTCTTAATCTTCTTTCATTGCAAAAGTTGGTCCACATTTTTCTGAGAGTAAGTTCTGGAGGTAAATATCCTCTCCTTGATTTTGCTCTTCTATAGTGGCTTTTTCTACATCTTTACTTCTTAATGTCTTGCTTTATAGCAGCAATAATGCCCTTCTGTAATATTCCTGTTCTGTAACCTCCTCTGGTTTCCTTTGGCACATTCCCAGATAAGTGAAATTTTTTAGTCAGGAGTGATAATCTATCTTTTGACATCCCTGTGATTCCTTGGAAGCTTGCAACACATACTGACAATACTCGGCGATCATTAGTTCTCACATTGTATTTAATGTTAACAGTCTGCTTTCTATTAGCAGCTTCTTTCTTCACCACTCTGCGATCAGGAGATGTAATACTCATATTTCAAAACGAATTTATCTTGATCTGTTTTGTTGAGCACGGAAAGGTGTTGGTGAAATCCCTTTATATCATTTTGTCAAATCAGCTGCATCACAGTGCTTATGCCCTTTACTTTTAGGTTTTTATGGAGTTCACTCGAGACCATGTGAACATATAATTACTGGAATATGAGCTTTCCTTGACTTACATTTTGATTTCCGTTCCTTGTTTATGCAATTCCTGCCTCCCAAGCATTCTATGACTGGTACAGTTTCACAATCTGAGCTCCTGTCCGTTGTACATAGTACAGTGTAGTGTCTCAAATAAGAATAAAAATGCCATGTAAGTATAACAAAGCTTGCAGAAATGAATGTGAAATCCGAGCGCACAACCTCAGTTCACAGCTATTGCCAATGATGCAGCAGTGTACAAAGCTTGCAAAAATAACTGAGAATTCCAAGAATTGCAACAGTGAGATGGCAGTCAATGCCAACATGCGTTTCACAGAAGTGAGCTTGTTACATGCTGGATCATAAAATCATAAAATTGCATCTGTCGACTTTTGCTTTAACTAAGCAAATGCATCTATCAAGTTTTGAAAAAACTGCTAATATTCCCTACCTTCTATACAGAACATGAATCAAATTTTGCAAAATCTGATTTCACAGAATGATGCAGAAGGTGAAAATTATGCTGATACTATATATAACGCAATTTCATAAAATTTTGCATCTATCGAATTTTGAAAAAATGCTCCTCAATTATTGTTGACCGCTTGGGCAAACTAAGTAGTTGTAAAATTTTATGTCAAAGAATATTTTATGTCTCATATATTTGTCATGCAATGGTGCCTCAACAATAGTAGTTACAATTGTTGGGCTACAACTTAGACAATTGTTTATGTTTATCATAATCTGGGATTGCTGCAATCACAGACAACTGCTTGTTGTAGATTATCCCATATAATACATTCAGATATTCTTAGAAAACTATGATTTGTACCATCATCTCCAAAGAACCAGAAAACACATGCCCAACATTGTTAGGCCAACTCACTGGCCTAACTGTAATCTCTTCTTTCTGAATTTGATCCAATGCCATATTATATGACAGTCTGGCTCTCAACTGGGATGGAATCAGTGAAAGGAATCTCGATGGTAAAAGAAAAGTGACTCCAGGACATCTATTTCAGCAAACCTGAAAAAATGTAGAGTTAGTGAGTAGGTACTGGTAGTTTTTATTTTCCAACCAAAACCCTGTTTCCAGTATGATTATTTTGTCAAAAAGAAAATTAATTTAGCATTCTTCATTTTCAAGTTATATTCTGGAAGGAGATGGACCATGAAAGTGTGATACTGTGCAACTTAATAAGAATACCTTTTAATGATTTAACTGTGCTACCAATAACATTTCTTGCCTGTGGCGCAGAGGACCCGGGTTCGATCCCCGGTACCAGCATGGGGATTTTATCCCCTCTGGGAGGTCTGGCACGGGGTGCACTCAGCCTCGTTAGGTCCCAGGGGGACCAATTGAGGAGCTACTTGATGGAGAAGTAGCGGCCCCAGGTTGAGAAGACCGCATAACTGGCCAGGAGGGCTCGGGGTGCTGACCACGTCCCACCCTCCAGTACTGCACCTCACCAATGACGCCTGTAGTGGGCAGAGGTGGGGGACGCAGCGGCTGGGCGGTAGGCCTTGGCCCTTCGTGGGCTGTCGCGCGGGGTTTACGTTTACATTTACCAATAACATTTATATGTTTCTTACTGAATTACCTGATACATATGCACATATGAAGAAGATAAACAAACATATAATATTTGTACAATATCTCAACAGGTTTCAATTTTTTATCTTTGCTTAAAGTACAGATGTAGGGTATTTAATTTTCTTATCACTAACCTAGCTTCCAAATTCCAGTGATATGTTCATATCATTAGTATTACCTAGGAACAGCATTTGTTTATTACCTATAAAATAATAATATAAAATAATGCACTAATTAATTTGCAATTTAATAAGTATTATGATGCTCTTCTACAAAAACTCTTGAAATTTTAAATCATATGCAGCAGCTACTCAGGCATCTTGATAATGATGGTTCGGTAGGTACATCACAGACTCTACCACTGTGATAGGTTTATACTCAATAGTATAGGGGAGTGGTTTAATGGGAACTCCAAAAGTGTAACATGACTCAGATTGCACTAAATCAGAGCACTGCTAATCTTATAATGAGATTTACTAGTATCAAACCAGTCTATAAAACCTATTTACATTTTCAGGTTAAATATATTGTACTGCATTTACTAATACAAATGGTGGACACATGAGATACAGCAGCATCAGCACAACCATTTAAACTGAAAAGTTCACCTAACTGCAAGATAAGGCCTGTATATTGCCAACTTAAGAACTACAATTAAAACCAATTACTGCTGTATCTTTACCTGGAGTATCATCCAGAAACACTTGCTGGTATTGATGTCAACTGAACTGATGGATTGTCACCAAAAGTAACCAGGGAGCACTATAATGGGATAAATATGTCACCGTTGGTTTTTGTAGACTAACCTTGGCCCCCCCACAAAAACACAGATACATATATGCATTTATTCAAACCATATACTTATATGCACCAAAGAACAAAATAAAGTTTGGCTTTAGCATCACTTCACATGTCTTTTTCTGTAATCTTTCATGCTATGAACTCAAATTGCATCAAACAGCAGCATAAATGAGGTTCAAGTTGTTTCAAATTATAATATGATCTCATTTGTGATCACTGCAAATTGTAATTGTCCTATTGCAATACTGTTTAATTTTTTAAAGCTGAGGTTTTAAAACTTTTCTGTTGGTTACATCATTGCTTTTGTTACAATGATCAGCTCATTCAATTTTATTCAATAAATTCTACGTGCTTACTGCCATACTTGTTTATTGAAATGGATGAAGGTAGTAACATTTTGTATGTTATCAATGTTATCCATAGGATCCTGATATTTTAATTTAAATCAATCAGACTGTGGCTAAATTAATTATTCACAATGAAGCAAAATACACAAATATAACACATTATTTGGAGCCAAATACCCTTCTTAGCATTCCTCACCAGTTTATTCAACAGGACTCGTTTCATGAACATTTGCTCACAACCTCAGTTGCACATTCCCTGTCAGGGTTGATTCTTGCTGAGCTAGGGTGCTGATGGTTTGTGGATGAACCTAGAAGTGAGATTTTCTGTTTCCAGAATGGAATATCAAAATTCATGCACTACTAGAGGTTAAGGAAGGAACTTGCTAGTCCTATGTGTAAATTTTAATAAAGTATACTTTGGAAAAGCAAAAGCTAATATTGGCAACCATTTTAACCCATTCGCATCATTTGACGACCAGGGCTCGCATGTATCTTTTTGGGCATATGAATTGTATGACGAGCTCAGGTTGCATGCTGCATTGCTCTATGTAATTCCACATAGTTTAGGTTTCTTTTCATATATGTCATTTCTATACATCTGAAATGAAATTCTGACATATGGTGTTTGTAATTCTGATCAGTATGATGTAACCATCTGAGTTTCAATCAAGGAAAAACAATTTTATCTTAGCGTTGTTTCACTCACCTCAGTAGCCATCATGGTGCTGAAAAAATTTTCACCAATGATGAAAAGGGTTTGAGAAAACTGATACAAAGTGTATTAGAGAGTGAAAATGATGATTTTTATGAATTTGAAACAGAGTCTGAAGAAGATTCTGGTGACAGTGAATCTCGTGCAGAAAGCAGCACAGAAAATAATTATGAAACCAATGATGATGCATCAGGCCCTTTGAAAAGTGTTCATATTAAGATGCAGAAAAACCAGTGTAACTGGCATTGGACTAAAACTGACAACAACCTCATTCTCTACCCTTTTACTGCAAATAGTGGTATTTGTAAATACTTACTGAATAAGCATGCATCACAGATGCCGTCTGCGCTTTCAATTTTTTTCAGAATACATGGAACCTTAGTTTGACAAAATATGTGATGACACGAATGCTTATGCAACGAGGCAGTTGAACAATCCCAACAGCAATTGTTGAAAGACAATGAAAAATGATATCAGGGCAAGAGCGTCGGCAGACTTTTTTCCAGGGGAGGGCCAAATGTTGGAATTTTGCAATCAAGATAATATTAATTCATTATTTTGTTGGCAAAAGTTATAGTATTTGTTGCGTATAACCATATTAATTTGTGCTCATTAAAATTGTTCTTTACATTAAAATTAAAATAATAGCCATTAAAATAGTCAGCCCATTAAGTTCACTAATACCCAAGGGGGGGGGGCCGAGTTCCCCCTTTCCCCCCCTTCGCGACGCCCAAGTCTTCAAGGTGAATAATGAGAACCATAATGATAATAGTAATAACAGTAACGATGATATAATAATAAATAATAATAATAATTAATAATAATAATTAATAATAATAATCATCATCACAATAAGAAGAAGAAGAAGAGTAATAGTAATAATGATGATAATAATAATAAATAAATAACAACTAGACTAACTACCTTAATTCTGGAGCCTATGATCCTCACGACATCTTGCTGCTATAGCGCATGCGCGGACACGAGTATAAACCTAATGGAGAGATTGAAATCCGCTAGGTTGGCAAGGTTTTAAACCAAGTGTTAGATTTTTTCATTAAATAGGTTCCTGTTCTTATACTCAACACATACCTGACTTTCGATCTGTATTTCTTTTATGAATTGGATTTAACAAGTGAATATTTGCATCAGTGGCGGCTCGTGCCTTACAAAATAGGTGAAGAAGTTCACTTAAGCATGCTGAAAATACAATGCAAAGCCGGTGTACCACGGTCCAACATTTTTTACCAAGCTTTTAGTATACAATGGAGCTATACACAAAAGAAACTGTCTGTCACACTATGATTCATTTTGGTCCAATACATATGACAGTTCGCGTAATAAGTGAGAGAAATAAACATGGCGGATGCAAATATATACAGTTTTGTTTTAAAATCAAATTTAAACGGTGACCCAAACAATGTACAAAAACTGCCTGAGGAGCATTGTTCTTGATTCTTTTTTGAAGTCCATTCAAATGTCCTGACATAACACTCGCTCCATCTTAACATTGTGCAACCCTAATTGACGTTCATAATTAAATTCTGTAAGAACACCATGCAGCAAAAGGAACAATGTTTCTGTGGACCTGTCAACACTCACTTCATGAAATACGAAAAATCGTTCAACCAATGTGCTCTCTGTATTCACGTATCTTACAATGATAGAGCACTGAGACTATTGACAAATATCGGTAGTGTCGTCAACTTCAACAGAAGGGAAAAAAAAACAATCTGAGACATTAATTTCAGGTTTTTAAGTATTCCAAAATACATCCAATCACCTCATTTTGTATAGATTTAGAATCACCGCTGGATATACTTTTAATTTTATTATAGTAGTTTTGAATTTCTAATGGCGTTTCAGTACACAAGCCCCTTGAAATTTCCCCGACTTAGCGAAAGCGCACTCTCATCATGACCTCAGAATGCAAGCTCTTGTTTACCTAAATACAATGTTGCTTTAATAATCAACTACAGGAAAAGCCTATTTAATGTCACGTTTCCATTGAAACGCACATGGAAAGGTCTGCTGTTTTCCTGAAGAGCGTCAGCCATTGTGTTTCTATTTTTTTTTTTTTTTTTTCAAAAGCGTTTAGTTGTAATTTACTTTTAAATGTCCCGCCGAATTATTGTGCTTGTGAAGGGAACGGGTTATATTAATGAAATCTGTGAATCTTTCTTTGTCCCACACGTTACTTTTGTTGCTGAAAAGTAAACAAGGCCAACAGAATAGCGATTGCAAGCTACGGCTACTGCATAACCGAAAATAGTTATCGAGCTAAGAGCTTTTGAATTTAATAAGTCTTCCTTATTTTCTTATCTTCTCTTGTAAGGGCTACATCAATGATATCAGTGGGCCGCCCAAAGTTTAAAACATCCTTCTTGTCCTCATCTTTCCACCCGGAAAATGGGGTTTCTAAAAAATTGCAAACTATATGGTTCACAGGATTCATAACAAAACAGTTATATTCCGTAATTTAAATATTAAAAGTACTGGAGTCTATCAAACTCGTAAATTATACCTACCGTTTACAGTTATCTAAAACACCACGTTTTAAGTTTACCGCCAGTTCTTCCTCGAGGTAAACGAATACTATCTTCTATTCGCGCGAAAACAGAAACCATCCCCTCTACCGTGTTCTGTGCCTCTACCCAAGTGCAAATATTTCTTGTTTGCCTGAAACATGTGCATGCCCGTGTTATTTCCCCGTAGTTCATCGTTTCGTGACGTCATGTTGCCATGGCAACCAAGCTGTTTAGTGCAGTAGTTTCTTCCGTAACTGTGACTTTTGCACTTGTCCTTGTAACCGATTAGAGGGCGCATTCCCACCAATTTTCCCTGCTGGCTGCTAGGCTGTAAGTTCCAAACAAAAGAAGGGTTGGTCACTGACCCCGCTACAGCTCCTAGCAGTTGAAATTTGGGACTAAACTGTTAGAATGAAAGTAATAATGCCAACATTAACAAAAATTGAATACTGCTATTTTCAGGTGAAAACATCTTCACCTGCTTCACCTGAATAACCGCCACTGATGTGCATCTTTGTATTTTTCCTGTCAAAAAATTGGGTAGTATGTATATTTGAACAGCCAAATATTGGACATTAATCAAAGGAAATACAATAGTTTGCCACACGATCTTGCATACGATTTTGTTCTTGCACACAGAGTTGAGAATGTGTATATGCTTATGTGTATGTGAAACGGCCCCGTGCCGTTCACGTGCAGCCCATATTAGGTAAGCACACCTAGGTTAGTGTGAGTATATGAACAGGATGACAGGGACCTGTGTTAGAGACATCTATGTACTCCTACCATCAATAACTAGATATGTGTAAACAATGTCTCAACGCTTTCTCCACTTTTACAAATTTATGCAGGTATAATTGCTTGGTCAAAATATATTTACTGAAGTTGAGTAAACATTACTTGTATAATTTAGAAGCCTAAATACAGTAGTATCGCAACGATAATTTTTATACACTAATTAATTTTGCAAGGTTTATAGCTGATGCTTAATGATACCGGCTTTGATTTGTAACTGTTAAGTTCCATCACATATCTCTGTCTCCACTTCGTCTTCGGCAACGGGACCTACGTCGTCTTTTTCTTGAGCAACTTCTACGCCTCCTTCTCGAACAACTTCTGCTTCCCCTTCTTCTTGAACAACTTCTCCTCCTCCTCCTTCTTCTTGAACAACTCCTCCTCCTTCTTCTTGAACAACTTCTCCTTCTCCTTCTTCTTGAACAACTCCTCCTCCTTCTTGAACAACTTCTTCTCCTTCGTGAACAACTTTTCCTCCGGCCCCACGATCTTCTTCTCCGACAAACGGAACCGACAGCTTTTATAGAGCCCCAACCTTTTAATGCATTTAGAAACTTTTTCCTTTGGTTTTCATCCATAGTAAACAATTTCTCTTCGTTCGTGTCAGTTGGACAGCTCATAAGAGTTCTCGACACATCATCGAACGCTCTTAACATACACTGCTTTTTACGGATAGTTCTGTTTTTAACACTTGTTCTAATTTCGGGTGCTGCGGGCTTCCCCATTTTCGTATGAAGAATTTAGATTTTCGTTGCGAATTAGATTACTGGAAGAATTTTGCTTTCCCTTGAAAACCACATTTAGATGTTGAAATTCTATGGCAACGTGTATTTCAGTTGAACAAAAGCGAGTGAAACATACCGAAAACAAAAGTCCCACCGTGCCAATGTACAAAAGCTAAAGTACCTACTATATTTCTATTCCTATATAGTTAAATAAGTAATTCTTACGATTTCGATCAAATTTTGTATTCAGACAGGGTTTTGCTTATTAAGTTTATCTATATAGGCATCATTCCTGGAAAAAAAAAAACGCAATTTTACGAGTAACAGTCACAATTACTCTAAACCTTATTTTGGCCATAATTTCTCTTTTAATGGGCCAGTTTCAACAAACAAGCCAGGATATTAAAGGTCTCGTCATGGAAACAGCTCCAACAATTAGGATGAAAATTTATATTTAGCTAACATTTTGCTTGTCAAGTTTATCTAAATAAGTAGATAAACGATTAATCAAAAGGAAAAGAAAAGAAAATCCGAGCGAAGCTCGGTCACCCAGGTACTGTAACATAATAGAATGATCGCATTGCATATGTAATATTCACTACACAAATAAGATGCGTTTAATTTTTGTAATGAATATCTCCTTCGAACTTCAATGGAATAAACAGTAGCCTACCCTACTAGTTAATAAACAACAAATATTTCAAATGTGGTCAAATTCGACCACATTCACTTTTACAAACAGATAATGACCAATGCTTTATTGTTAAGTATTGCTTTGCAACCTACAGGAAAATTAGTTCAATTTTCCTCGGAAAGCTGTCACTTAATTGTGATGAAAAACCAAGAGTTTGTGCAGTTACGCTACCGATAGTCAAGTGTTTCTATCGCATTTACTTTTTCCTTTCTCTGTCACGTATGCATAGTAAAGTTAGTATGGTATCTTGCATTCCATCCAAAAATTTATATCGAGATTTCACCGGAAATACATGTTTTGAGACTCTATGAATAAAAAAAGCAGCTGTTTTAGAAAAGTGTCTGTCTGTGAACAGCATAACTCCACCCAGACTAATCCAGGACCCTCTAGAAGGTCCAGACTATTCTTTACACAGAAAGTTTTAATTTTTTTAAAAATGGCTCTGACGATTTTGATTAAAATCAAATGACAGTAGACCATAGTACATTGAGAAAATGCAGTCAGTTGCTCCCAGATTTTCAGCTTTCTTTACATTAAATAAGTTAGGTTGATATACTGTTTTTATAATCGCCTAAAATACTGTATTCGGTGATATAAAATATTATTACTAAAACGTTATACATGGAACTACCAATTTAAATATACGATCTCAATGGGACAACATAACCTAACATTTACCTACATGTCAAATGAATATCGATATCAGTACAAAGAATAACAACGCACATATGACACAACATACATAGTTTGATAGCTTATTTAATGATTTATAACACTGCAATCCCCTCCACTTAAAGCTTAACTTGCAAGATACAATAATAACATGAACGTCGGCAGACTCTTTTCCAGGGGGGGGGGGCAAGTGTTAGAATTTTGCAATCAGATAATATTAATTCATTATTTTGTTGTCAAAAGTTATAGTATTTGTTGCGGATAACCGTATAAATTTGCGCTAAACAGAAATTGTTCTTTACATAAAAATTAAAATAATAGTTTAATAGTCAGCACATTAAGTTCATTAATTTCCAAGGGGGGGCCGCGGCCCTCTCTTGCCCCCCCCCCCTTCGCGACGCCCATGTATCAGGGTCCATATTGCTTTAGTTATTTTGATGTGTCAAGTGCAAAGATCTCCATTCAATTGTACTGAAGCAAAACCTGATGTCATGGCACCCCAATTTTTTCGTGAAGCAATGAGATTCAAACTGATTTCCTATTTATTCAAGATGTTCTCGGGCTTTGAGCCAGTTGTAGTGATGAAGAGCCATCAATATTTCAAGAGTGTGCATTCCTCCCATCATCAGGATAATGAATGACTAACATTTTTTTTTTTTGGGGGGGGGGGGGGAAGGTACTTACGCCCTAACCGCATGCAAGCATGTGAGTGTAAGACTCCTACCTGGACTTCGAACCCCTCTCACTAAAAAACCCCACCGGAAGTCTAGAGGTCAAAACCTCGCTGCTGCAGTACCGCGATATTGCACCTGTGCATTCTGTGGTGATGATGAAAGCTGCTTGCCAGTGGCAGTAACAGCATGGTGATGCTGAAGGCCAGAAGGCAACCATTACCTAAGCCCTGAGAGCCCCCTGGTAGCAGTCCTGGTGATAATGATTAGTGGTGTGCTCTGATTTATGAGTGAATGATAAAGGTGATAGTGATTGGTGATTGGAATGAAGATGGTTGAGTCCTGGCGTCACTTAGTCGGGATGTGACGTGCACTTCATTACATGACACAACTCCGTGCAGGGGCGGCCGTCATGGATGTGGAAGCCCCTTGCATTGGCTCTTACAGAAAGGAACTGCGGTGGCTGTTGTTGAGCTTGTGGTGGCTCCCTAGTGCGGCGAGTCTGTGTTGTAGCCTCCCTGTTGGTGGTCGTGGTGGCAGTTGGGATCTCGAGCCGGCTAAGCTTCTGCTTGATTGGCTCAAAAGCCTCTGTGACATTCTTCTGTATTGTGCCACAGGCTGCGGCGCAGATTGTGGTGAGTGTCTCCTCAATAACAGCCAGGCGGGTGCTGACATTCAGTAACTCCGCGTGGAGGTCCTGAACCGCATCCCATAACTTCCAGCTGACTGCGGCAACTGGTGATGCTACCGGCGGTGTTGTAGTCTCTGGAGCTGGTGGAGTTGTGATGGTGGTTTGCGGTGCTGGTCGTTGGTCCTGGCGTTGTTGTGGAGGTGTGCTGTTCCGTTGTGAAGTTCTGCGTGGATGAAGAGGGCACTGTACCTGGCCTGTGTAATGGCCGAAGCCATTACAGGTGGCACAGTACCGGCGGCGGTGTCTAAGGTCGTGACCCTTACACTTCGCTGTTAGTGCCCGGGCACCGCAGTAGTGGCACCGCGGGCTAGCAGAGCAGGTGTCGGCCTGGTGGCCAAACTGGCAGCAGCGGTGACACGGGACCAGGGGATCCGTTCTACTGGCCTTGATGCGCAGGCGTTGCCCTAACATGGGCAGCCCCGCTGTCAAGGCAGCTTCCCGGTCGACCTGGTCCGCAAACTCCTGCCTTACCATCATGGTAGGGCCAAAGCTACAGGGTAACTACACAATAGCGTACAGCCAACTACTCCAAATAACTAACAAGAGTGAAAGGACCAGTATATGTACTGTCCGCTAGTACGGACTGAGCAGAAAACACCAAGTCTAATCTGGAGGTGGTTCAACGCTCCGTTGGAATCTGTGTTTTCTGAACCAGTCGATTTCCAACTTTAAGGCTGGTTTCCAGGTTGAACCAGATTTAAATCTGATTTCTTGGCTAGTTGCCAAGGAATTTAAATATGACACGATTGGGTTAAAGAGCACAAGAGAAACATAAAATACAACAACAAAACTCAAACATTGACAGTTGCAACACATTTTTTAACCAAAACACTGACACAGAAAATGTAATGAAGCTAATGAAACTAGTCCTAAAATACAAAGAACTAGATCAGGCATGTCAATAAGGAAAAGAAAGGGAGATTAGCAACTGCTCCCATACCACATTATGGAATGACACAGGATGTTCAGTCAAAGCTGTACATTCACCCTCAATACACCATTGATTGCCTGTAAAAATATACGACCAACTGTATTAGTAAAACTGAGCCTCATTTGTGCAGATATTTCAAAATCACTTAGTTCTAGATTGACAGCCATGTTTTCTCATTACCGATTTATTTAAATTAGGTTTCAAAGTCAAACAACTTAGCCATAGAACATAAAGTAAATTCATATCTGTTAATATAGAACTAGTTGTACTTTTCAGATGATTAAACTTTGAAATATGGTAGCTGGCCCTAATAGATTGTTGAATGGCACCATTGGAAGTTTGTGATGCTTATTTTTATTGAGTCTGTTGGTGAGCTGGGATTTAAATTCCTCAACCCTCTTGTTGAGTGTATCCTACATGACAATAAAATTAATTATAATGTTGAAAAATGTGATAGCATGAGTAGCATGATTTTTTTCACCCCACAAATGTTAATTAATTTACAGCATGATGATAATGATTATATTAAAGTAAATAAGTAATAATAATTATCATATGTTTTAAGAAAATATATAAACTTACTGATATAACAATCTTGCTATATTCATTGATATGTTTTTTTGTTAATATGGCATCTAATATTAAAATGAGATACATGAGATTGCCTCCAGGAGTGTAGTATTATCTGGTAATGGTTCTAATTCCATTGATAACATTTTTTCTATTGTAATGCCCCTTTTTAATACATTGCACGTTTCCCATCCCTGAAGTTCACTGAAGTTTTCTTTGAACATAAGGACACCAGGATTGTCTTTTGTCACCTTCAGTCAAGATACTTTTGTTATCTTAAACTTAGAAATGTCTCTATGTGTGTGTTTTTCTTTTATTTTTTTATTTTTTTTTCCCCACCCATATCTAAAATCCAGAATGATCTCAAAAGGTCTTGCAGTTGTTATTACCTTCTTTACATCTTCCAGCACCTGGACTTTTGCACCCTTCCACCATTTTTTTGATTAGTGCAAAGTCTCTATCAGATGCAGAAAAATAGTCTCACCATAAGGAATTTGTGGTGTATTCTGTCAAAAAGTCCTGTAGCAACAAGAAAAAATATACAAGAAAAGGAGCATCCTCTTCTTAATTTGCCTGTAGCAATTATCACTCAAAATGCAAAGGTTATGCTTGATGTAATTGAACAGCACAGAAACCTTTGGTGGAAACTTAGCTCCTTTAGCATTGCAAGAGGTGTTGGAACATACACCTGGCACTATCTACTGCTTGCTGTAATACCTATTTTAACTAAAGGAGGCACTTACACCCAGTAGCTGGCAATTGGCCTGGGCACATAGAATGGCTAGCAAGGTATAACTCATTTTCTGGCATTTTGTAACTTCGCTCCTTTACCTTTTCCACCCTACTTAATGTGCTGGTGAGGATGCAAGTACCTAAATTCTCGTAAATCAGGTTCTGTTAAATTAACTGTAGTGAAGTTGTAGAGACGGTTGTGTTGAACTGAAATAGTACACTATATGTATTGTTTTTAATTATTTTTAATGAAAATGCATGTTAAATTAGTGTCTCGTGCATTGTCATATCATCTTGTTATCAGTATGTCATAACATAACAACATAACATAGTGAAGCTCAACAATACTAATATAACAATGTACTTCAGTCAAAAGTTAGACATTTGTTTGCGTAGAACCAATGCTATAAGCTATTTTTTGAATAAGTTCAGTATTGAATCTGTGGTTTTTCCACTTATTGTGTAAAATTTTAATTTATTGTCTCAGGCAACTGCAATACTGCTCCTGGCAGACTTTAGCATGTCTTTTATTATCTTCATATTCAAAATCATTCCCTTTTCTTCTTTTACCGTTGTTTAATTTATGAAGCTAATATTGGGTTGCAAGAATGCACTTATAGGTTTCGTTAGCACTAAAGTGTTCATTTGCCTCTGAAATGAATTGTAAGACCAATCTACAATGCTATTGAATTGAATATCACTATAGGTGAAATATCGGACCTGTAAACAGATAGTGAATGGCCACCACTATTGCTTTCATCTTATGGCTCCTTCGTAATTTTTCATTCATATGACATACTCAGATACAAGTAAATAAACACTATTACTGCATGCACTATTGTTGATTGATATGTGTATAGAATTATAGTTTTATTCTGGAAAGTGCCTTATTTCTATTCTGTTCTTCATTATAGAATCTTCATCTGATGCAGAGGTTATACTCAATCTGAGTGCATTTTGTTTAAGATTGTGTATCTGCAAAAAGCTCTCTTTTGACACAAAACACTTTTGTATCAATATTTTTAGCACTGATGCATGTTTCTAATTTTGACAAGCTACCACACTCAATGTGAGAAAATGAAGAGCTTCCTCCATCTACTGTCTCCTTGTTTGCATGTCTTGCTTATCAGGTTGTTTACATCACTCCATCACCAGAGCTGTCAACATATTCTAGTGAATCCTGGGTAGGTGCAAAGTTATCATGCATTAATAAGTAGTGGTTTAAGAATATAATGTTGTCTCATTAAAGTTGTTGAAGGCACCCACCATCCCTCTTAAGCGACATCACTTTTTCAAGCATACACATCTAAAAATGAATAATGAATTATTATCAATTACACTTGTATTACTATAAGTTGTGCAATAAAGGAATGCACCAATATTTGAAGTAAGTGATGTTGAATGTTGTCCCTTATATACAATTTGGATGGTATTACTGCTTTTTTTCAAGTATATACATCTGTAACTACATAGATAAGTGTAACTACCATATCCTGAGGATGGATTATTGTCAATTTTATATATTACTACAAATTGTACAATAAATGGTTGCAATGTAATGTTACATTGTTAACCTGTTAATGTTAATCTGTATTTCTACCAAGATTGACACATTTTAGAGCTCCAATCCTTTTCAGGAATATGAAACATAGAATTTAAAGTTAGACCAACAGCCCTTTCAACTTTGGGGCCGTGGCTTACAAAGTGGCAGATAAAAGTAAATCTGGAGAAATCCAAAGCAGTGCTCTTCACTAAATGATCAAAGCACATAAATCAGGCTGCTCCACTTAAGCTATACAACACCAATATACACTGGTCCAATAGCTCAGGTATTTAGGGGTAATACTTGACTCCAAGCTTACTTTCTTCAAGTATGTAGCAAAAAGTGAATACCTAATTGGGCTACCTATCAGTGGTGGATGAAGCATGAATGCACTGGTAGTGCCAGAATAGTTGCCTGAAATAGCTCATTTTATAATGTATGACGACTACTACTATGACTACTACTATTATGATGACTACTATGACTACGACTACTATTACACTGAACTAGATTAATTCTCAGAATACGCCTTTGTTATTCGAGTCCTCTGACTCATCGTGCCCGCCTAATGCTAATTAACTTTCCACAGGATTGTATGCAATTAAATTTAGCACATACCTGTTTCTGTCTACTTGCTGGTTATGCTTTAGGATGGCTTCCTGATATTGAGAGTTAAATTTAGCTCGGATATCTGTGCTGCCTAATACAGTTAGGTTCATCACATTGTTTATACCAATGCTGCTTGGATTTCTCATGGGTCTTATTTTTTCCCAAACATGAACTCAATCCACCACATCTTTCTTTGCCTAATTGTTATTGCTGCCAAATAGAATGCACAGAAAGCAGAAAAAGGTGTTTTTCACCTCACATTCACAGATCCACTTGTTTTTTGTGTAAATGTCCCTATTGAATTTTCTAATACAGTTAACCCTTGCACTTTTTTGTTTTGTTTATGTGTAGATCAGGAGCAGGTCTTCTCATGGATTTTACTTTCACCTTGTCTTCTAACGATAACATAGAAAATGGGCTATTTAGTAAACAACTCACTTTATTCATTTTACTTGTACTTAAACAAAGCAAACCACACACCATACATGTAATCACCCTCGTGCTTGAGTGTTTACCATGTGTTTACTGTTCCTACATCCAAACACACCTCTCTTTCAAATGTACGGGATTACTGGTAGTGCAAGCAACTTTACAGAAAACAATTATTCATATAATTGCAAGTGTAAACAATAGAAAATTAATGATATAATAAGACATGACTTTCTACTTTTACGCAGTGGTAGTGATTGATGGCTTATTTCTCATTTTGCAATATAGCACATCTTGCTAAGTGTGTGATAAAGTTTTTATGAATAATTTGCATATCCTGCCAATGGTAGTCGTGACAGTTACTAACTGGCATGAATATGAGCTATTCAGCTTCCCCTCCAAACTTTACCCAGACTTGACATCCAGAACACTGTAAATCGAAGCCAGATATGAAGTGGCATGGGCCCATAGAGTGGTAACATAATACAGTTGCAAACTTGTAACTCACTGTCGATTCCTTCAGCTTCTATGGTTTTCCATTGCCAGACAAGCCATTTCATTGCACCTTTTAGAGTAATAAGATTAATGCTTGTATTCTCAATGTAACCCTGGAGTATACAAATAATTGAAAATACATATTTTTTCATTTTATTAAGGTAATGCCATGGCATGGATGCACTATCCCCAGAGCTGCCCCTGCTGCCTATACGCTTCATTAAACGGTAGATTGACGCTTAGCATGCTGATGGACCCAACCTTGTCCAAAACTTTAATCAGGCCTGATTTCACATGCACTACCCCTGCAAGGGGTCACTGTGCAAAAGTGCACCTACAGAAGTTGCAACTACTCCAAAATAAAGCACCTAAGTCTGAATGCAATAACTGGTTTCCTAAACACCAGTCACCCAGATGACATATATAATATCATCCCACAGATATCAGTGTTTAATTACCTATATATATATTTTATTGTTTTGATACTGTTACAACATCATGATACTAATTTAACTTTCATAAATGTGGCACTAGCATTATTGCAATTGTGCAATTGCAAGTTCATTGCATACATTTTTTCATTTTTTATATATTTGTTTTCCTGTTGCAGTTTTCAAGGATCATCCAAAGCTACCTCCTAGTCCTGCACAAGCCTTAGTCAGAGATAATGTGGAAAACAAAGACTTCAAAGGTACATTAATACGGCTGTTTACCAACGTTCCTTATATTCTGCTTCTAATATCTTATGGCCTCAATGTTGGTGTGTTCTATGCCATCTCCACTCTTCTCAACCAGATAGTAGTCATGCATTTTCCAGTAAGTATACATAAACCGTACTTGGAAGGAGGTGTAAAAACATTCAAATTGTAACTTAAGTATAGAAAGATTTTCTGTGTAACACTACATAAATTTACATTTTAACCATATACATTTTCAGTGAAGTACAAATTAAGCAAGTAAAGGATGCATTAATGTTGAGCATATGAGAGTGTTTGTAAAAAAAGATAAACAAACAAATGTTATAATCACTGCATGGACATTTTCTTTCCCAAATCTCCTAAATCGTCCTCCCCAAATAAAATACAATTGGTTCAACAGTTTATCCACTGCTCAAAACAAGTGCTGAATCTCTTTCTGATACCATGTTCAGATATGCATATAAATAATATTCTATCACTTAACATTTTCAAAATAATGGTATTAAAGTCCTTTTTTCAATTCTGGAAGAAGATGTGAGGTTCCATATCCAAAATTAGCAAACTTAGGTTGCTTCAGATTCAGTTTATTCACTCAGTTTTATCTTAGCAAGATATTAGACATCTTAATGCAAAACAGTAATGAAATACAATTTGAATAATAAAAACATATGCTAAGGAAAAACTCCTAAAATATGTTCATAGAATATAGAAATACAACAGGAATAAATTCTTCTACAGAATTAAAATGTTTTTGATCAAATATTTATAAACATAATGTTTACATTTATCAATGGACTGTAGTGCTGTTACATGATTTAGAGGCTTATTTATATATATTTGCTATTGTAGTTAAGGGACTGTTGAAAAAGTGATGTATTGGTACTAACTACAGATAAGTTTGAACTATCTGTATTAATGAATTGTTGAATTATATTAAAATTAAATTCTAACATATAAAATTGCAGTTTACATAGCCTATACACTGAAGTAGCACTGTTTTTTATTCGTAAGGGCTGTATCTAACATAGCTTTTGAGGTATACCATGAACCTTATGACTCTCGTTTGTAACCTTAAAACTTTATGTTGAGTGTTTTAAACTATCCCAAAATATAATGCAGTATTTTAGAACTGAATAGCATGAACACAATAAGCTGTTTTAGCAAAATTTGATTATTAATGCAAAGCAACTTATTTACTATTTAGTCAGATTTTCAATGAGAAAACTCCACTCTAAATTCTATTATATGCACAATCCTATGTACATCCATTATCTGCATGTGTTTTTCTTTGTAGACCTCTTAAATTATGTGGGTTCAATAAGAAGTCATGTATTGGTTTAAGATCCATAGTAACAAGACTTGGTTGCTTCTTGGTAATATTTCACTTCAGTAGCCCTTCATTACATTACAATAAACTTCTTACATAATGAGTTAAAGGGTACTCATTTTGCATGCTTTTTTTTCTTTTTCATTTTTTTCCTTGTGTGTGTATGTGTATTAACATCCTCCAACATTGTGTCATATCGGACGGTTCATTTTGCATGCTTCTTACTGGTGACTTACATAATTTCGAAGGTCTACAGAGATGTTTCATCTACTACAACACCAAACTTAATTGCTGAACTTAATATGCATAAGAACTATTACATATACAAGCTCATGTATCACCTCATAACTGCCAATCAATAGAAATATCTGAATGGCAGTAATAGTTCTGCAGGGTGAAAGATTCGTCTTTTCACTGGCAGGTGACTTTTGCAACAGTGCGTTTTTTATTATTTTTTTTAATGGAGTGAAGTCAGCTTAGTTACTTTTCACAAAACTGTACAATATAAAATTGTTAAGAATAACATAGCTTAAAAGTATATTCCCAAAATTTGTTCATTAATTCATTTTTTAAAAATGTCAGTAAAAATTATTAGCTATAAAATGCTCAACAAAAAATAAAAGCTCCTTGTAATACATGATTATTAACCCAATGGCGTAATATTTAAATGCCTACTCAATAACCAAAAAATCAGATTTAAATCCCCTACCAGAGAGAGTGGTAACAGTTCATTAAAAAAATCATTTAAAATCAAACAATAAATATTTTTTGCTGAAAATTTGCATGCACAACATTAAAAGCATTAAATTACAAGTACTGTTAGTCTTAGTTAGTACAAGTCTTAGTGCTACTGCTGCTGTGTGTGATAGTCCTCAAAACAATCCTCTAAGTCTAAATGAAGAGCAACATCACACTTTTTACATTGCCACACACTTTTACATTATTTACCCCTGCTATAGCACAGAAAATACCTTTTGGTAACTTCTGTTTTCCTTGTGGGGGAGGGATTGTCCACAGGAAGGTAAGCCCATGATTTTGCCTGTAGTCTCACAGGGGTTGTGCTGGAAGAAGATCAGTGTTGAACTGAATACTCTAGCAGATGACTCAAGTTTCATGTGTTGGGAAACAATTGAAGGTGCAGA
Organism: Tenodera sinensis; assembly: GCA_030765045.1. Lineage (NCBI taxonomy): Eukaryota > Metazoa > Arthropoda > Insecta > Mantodea > Mantidae > Tenodera > Tenodera sinensis. The sequence goes on along the minus strand of CM060962.1, from coordinate 205,903,992 downwards.
ACCTACACAGTAGATGATCTGTGACACATGCTTATTAAGAAAGTCCTTACAAACACCATTATTTGAATTAAAAGGGTAGAAAACAGTGTTATTGTCAGTTTTAGTACAATTCCAGTCACACTGTTTTTTCTGCATTATAATATCAACTCGTTTCGAAGGGCCTAGCATGTCATTATTGGTTTCATAACTATTTTCCTTGCTGTTTTCTTCACTAAATTCATTATCATGTCACAGGAACTTTCTTCTGACTCTGTTTCATATTCAGAAAAATCACCACTTCACCATCACTATCTAGTATACTTTGTATCAGTTTTTCCAAATCCTCATCATACGAATAGTTTCTTTACATGGCAATTACATCCACGGACGTGAGTGAAATAATACTAAGAATATCACCTTCCTTGGTTGAAATGCAGTTGGTGAGGCCATACTGGGAGAATTGCAAACATCACATGAGAGCACTTCATTTCAAACACATACAAATGATACCTGTGAGAACGAACCTAAACTATATGCAGTTATATAGAGTAATGCAGCCAGTGGTGGCTCGTAACTTGTCGCAGTGGGTGTGCAGTACATTACATCCTGTCCACCTTTACTCCCTTTCTTTCTCTAACACACACCACACAATTCTAATTCTAAATTCATATGGGCTCTTATGTTTTGCTATTTTTTGTTTTAAATGACCAATATCACAAGAACTATTATTTGTCCAGACACCATTTCTCTTACTTGCAAACAATAAGAACAGAAAACAATTCTGATGTGAGACTGCCTTTGTGGTTTACCAGGAGAAAATACGAACTGGCTTGAGAATTTAATGCCATTCTGGCAGTTTGTCACAATAGCTCAGTGGTTAGAGCGTCCGCCCGGCAAGCGGAAGGTCTGTGGTTCAAATCCCAGTTGTGGCATTGAATTTTTAAGTTCCAGTTCTACCTCTTAAACTTTGCCCACACACGGCTTGTGTGTTTAAAAACACCAACAGTAAGTTTGTTGGCATAAATAAATAATTTATTATTATTAGTATTAGCTAATGCTGGATTTCTGACAATGAAGTCATTAATCCTCTTGCTCTCCAATATTTTTCACTGATGATATTGAAGAGAGCAATAGCAGTAATAGTAACCGCTTTTTAGAGAGCACCATGTTTTTATAGAATACAAACATAACAAACAGTAATAAACACTGTAACAAAATAACTATTCCAAACTGAAGTATTGGCCTTAGTAAATTATGGCATGCATTTATAATCATTTAATAAGACTAGATGTAGGTAATTGTGTTTATAACATTAATATAATATAGAAGATGGCTACATTATATTTATAACCATCACTTTGGCTGCCTAGTAAGTTCTGCTAAACAGGAGGGAAATTAATCCTCTTGCTCTCCAATATTTTTCACTGATGATATTGAAGAGAGCAATAGCAGTAATAGTAACCGCTTTTTAGAGAGCACCATGTTTTTATAGAATACAAACATAACAAACAGTAATAAACACTGTAACAAAATAACTATTCCAAACTGAAGTATTGGCCTTAGTAAATTATGGCATGCATTTATAATCATTTAATAAGACTAGATGTAGGTAATTGTGTTTATAACATTAATATAATATAGAAGATGGCTACATTATATTTATAACCATCACTTTGGCTGCCTAGTAAGTTCTGCTAAACAGGAGGGAAATGCTTGTAGCAAGAAAAATGGAGGGACTTGTACGAGAATGTAGTGCGCTTGCGCGGTAAGAATCGCATGTGTTGGCCTTGTCGATTATGCTGCCTTAACCCGCCGTACTCTTAAATGCAAGCTTTGCACTTTGCATACCCCTCGCCTAAAAGCTACCTTCACCAATCGCAAAATCGGGCTTATGCATATCAACTTGACTGAGTGAGTTGTCATTTGGTAAAGAGGGCGTGGGAAAATTAAACAAGTAAGTTCATATACGTACAAGAAAGTTGGACATTCGACTTTCTCATATGCATGTCTATACACATTCACGTGCAGAAAAAATTAATGGGTGTGCAGTTGCGAGTATGCGATCCCCCAGGAACCGCCACTGAATGCAGCACTCCAAGCTGAGCTCCTCATATGATTCGTATCCTAAAAGAGTGCATGCTAGCTCTGGCCATCAAATGATGTGAATGGTTTAGTAAATAAATTATAATTGCTGCATAAATTAAAATGATCTCATTCAGAATTCACAGATTTTTGCTTCAGTAATTCATGCCTTCTGATTTTATGCTTTATTCCAATTAACCTACTAATTCCAAATGTAAATAAATATTAGCTAAATTTTAATTAGTCTGAGAAAAATTAAATTAGATAAGGAGGATGGGGAGAGAAGCCTAATATGTAAATAATAATTGTCTTACTGCTTCTGTGACTTCTTCGTTTAGTTTAGATAATAGTTCTTAAGCTATGTAGGCTTTTATATGAGTGCAATATTGTCTCATTAAACTAATACTTATTCTTTTATAGGGTAAAGGAGAAGATGCTGGTCGTATTGGACTGATAATGGTACTAGCTGGAATGGTGGGCTCTATTATTGCCGGTTATGTTCTGGATAAGACACGCAGGTTTAAGTAAGTTCATGTGTTTAATACAACTTATTTTCTGTTATTATAATTGCTGTTTAATAGCCAATAATCAGACATAAAGTTGTTAGCAATTTACTGCACTTTCTACACTTTGCTGCAGAAAGCTACAACTTTTAGGCTTACAGGCAACAAATTAATGAGTTAATCAATCAAAAGTATTTCTGCGTAGTATATTCTGTTTAAAAATGTAAAGATTTGCTAAGAACTTGTATTATGAGCTATACAGCAGTTACTCAATAAAAACAACTGCTAATATTCCTTATATCAGGTTTTATTAGCCCATGCATAGGGTTGCCATATTCCAAGAAATAAAATCCAGGACAAAATGTAAGCACCTATAAAGTCAGTTGGCAAAAGAGCTACCATTAATGAAGGAAACTAATTTTTGTTTGCATTAATAAAAGTTTTAGTAAAAATAGTGAACACAGGTTATTACAATATTGAAATTGAATATAGAAGCATTTTTACGACTCAATTTCATTTTGCTCTAAGCTTTGTACCAATCATAATTAATTGAACTTTGGTCCGAAGAAAGTAACCTGCTCTAGTTCTGAATCATGTAAAATTTACTGCAAGTCACACTTTTCATGTTGTATTAATGAATGAATTTCAAGGGGGATCCTGCTCCTCTTTGTCCATTGTTTGACAAACTTTGGTCAGTCTGTTATGTGCTGCTAGAGTGTGTTTTCCACAATGTTACCCACACACGGCTTGTGTGTTTAAAAGCACCAACAGTAAAACTTAATTGGCATAAATAAATAATAATCACCATCTATTTAATCCTGGAACATGAAGTACATACGATAGTGAATCACCGTCTGTGAGACGCCCTCTGTGGTTTTCCGGACGAAATATGAATCAGTTGGAAAATTCAATGTCATTCTGGCAGGTTGTCACAGTAGCTTAGTGGTTAGAAAATCTGCATAGTGAGTGGAGGGTCTGTAGTTCAAATCCCAGCTGTGGCATTGAGTTTTTCAGTTCCAATTCCACCTCTCAATTAATATAAGGATTTAGAATTTGATCTTCTAATAAATTTGTTTTAATTCTGGCATTTTCCTCATTATTTTGGTATATTTATCCATTGTTGTCCTTTTACTAGGATTTGAATTTTATATTTAACTTCATCTGTAGCTTTTGCCAGATCCATTTTTATAAGGGCACTGATGACTAGGTAGTTGAGCACTCTTAAAATTTGCATCATTGTCATCCTCATCAATGAATGAATAAATGGAGTATTTATTTGTATCAAACATCATACAAAAACAATTTTAGATATTTTACTCCAGTCTTAAAGCTGCTAATATTCTAGTATAAACAGAGTCAGATTTTCCTTCCTTTTAAGAGCTCCATTGCATTTGGCACCTTTGACTCACAGTCAGCCCTTTTTTTACCTTTCTACTTTCTTGATTCCTACTTTCTCATTAGTTTCCTTTCTCTTATCCCTCTTACTCCTTTTCTCTTGCCTGTTCTACTTTCCTTACCCATTTATCTATGATTTACCCTGAAAATTCCCCCATTTTTGACTAATTTTTCTCCCTGTTAATATTGGTCTCAAACAAACTTGTTGACATGCCCTTAAACCTACCTGCCTACTTACCTACCCACCCACTCACCATGTTATTTTGTCCTTTTTTGGATCCTAAACTTCCTGTCTCCACTTCACTAACCTCTTTCATTCTACCAAGTAATGTATTTTATCATCCTTTTCTCACTTTCCGATTCACTCCCTCTTAATCTTCTAAGGAACATTGCCTCTGTTCTCACCCATGCTAAACCTTCCCTTCCTTGTCTGCTACATAAGTCATCATAACCTTCCCTCCACCAATCTTTCTTAATTGTTCTATGTAAACTATGAATCTATGGATCCCTGCTATGGCATTGAACTCTTCTGTGTCATTCTACCCTTTCCAAATCTTGGCTAGTGTGGAAGAACAATTAATTTCCATTAAGGACCTTTTCTTTTCAAGGCTTGCCCATATTTCTTGTTTTTCTATACCTTCTATCCTGTTTTTCAGTTCTTTCCAAAATCTGTTATCATGTTTTCCCTCTAGTTATCAAATGTCTGCCATTCCTATCTTCTCCAACTCTCTTCCTATCTCGACACACCAGCCACTCTTGTTTGAAGTTATCTTCCGTTGCTTGGCACAGATTTTTAATATATTTTGATCTTCTCTTTGAAGACATCCTTACCAATATTTCAATATTATTTTAACACTGGCAGTTTTTATATGTGGTAATGATGTACACAGCAATGTGGTTCTTACATCTGCAGGTTTTGTAGTGGTATGGGAAAGAAAAATTATTAAATATCACTCTATTAAAAATGCTGCCATTTTATTAAAATTTTGATATATATATATAATTTTTTATAGTTGTAAATTGCCATATTTCAAATGTATTATTCCTTTTTTATGAAATATTCTTGCTATTGCATGTGCCCAGAAAGATACATTAGTTTCCTATGTTGATGATGTATGTAGGTTTATGTCTATTGAAGTCTAGTTTCTGCCTAAAAAAATTTACCTCTGCATAACAACTGTTCCTATGGTGATGTCAGTAGGTATTTTTGCCTGTTATTTTCCCTTAACCTGAAACATCTCTCAAATTTGCGTAACTACAAATATGCAGTCTCTTAGACTATATAATGCAATTTATCATGTAATTCCACATTAGTGGGGCTCTAATGACCTAGCTGTCAACGGGCCCTTAAACCCTAATCACTCACTCATAAGTAAGGAGGTAAATAGATATTCTGTATATATGAACATAATTGAAATGTTGTCTACTCTGTACATTACATACTATGTAAGAATTAAAATAGGTATGCTATGATTAATGTGCACAGTTAATATTTTGAGGTCGCTTATCTTAAATTTGACACACTTAACACATGAGTAAGAATATTTTTTACTAATAAGCTAAATGTACATGTGTAACATGTTATAATGTATTACTTAGCTATAAATTTGGACTGCTTTTTCATACAAGCAAAAATGTAAACATTGAAGCAATGACACAGTCTGTAAAAGCCAAGTAACATGATTTTGTACATGTATAATAACTATGTAAGTGTCAATGCACTAGAAGTATTATCTTCATCTCGTACTTTAACAGCAAAACTTGAAACCTATACATGTTTTGCATGTTTTTTATGCATTTAATTGTAAATGCTTTTGACATGTTCTATGTTCAAGGTCTGACTGGCCATCATTGAACCTACAGAACGCAATCTAATCTAATCTAATCTAATCTCACTCCACATTAGTTCATAAAAATTCAGCAAATATCAGATTTTTAGTATTTTAAGTAAATTTAATACTATCCAGTCTGTATAACCACTTTGTTGTCTATATTATTTGAAATGAATGTGAAACATCATGAGTATGTGTAGTCATTACGTATTAGTCTTGAAATGATTGTTAATACTGTTATGCCAGTCACAAAATTCATGAATAGAAGTGAAATAGTGCAGAAAAATGTACATTAAGGTAATCAAATATACTGAAAATGTGAAAAATAATAATTCACAGCACTTTCAGAGCACTCAATGCACACCTTCCTACTACATTCCAGGTGAATTGGCTGCCCATATTTGGTGCACTTATACAGCATTTTCCTTTTTCTGGAGGCAGGATGCATCACACATGTCTCCCTCTTTTCCAGTCTATCATTTGACATGCCTTTGCTTGATTTCTGAGTGTCTCCCACAACTTTGAATATGTTTTCCTTGGTATCTCTTAGTAAATTTTGAATTTGCAGGCACCTCCTTAGATGTGGCTCTATAAGTTCCATGCTAGATTCTTGGTGAATTTGAGATGAGTCAGTGTGAGGTTTCCTCTGTAGCACAATACGGAATGAAGCTGTTCACACAACTGATGTTTACTATACCTTCAGCAGCCTTACTTTAAACTGCAATGTATACAAAGAGCAATATTGTATTCCTCTGTGGGCCCCTACGCTTGACAGGCATATGGCGCAAAATTAATGATATGGCTAGACTTAACATGTGCATCATGTGAAATGTCATCACCACATGGGTACCTTCTGGGTTTTGAATTCTACATTGCATGGGAATGCTGCTATCATCTATTGCAGCTTTCACTTATAGCCATAGAAGAAAGAAGCAGATATATTCTACACTCTTACATAAAATAAAGAATAACACATTATAAAATGTATCATATGCAGTGCGTACTTAAATTACTAAACCCTCCTGAAATAAAACGTGGTTGGCCATTATGATTTGGGAATTGTTTAAAGAAACGTTAAATAAGCAAGTTGAATTGCTTTGTTTACATTTCACAAAGTCTAGAAGTAATCATTATCATGCAAATATGAAACATATTTTGCATTAGCTGAAACTGTAAAAAGAAGTAAAATAAAATAAATAAATAAACCTATTAAATCCATTTAGGATAAGAGTCTCCTCCCATGGTGGGGATTAGCTCAAAGACACTCAAAGTAAGCTAGTCCCTGGGAGCTCTACCTCTTCTAATGTCTTCACAACTTATCCTTTCTTGTGATGTAACTAACACCTATTGTCTGTTCAACAGCCCATTGTCTTAGGGGAATGAAGAGCAGGGAAGAGGCATTCCACATAGTATAATCAGAGTTTTATAAACTTCCTAGATAACGCTGGTCTACAGGTCATGTTGCCAACTTACCTCCAATATTATTTGTGCTATGTTTACTGGCTGCTAATTTCTCTTAATTTCAGTTGTAAAATCATACGAATGACTAGTTTTATGTTGGAAGTAATGAAAAAAGTAGTGTAGAAGCATATTAGCCCCCTCTGTATCTATCAATACTTAAAAATACCCTCATAGGTTCTGACTTAATGATATTGAGGTAACTTCAATCCTTTAGATTGAGTTAATAAATAATTAAGAGGTATCTATATTATCTGGAGATAAAGTAGTCCATCAATTAGATCTCTGGGTAGGGACTACACTGAGAGAAACTAAAAGCTATAACAAAGTACTGCTTTGGAATACCAATTATCATAATGTTCAATCGATTAGAATTTTAATTTTTCTTATTTATTTAATGCTAAGTGAAGTACACTGTGGCATCTATAGAAGCTGGCCCTGGCCAATTGTCTTATAGATGTTGAATGTTACAATCTCTTTCACACTTTTCTTTCATATTTCTGCACTCTTCTATTACTAGAATGAACTACTGTTAATCAATTTTATCTATTGACGATTGCCATTTCTGTCTTACATTCCACAGATATTCCCCTAATTGTCTTAACTGAGACTGGTCTGAGAACATTTTCTTTACAACTGTAACTCTTATTTTTTAAACATTTCTCTCTAATTAGTTTTTTCCTCCACTCATCAGTACATCTGCATTCTGACAATATGTGCATACCATCATTATCCCCACAGATTGGACAGATACCTTGCATTACATTACCCTTCATACCTCTTAACTTCCAAATTCCAAACCGAAAACAAAAAATGGCTTCCCTTTCCTTCTTATTACATATTTCTAAATATTTTTCTATACTTGAGCCTGTTTTAATCATTTTACAGAAGGCCAATGACCTTTTCTCATTCATCTCTGACCATGTATATTTGCTTGTCCATGTCTTCCAATCTAGAACAAATATACTTCCACACCACTGTCCCAAGTTGTTTCCTTGTAGCCATATATCACCTAATCCACTTTTCTCTAACTGAACCTTAGTATTACTCAGCCAGTTCTCTGAACTCTGATGTTTTTCTTGGTAGGTGAGACAGTTTTAATATATCATCTGGTAGCTGATTTACCCGAAGCCAGTACTTTGTTACTCTTTCCATCAGCATACCTTTCACACTAATTTTCCCCATTTCTAGAAGTGAACCAACATTAGCTGTAATCTACAGTAGCCCTAACATAAGTTTACAAAATGCTCTTAATATTAAATCCATTTTATCCCACCCCTTGTTTACTCCCCATATTTTAATTCCATCAGCCCATCTCGATTCTGTAATTTCTTCCTCCCCACATTTGATGCAAAAATATTCCCCTGGTAGAGTTTGACTATTGTTTCCACCATACTCTTACTCAGTCCTTTCAGCCTTAACTTATACCAAAATACCTCTCTAATTATATTATCATGTGTTTTCAAAATCTATAAGTATGCAGTATAGCCTACTTCTCTTCACCATCAAGTATTTTTCAACCAAGGTTTCAATGATCACTGTTATCCACTTTCCTTCTTCCCTTCCTAAATGCTGCTTGGAATGGTGTCAATCTTTGAGGTTGTTCTGCCAAAATTTGAATTCTCTCTGCTAAAATTCCTGTAAAAGGTTTCCCCAGATTAGACAGTAGAGTTGTTCCTCTGTAATTACCCGGATCCTCTTCAATTCCCTTTCCTTTATAGATAGGTTGAAATATAGCCACCCTCCAATTCTTTGGAATCGATTTATTATCCTTAATTTTATTCAAAATTTGAGTCAAACATTGTAGTCTAGCCCTATCCTCACAACATGCCTGCAAAAATTCTGCTGGCATACTGTCAATATCCACAGCTTTATTCTTTTTAAAGTTTCTCGCCAATTTCATAACTTCATCATTTGAGAAGGGTCTCTGCAAATCTATATAATCACATGCTAGCTCAAAATCCCATGTACCTATGACCCTCTCTTTCATTTCAAGCAGCTGCTTGAAATAACATAGCCATTCACCTGGTTTAATGTTGTTTCTTTTAGTCTATTTTCTTGTGCACCTTCTAACTACCTGCCAGACTTGAGATGCCCATCCTGAATTTATTTTAGCTTCAATTTCATGGGTTCTTTCTCTCCCCCATTTTCCCCTTTTTAACTCTAACAGTTGATTAAATGATTCTTTTAACTGTATCATTTCCTCCTTTCTTCCTTCCCATTGTTCTCTCTCCACAGAATCACTTCCCCTTTAACTAAATTCCACATACTCCTACATTCTTCATCAAACCAATCACTAACCAAATGTATCTTCTGACTGTATTTTCTCATGTTATTACCTAGCCATTTTAATACAAATATGTAAATCTCCAATGCTAGCTTTTCATTAAACTTATTTAACATTGAGTTGACCCCAAGCATTCATAATTTTGACATTTTGGAATCTTTCACTTCATAGAAACCCCCCTGCTTCTCATTTATCAACTTATAGTGCTCCATTTTCACAACACTTATTATTTTGCTCTGAGCCAGGAAATTCAGCTAATATCAGTTAGGAATAAACTTAATGTACCAAAAAATATAATAAGACTAAGAGGTAGATATAATCTTAAACCACTGAAATATGATATAAAGATGGAGAAGAAGCAACCTCCATCTTTTATGAAATACAAGAGCAAGCTAAATTGAATAAATGTAATATATCTTTGGGTAATACATATAAAGATAAAGCAATAAAAAGAAATTTTAGTAAAGATAATGTTAATAATAATTCTAAGGGATGGAAACCTCATAATCTTACAATGGAATGCAAGATCCCTAAACAATAAAATAGAACTTCTGAAACAAGAAATTCAAGAGACCGATCCTTCAGTAATATGTATCCAAATCATTTTTTGACAGATATTACTTTAAAATTCTTTAAATTTAATAATCCTAAGTTATATAATCACTTTCATGCAGAAAGAAGAGGTAGAGGCATTGTCGCCATGATTCATAGCTCCATACATGTACTTCTATCTAACCAAGGAATCAACAGACACATTGAATACATCAACACAAAAGCACTGTTAAAAATAACTTGCCATTATCAATTTTAAACATCTACATACCTCCGGGATCAAATCTTCCACCCTTTAAATATGGGAATATAGCAGGCGCGGTTCTACCTTAAGGGCACATGGTCACGTGCCCCTCCTTTAAAATCAGAATTAAATTTCACGTTAAAATCAGTAATTTATTCAAAATTAGCACTTCCTTAAAAGCATGCCAGTTACACCCATTGATTACTAGTTTGTATACTCTTTGGTTGTACCAGTTGTATTGAAACTTGGCAACATGGCTGGGGTCACATTCTCAGTGTGACTTCTTCAGCTTACTGCTGGCCAATTGCAGCTTGCCATCTTCGTGCGCTTCTGGGTACCGGGTGGGGGGAGAAACGCGAGAATAACACTACGCCGGGTCACATAATTCGTGTGACGTTGATGTGAACAAGACACTTTCCTGGTAAAAGTTAGGATTTTGGTCACTAGATGACACTCCAATAGATGAATGCTAGCAGTAGAGCAGAGACATCTATTCTAGTGGAACTATTTCTCATTTTGCACACTTCTGTGGTATACATAGCAGCACATAACAGGAAGGTTTTCAGTTTTCACGCTAATTTACAAGCATCAGGCTTGTATTTCTTTAGTTTACGTGAGTCTGTTGGTTAAGTAGTTTTCTCAGGTATGAGTTAATCTAGTTTTAAGTATTCCTATGAGAATATTACAATGAATACAATTAAATATTTGCAGAGTAAGAACTTAACATACGAGGATCGACTGTCAGCAAAGCAGTTAGGTCCACCAAGACCAGACCTCAATATTGAACATGTATATAAGGATAAACATAGAACGTACAATAGAAAATTCAACAAATCATTTTATGAAAAGTGGGTGTTCAGAAAAAAATGCATTGTTTTGTTTTCCATGTCTTTTGTTCGGTGGTGACGAAATCTGGACCAAAAGTGGTATTAAAGACCTCAAACATTTGTCTGAAAAGTGTAAAAAACATGGAATGTGTAAAAGTCATTTAAATAATGAAACAAATTTAGCAGTCTTGGGGAACCTGAATATCAGAGCACAGCTTGATGATGCGTACAGAACATCTATACGTAAACACAATGAGCTCGTTGAAAAGAATAGGTACATTCTATCGCGCATAATCGACACAATTCAATTCTGTGGGGAATTTGAATTAGGCTTGCATGGTCATGACGAGACAGAGGAGTCTGATAATCCAGGTGTTTTCAGAGGTCTCATTAATTATACTGCAGCCCTGGACAGTGTTTTAAAGGACCATTTAGAACACTCGACAGTATTCAAAGGAATGTCGAAGACCATCCAAAATGAACTTTTAGATGGCATTCTGGCAGTATGCCGGGAAAATATCATCAATGAAATTAGTTCCGAAGAATTTCTCTCCATTCAGGCTGATGAAATGACCGATAATTCATGCACAACCCAAATGTCATTAATTTTAAGATTTCAAAGAGAAGGCAGAATAGTTGAAAGATTTTGGGGGTTTTTTGCAGTTAATGATAGGAGTGCTCGAGGATTAGCTGCAATAATTTTAGACCAGTTACATGAACTAGGTGTCGATAAAACTCCAGAAAAGCTTGTATGCCAAACATTTGATGGAGCTTCTGTCATGAGTGGAGAAAGGGGTGGAGTGCGTTCCCTGATAAAAGAGAAATATCCACGGGCAAATTTTATTCATTGTTACACACATCAAGGGAATTTGATTCTGCAGAATGCCACTTCATCGTCTTCACACAGCAGGATATTTTTTCAAGATCTCCAAGGCATTGGAACATTCTTCTCAAGGTCTCCAAAGAGAATGGATTTCTTAGTAGACTTCGTCCAAAGAAAGATTGGTTCTGTCCCACCAACAAGATGGTATTTTCAACACAGAACTGTAAATACTGTGTTTGAACATAAAGAAAATCTGATGAAATGTTTCGAACACATTAGAGACACTGAACTAAACGACAAAAACGCTTCTGGCCAAGCTGCAGGATTTATTCGCACCTTAAGAGACTCTCAGTTCTCATTCTGGCTGTCTTTCTACCATAAGGTTATGCCTCATGTTGCTATCTTCTTTGGCTGCATTCAACAAAAGGATATAGATGCCGTTAAAACGAAAGATTTCATCAGCAAGTTTGTCAAAGCGATAGCGAATGTCCGAAAACAATATGAAGAGATTGGAATCCCTTTAAATGAGCCCATGTCAAAAAGGCGACATATTGATAATGGAGATGACCATATATCTGCTATCGAAGTTTGTGACAGGATTGTGACACATATCGAAGACAGATTTCAGTTTGCAGATCATTTGTGCGCATCTAAATTATTTTTTGTGGGCCCATTTTCACAGTATAGTGCTGTTTTTCCTGAAAATGACTTTCAAACTACTTTAAAACTTTATCCAACCATAAATGGTCCGAAACTGAAAACCGAACTGGAGATATTATATGGACGCGAAGATTTCCGTACAGCCTCCGGCGCAGCCGCGCTTCTGCAGTTTTTCCTCGACAATAATATGTTGCGTACATTTTCTGAGTGTGTAACAGTGTTGAAGATAATAGTCACAATCCCGATGACGACTGTGGAGGCTGAAAGGTCATTTTCAACATTAAATAGAATAAAGACTTTCTTGCGCAGTTCAATGGGAAATGACAGGTTGAATGCTTTAGCTATGCTGTCAATTGAAAAGAAAATGATACACAACATCCTGGAATTCAACAAGAAAGTGATTGAAGAATTTGCTGCAGTAAAGAACAGGAGGATGGAATTCATATACCGAAAATAAATACAAGGTAAGATTTTATTTTTTGCATGATTACAATTAATTTTACTGTGCCCCACCTTTGTCGAACTTCACGAGCCGCCACTGGAATATAGGTACTCTAATACCAAAGGACTAGAAGTTCATCATATTAGGTGACTTTAGCAGCAGGCATTCATTATGGAACAATGGTCCTTCAAATCTTTGGAAACATAATTCACAAATGGATGACCAATTAAGACATTATTTTACATAATGACAGAGAAATATCCACCTATCAATGTCCAAGCACAGGATCACTTAACACCATCAACCTATCCTTCTACTCATCAAATATATGTGATAATTACATATGCTGGGAAGCCAAAGAAGATTTATGAAGTGATCACTTTCCTGTTTCAATAACATTTTCATTTTCCTACAACAACAGTATAGAAAACATGAACCCAAAAGTCAAATGGAAAATCAACTCAGCAGACTGGTCCAGCTTTTGTAAAGAAACCAAGTCTTTCGACATTCCTATTGATTATGGTACACCATCTCAAAACTGCATTGATTCCTAAACTTTAAAAATTACAAACCGTCTTATAGAAACAGCAAAGGTATTCCTACAATCAAACATCACTTACCTAAGCCTATGAATATATGGTGGAACAATACTTAACTGTCCTACAAAAACAGCAATAGGCTACCTGAAGAAAATGAATGCAAACAAGAAAAATTGAACTCAAAATAAAATGTAATCTAATCAAAGCTCAATTAAGAAAACAATTACTAGAAGCAAAACAAGCTAGTTGGCAGTAATTTGTTGGTTCTTTAAATCCAAACACCCCATCTTCAACTGCTTGGAAAAGATTTAAGGCAATTGAAGGCAAAGGATATGAACCTACTTCTCATCTTCGAGATAATGATGGCAACATAGTAACAAATTACCAAAAGAAAGCTGAACTTCTCAGTTCATATTATGCCCAAAGATCAAGTAATGTTTCTACTTGGCCTAAATGTCTGACAAAAGAAGAGCAATATTTTACATGTAATTATGAACTTATTTTCCACCATAAATATATTGCTAACTCTCCAATCACTATTGATGAACTACAATTGGCCCTCTCAGACTTACACAATTTTGCTATGGGTGAAGATGAAATACACAATAGTATGTTAATAAATATAAGGATACAAATATTGCCACTGATATACAAATCAGATGGTTAGAGTGGCTGGGCCACATTATCAGAATGGACTATAATCTATCCTGGAAAACCACTGTACCTGCTGAATGGCGAAAAGCAATAATTGCCCCACTCTTGAAGAAAGACAAAACAGCATCAGAAATAAAAAATTATAGACCAATAGCTCTTACTAGCATAATAACAAAAGTGATGGAAAGAATGATGTCAAATAGGTTAAATTGGTTTCTAGAATCACAAAATTTAATATCCCCATGTCAAGCTGGATTCAGAGAGTTCCACTCTACAAATGAACAAGTCTTACTTCTCAGTCAAGAAATCAAAGATTCCTTCAATAGAAAAGAAGATAATTTATCAGTTTTTATTGATTTCCAAAGTGCATATGATTCTATATGCAGAACAAAACTACTAAAGAAAGTAAAAAAATAGGGATACAAGGTCCAATGTTTTCATGGCTATGTCATTTCCTAACACAACGCTTTATTGCAACCAGATATGGAAGAAATATATCTAAATACAAACAAGTACACCATGGCTTACCACAAGACGCAGTGCTCAGCACAACACTTTTTAATACATTTATTAATGATCTGCCACAACAAATACAAGAATCAGGTGTGAAGTGTGCACTATTTCCTGATGACTTAGTAATGTGGACTTCAAAACCAAAAAGCAAAAGTACAGAACTAGAAAAAACCATGCAACAATCCTTAACCAACTGACAAAGGTGGACCAAAGAAAATTTAATGGCTGTTAATACAACAAAATCAAACTACCAAATCTTTTCACTAAGAAAAAAACCACTAAAAATAAAACTAAATTTTGAGGGTCAACAATTACCAGAAACAAAGGAAGCAAAGTATTTAGGAGTTACATTTGATACAAAACTTACATGGACAAACAAATAGAAAATGTAATACAAAGAGCAGAGAGGCGCCTTTCACTATTAAAATGTCTAACAGGAATGAAGTGGGGATGTTCCAGAGCAACTCTTAACACAACATACAATGTATATGTAAAACCATTATTTACTTACTGCAGCGAAGTTCTTGTAATGGCAAACAAAAAAAATTCAAATCTTTCAAAACCAAAGTCTGAGATTAATTACAGGTGCTATCAAAACCACACCAATAGCAGCTATGGAAATACTAACCAACCAATATCTCATTGAATATGAAATAGAAAAAGCGGCTCTTATTCAACACGAAAAGTTGATCAGACTCCCATTCAATACATGGCACAAGAGAAATTTTACACATACACTAAAGACTCAGGAGAGCTTTCTTTCCAAAATTCAAGACATCAGGAAGAATGTACACCTTCCTAATTCAAAGGAAAACTTCATATCTAAAGTCAATCTGACACATACATTAGACATCACATATTATTTACACCTGACAGAAGAAGTTAAGAGAAGTGATACTCCAACTAGTGTTCTCAAATTATTGGCATTAGAGACAATCCATATTAGATTTCCAGAACATGAATGGCTCCATATTTATACTGATGGATCATTGATATCAAACCAAGATGGAGCAGGGGCTGGAGTCACATGTCACCTCTTTTCCTATTACAAATATTTAAGTTATGGAACTACTAACTTTGATGGAGAAATTGAAGCAATTCGAATGGCCCTACAAAATCTTTTGTACAAAATTTCACATTTTCAGCAAGCAGTTATTCTCTCAGATTCCAGGGCAGCAATTATAGCAATTACTTCCAAGTTGTCACCAAAAAACCAAACAATTATAGAATGTTGGAAAATCCTTACCCATCTAACAGCACTTCAAAAACACCTAGTCTTCCAATGGATACCAGCTCACTGTGGACTGAGTGGTAATGAGAAAGCTGATTTTCTTGCAAAAAAGGGTACCAGCGGTGTACAAAAATCTATAGTTAATCTACCATTTTATGCAGCTAAAAGATTAGTCAACTCTGAATTCAAAAAAATTATTGCAAAATATTACTATGAAAAATCAAAAAATAAAAGATGGGAACTACCAAACATTCAAACAGTAATTCCTGAGTATCCTCGAAAAACAGCAGTTGCAACCTTCAGGTTGATTACAGGACATGATTGTCTGGCAAAACATTTAAACAGAATTGGGATATATTCTTCACCACTCTGTCCTCTATGTGATCTGCAAGAGGAAATGGATCGAGACCACCTTCAAATATGGCGGCCAGTTCTAGTGCCCCATCCATCAGTGAAAAATATTGGAGAGCAACAGGATTAATGACTTCATTGTCAGAAATCCAGCATTAGCTAACAACAACAATAATAGAATTACTAAAAAATTACTAGAAGTAAAACCAAGTGGTAAAAGAAGAGCAGAAAGGCCCAGATTATGGTGGCTGGATGATCTACAGGATGACCTTGTTAAAGCAGGAACTAAGAGATAGAGCCAGAGAGTATTGGATAGAAAAGATTGGGTGGCAATTCTTAAGGAGGTCAAGGCTAAACTGAAAGGGCTGTATGACCATGGTGGTGGCGGTGGCAGTGGTGGTGGCGGTGGCGGTGGTGGTGGCAGTGGCGGTGGCGGTAGCAGTGGCGGTGGCGGTGGCGATGATGGTGATGATGAACCCAAAGCATACCAACCAATCTCAATAACTTCCTGTTATTGGAAATTATTAGAATGTATTATACAAAGAAGGGTAAGGGGTAGATACATATTTTGACGTCAAAAGGAATGACATCAGGTAGACTATGTAACATGATAAGATAACCACAGGTTTTAAATTCTAGTGTCATAGAACTAATTTGTGATAAATATGACAATTTTTTTGAGCCCTTCCCTTCCTTTACCACAGGAACATTTGACTGCAGTTGCAGGATACAAGCTCAACAAATTTATGGATCAAATTATGGCGTTCTTCTGATAAAGGCCAAGTACTTCAAAACATTCAAAGGAAGCCTAATGATTAGAAAATGTTCCGCAAGATTCCCAGGCTCATACAAACATTCATAGTAAGAGTCAGCACAGGCCAATATTATCACTCAGAAGTATCTTCGCCACTTTAATCTTGTTGACTCTAGTAGTTGTTGCTGGTGCAACAATAACAAAGAAGATTTGGAACATATTCTCTTGAACTCTGTCACAAACATACATACTCACAAAACCTGGTCTGTCTTTTTAAAATATTTGCAACTTACCCAAGATAAATGAAGCTGTCTCTAAATATTTATTATATTTGTTATGTGTACTATTTCCTAAGATTTCCTTCTTATTTTCAACAATGTTTTTAGTTTCACTTATGTCTCTTTGTGTTTTTTTTATATTAGTTTCCATATCTCCTTGTTTCTCTTACATTCCACTCTACCTAGTTCTATTTTCTTTCCTAAATCTGATTCTAATTCTTTCCTACATGTTTCTGTTTTTTTACTTTCTCTACTACATATAGCAAAGTAGAGTAAGTATTGGATTCCACCCAAAAGTTTGATGTCGAGATTTCACTGGAAATATGCTTTGAGGCCCCCTGAATCCAAAAAGAGCATTTTTAGAAAAAGGTCTGTGTGTGTGTGTGTGTGTGTGTGTGTGTGTGTGTGTGTGTGTGTGTGTCTGTCTGTCTGTCTGTCTCTCTGTCTGTCTGTCTGTCTATCTGTCTGTCTGTGTGTCTGTCTGTCTGTCTGTCTGTCTCTGTCTGTCTGTCTGTCTGTCTGTCTGTCTGTCTGTCTGTCTGTCTGTCTGTCTGTCTGTCTGTCTGTCTGTCTGTCTGTCTGTCTGTCTGTCTGTCTGTCTGTCTGTCTGTCTGTCTGTCTGTCTGTCTGTCTGTCTGTCTGTCTGTCTATGTGTGTGTCTGTCTGTTTATGTGTGTGTCTGTCAGTATGTGGACAGCAAAAACGAAAAGTTGGTTAAGAACCAACGTTAGTATTTAAGTTTAATGTCTTTCAAGGATGCGACACAAAGATTTTGAAGAAAATTTCTCCAACCTAAACTACCCTTTACATAGAAAATTTTTCAAAAATTTTGATTTTCTTGAAAATGGCTCTAACAATTTTGATTAAAATGCCATATGTTTGAGATATTTTGATGAAAAATGAAATGTATATTTTGAATTTTCTGGCCATAGCCTATGTAGTCCTATTTACTCTGGATGTCTTTTGAATAACTTATAAAATGTGTATACAAAAATGTTATTGTTGTTAGCTAATGCTGGATTTCTGACAATGAAGTCATTAATCCTCTTGCTCTCCAATATTTTTCACTGATGGAAAATCTCACTAAAATACAATTTATGTCCGAATAAATTTTTTTGCATAGTGAGCCATTTCTGAGATATTCATTGTTATTTGTATGATTTGGAGAACTTATACTTCTGTCAAATGGAACATTGCTATTCATATTTTTATATGTTAGGCACGCAAAGAGAATGGAATTTGAAAGCTTTAAAAGTTTTGACTATCGCTCAAAGCATACTATATACCCATATTCCCATTGCACGTGCAAGAAAGTGAGCACCAAGATAATTTTTGCAAATGTTTATCTCAACTAACATGAAGAAGATAGAAGAATAAGTGTTTGTAAGAGTGGTTAGTACAAGAGTAGAGAAAGTCATGTGAGTGCAACATATCAGATTTTTTTTTCTGTTTTCAGTCCTAAGTTTTTTTCTGTTTCTTCTTTACTCTGTTTTATTTCTTGTTTTATTTTCAATTCTAAGCTTTGTTCTATCTCTTCTCCACTCTGTTTTATTTCTTGTTTTAACTCTGGTATCAAGCTAGCTAGGCCCTACATTCTTTTGACTTTTGTACTATCTGCATCTTTCTTTCTACCTTCTTCCATTTTCTCTTCTAATTCTTTTCTACTCTCTTTTATTCTGCCCTAGCTCATTCCTGCTTTGTGCTATTTTGTTTTCTATGCTGGCTACATTTTTCATAATTTCTTTTCTGGATTTCGTCCTACCTTGTTCTAAGTTAGCTAAGCATTTCATCATTCTTTCTTTGAATTCCTTTCTTCCTAGTTCTAAACTTTTCATCAGTTTTAGCATTTGCTTTATTGGGTCATCCACATCCCACATCTGTACCATTTCCTCTATTATTCCTACTTCCTTTTCTGCTCCTGCTTCTTTCTATGGTACTTCATCTACGCTTTCTTTATTCATTCTTAATGGTACTATGATTCTTCCACTTCTTAATTTCATAAATAATTTAGACTTTTGTCCCTTCATTTTGTCACCTTCTTTAGGTACTTGCATTCCTCAGTGTCATGTTGCTGAATTTGTTGTATTCTTTGGATATGTGAAGTTGCTTGAGTGCCTGGAGTCAGGATTGTGGTGCCATGAAGTCCTGGTATACATGGAGTTGGAATGCCTTCTTATTTGTTGAAGCTTTTATAATATTTGTTGTAATTTCTGGAGTAATTAAATTCCTATTTGTTTTATTCTGGCTGGGCCTTTGCCTTTTCTCTTCAAATTGGGTACTATGTATGGTGGTTCTGGTTACAAGAAAAGATAATAGAAAGGAGAACAAAGCACATAACCAGAGAATATCAAACATACAGGCTGAAACCCTGTTTGAGCCAAGAATGCCATATATCGAGACCTAAAACAGATTCAATGTGCTACCCTCACTGCAGAATGAAGAAAACCCCCAGTTCCAGTGTGAAACTAACCTCAAATTATCAAGTGCAGTTTATATGGAGCCTAAAAGAGTTCTTATGCTGGGTGCCTCAATGATCGTGCATGTGAAAATTAATAGTGCAGACATAAAGTGTTTAGGGCCATTAATGCCAA
This sequence comes from Tenodera sinensis, assembly GCA_030765045.1. Lineage (NCBI taxonomy): Eukaryota > Metazoa > Arthropoda > Insecta > Mantodea > Mantidae > Tenodera > Tenodera sinensis. The sequence continues at coordinate 205,883,997 of CM060962.1, read as the reverse complement.
TCAGTTGGACAAAAAGGTGGAAAATCAGTGCAAATGTGAAAATCTCCCAGAAAATCCAGAAGTTGTGGTGTTACACATAGGAATAAATTACTTAAAGGAGGCACAGAACACTTAAGATGTATTAGATGAAGTGCACGGTGCTGGAAAACTACAAAAGACAAGTTTCTTAATGCCATAATTGCTATAAACAATGTTATAAAAAGAAGGGATATGGATTAAAATTTTATCGGGTGGGTAAATTATAACACTAGATATGCATGTGAAGCTTTAAAAGCTCTGTACGTGGATGTCGATAAGTACATGGACCTCTCCTTTTTAGATAGTAATGGACTGCACTTAAATCATAAGGGCTCATGGAGGTTAAGGAAGGTCTTAGAGAAAGTTATTAACATAATAGCAAAACAAAATAGTCAGGGAAACTAGTAATTGGCCCAGTAGATGTTCACTAAAACAAGAATGAAATAGCAAATAATTTTTCTGTACAGAGATCAGTATTAAGTCTGGGAACTAATTGGATAATGCGTGTAAACTTGCAGGGAATACTATCAAAAACTGATGAATTTAATCTGATAATTGAACAAATAACAGACAATAAATTGGGAATTATTTGCCCTAATGAGCGCGCTGGCAAGGACAAGAAAGAATACATTTTTTAAACAAGGTAAAATGTTATTCTCTAGCTGATTATTATACTAGGAGTCAAATAGACAGAGGCAGTTACTGCATCTTGGGATGCGACCACCTTATGGAGCGTACTAAGCAGAGAAATGATTTAAAAACATTATGCTCAGAGAGTAGTTTTGAAATATCTGCCATTGAAATTAGTTGTCTGAACCTAGCAGTGGTCTCTATATATGGAGTACCCTCATACAACACACTCAAATCATTCCTTATTAATGTAATTAATGTTTTTCCACACTAGCCATGTGTAGGACATAATTGGTTTAGAAAAACTGCTAAGTTACAAAAAGAAAAAGCAAATAATTGCCATGGATTGCAATATTGATCTCTTTAAAACTAGATTAAATCATTATGAAAAATCAAAATTCAATATTCCTGAGGTGAAACAAAATAGTAGCAAACTCACTGACATGTACATCAGTGTTGTTAATTCCTATGGGCTAGATTTTAGACATACTCTCCCCACTCGAGCTACTATATCATCTACAACATGCATAGACCATATACTAACAAATAAAATATATATGGTAAGAATGAATGCTGGGTGTGTGAAATTGGCCTTTCGGATCATTCATCAATCCTTATAGCACTATTGACACAGTATACAAGAAAACCAAAAAGAATAACATCATGGTGTAAATACAGTGTACATAATTAAGATTTTCTATAGATACAATTCACAATCTTTCTAATTAGAAATATATTAATAATAAATATAATTATAAATTATAATTTATTATCCTTTCTTTTTATGAAATACTTTTTATTGTATGTGCCATGAAACATATATTATTCTTTTGTGACAATGGCATCCTAATATGTGTATATAGGTTTGTATCTGGTGAACTAGTAACTTCTTCGTGAAAAATTCTATCTGTACATAACAATTTGTTGATAAAAGAGGTCCTGCTGAATCTCAAACATTCTTTGTAAAATAATCTGTATAGTTGATCCACTTTTTTTTTATCTAATTCTGAAACCCTTCACATTTCCTCTCCATACAACATTTTGAGGAGTTTCAGAGTGCGTCATAGAATTGAGAAAAGTACCATGAGAATTATGTGCATTTCATTTGCAGTTTTTAAGTTAATTTGAGTTTAATAAACAATATTTCTGAATACACAGTGCAGTGATTCAATTGTGCATGTTTTGTGATAATAAAATCTGTGTAAACATAACATTCAGTGACATAATTAAGCCACTGGCAGGGAACTTTCCCTAACCTATATAGGTTAGGTACCTTTTCTGTTCCTTTTTCTTTCCATTCAACAAAATCAGCATTAAATATGGCACAACAAAGCTCATCCAGCTTCTCTAATAGTAATGAAAGCTGTTTAAAGAGAATAAGAATGGATAATGAAATCACTATACCAACATCAAATGCTTTTGCACCTCTAGCCAGCCTTGATGAACAACGTACAAGAATCAGCGATACAGCCAGTGATGGAAAATTCACGGATAAGTAAACCTCCACCAATTTATATTCACAATATACACGACATGAATGCTATGATTAAAGAACTAAATTCCCTTAATTGTGGAGAGACAGTGGAGAATAATGTAGTTAAGCTAAATATGGATCTAATAGAAGGATATAGAAAAGTAACTGCGTTCTTAGAAATGCACAAGGCAGAATATCACACCTATCAATTAAAATCTGATAGGGCTTTCAGAGTAGTTATAAGAGGACTACATTACACCTGCAGCACAGGATTAATGATGGCTGAATTAAAAGAGCTGGGATATGAACCATTACAAATGTTACCAGTCAGACACCCAGTCACAAAATTACCCATACCACTGTTTTTTCTGCACCTAAAACCAAATTAAAAAAAATCCAGAAATCTATAACCTAACCTGGCTTTACAATGCTGTTATTAAAGTAGAGCCACCCAAACCAAAGCGAGAAATTATACAATGCCATAGATGTCAACAATATGGGCATACCAAAAACTTTTGTAATCAAACAGCAAGATGCGTAAAATGTGAAGGACTTCATCTCACGGAATATTGCAACAAACCCAAGGACACCCTGCCGATATGCACAAACTGCAAAGGATGTCATCCAGCCAACTACAGGGGTTGTCCCGAATACGAAAGAATCCAGAGAAGATCTCCTAAATTCCAGCAAACCACAGACAGAAAGCATCCATTAATCGTTGCCACATCTCAGAACGCAACAATGAAGTCATTAATCCTCTTGCTCTCCAATATTTTTCACTGATGATATTGAAGAGAGCAACAGCAGTAATAGTAACCGCTTTTTAGAGAGCACCATATTTTTTATGTTTTGGCAGTCACATTGCTCTCTCACAACCCCAGAATGTCTGGAGGACCACACCTGTCGTTGGTTTATGGGTCTCACTGACCTGACCGGGAGAATTATCAAAATAAATTCACCAACCATATCCTCTGATTACCAATCAGAGGACGTATTACATGCCATGACAGGTCAGCATGTTAGGGGTTAAGGTTTTATAGAGAAATTAGAGAAATGGAGAGGTTGGAAAAATAAAGATTCCCTAGCCCTCGGGAACCCTAATAGCATCGGGGTCGAAAGAGAACAAGAGATGACCAAGGTAAGGTCAGATAGAAAAGTTACAGTGAGGAGCAAAACACCAGTAAGTGGAAGTAATGTTCTGCTCAGCTTGGGTACCTTGTGGTCGCTATTCACATATCCCCTAGGCGGAGACCCCTGAGTCTGGACGATTTAAAGTTGTATTTAACAAAGCTAGAGCTGAATATCCTTGTCATTATTTTTTCACAAAGTGGGCCTATTTTTGATTATGTTTGTTTTATAAAAAGTTTATTAAAAAGAATGATATAAGAAACGTCTCTTTGTTTTATTAGAATATCTTTCCTAATAAAGGTAATGAGGTTAAGCCATATCAACTGAAAAACCTTTAACAATTTCTTTTAATAACCAAGTTTATTACTTAGGAAGAGGTATTCAATGGTATAGGGAAGTGGCGACTACATCGTCCAGTGGGAAACCACTGCAAATAGTCACCCAAATATTGACAGGAAAACCAAAACCTTTCGGGGTTGGGAGGAAATACCCAATTCCTACCTCAAGAATTGAGTACCCTGGGGATAAAACAGGGACCTTAAGCATTGGGGTTATCCCCACCTTAAGTATTACACTGCAGCAATAAAAATGTGTTCCATATAGGACGACTTCTGGGGAAATGAAGCTATTGAATGAACTGCCAGAAGACAACACAATGGATAACAGTGAATCTGACAAGGAGGAAGAATAACTGAAGAAAGTTATAACACTGATTCTGAGCACAGTGATGTAGAGTATTCAGTGAACACTCTATTAAAAACTATTTTATAGGGAAAGACAACTGGTGTAAAAGGAGAAAAATCAATTTTCTGAGTAATGGTAAAACTAAAAGAACATTGTGATAATTTTCCCTGGTAGAAAAAACGGATATTCTTTAGAAAGAGTCCCGTGAGGGTTTCGTGAGAATTTCGTCTAAGTCCCACTCGGCAGTGTGAGCGAATTCTTACGAAAGTTGCAGAAGTTGCAGTGTGAATTCAGCGCTGCCAACAGCACTATTTCTCCATTAATTTGTTGCCAATCTTAAATTTTATTGTTTTAGCGGGACCCGGCAGTTTGCTAGTCAACTTGTTAGAAGCAAGTTGTGAGGGTGCAATGAATCGCTTCATTAGCATAGTAAATATAGCACTTTTGTGTTATAATAAGAAAGAATGTATACAATTCCTCTATGACGAGGGCCTGCTGAGAACCTGAATGCTATGCAGGGAATGTGATGCCGTGCTACACCCCATAACAAAAATGAATTAGTGTTAATTCAGTGCTTCTGGTAGAGCTTTTTTAGTGGGTAGTGCCCGAGGGCAAAGCCTACAGTTCCCCATCTGTGCCATCCCAGCGCATGGGGCTCCATAAATGGATTTTTTCTCCACTCGAAATTAAAAAAAACTAAAATAAATAAAAAATAAAATGAGCCAACATTTCGTGGACCCAGTCACAAGGTAATAATGGTGTTACACAATAATGAACACAACAATAGTATGGAGTCGCGCTAGTGATATATCTGTGTGGGCAATAACGATAATGTACACAATAATTGTATGGAGTTGTGCTGGCGGTGTAGATTAGCCGACATGCGCACAAGTGTTTAGTGTATTGGCAACAAAAACTAGTGTGGTTGAAAAAAGCAATGTTGGCAAATGTGAAAATTGTCTGCTAGTGACACGGCGCAACCTAGTGACGATTCTGCTAACGACTGTCGTCGCATGCGCAGTAAGTAGCTTCGGACTTAGAATTTGGCCAGCAAGTGCTACGGGACTCTTTCTAAAGAAGATCCGACAAAACTGTACAAGAAATATTAGGGATTAACTCTCAGCTTTTCGTGCCATGTTGATATTCACCGTCCGATATGACATTACATTGGACGACGTTAATTAAAAAAAAACAAAAATTGACAGTGTTCTATGTTGCTGGCATAAATGTTCAGGTTTTTTTTCTCAAATCAAAAAAACCAACAAGAAGCAAGAAGAATTTTCCTAAGAGGACTGACATTGTCAATGATTAAGCCTCGTCTTTCAGAAAGAGAAATATACAATCAATTCCAAGTGGTATTACCTCTTCTTGGCTCAGTACAAACCAGCATTTGGAAATGTGTACCCCTTGGGGAACCCAGTGAAAAAATTTGAAAGGTGCATTTTAGGTAGAGGTGCTAAAGATGTTGCTACCACTATAAAATATTCTTCCGGTAATAGATTTGTATGTAAACAACATGTACAAGTAACATACACGTATGAATCATGTAAGTGATGTGAATCCACATCTTGAAGTGTTAGTGAATACTAACAAGCAGTATTAAAAATTTGTTAAAGAATAGTGAACTTTTTCGCATAAAGGACTTATATGAAGGCATTTTATGCATAACACTTTTACACAGATTTTTTATATTAGCATGCATTATTCTTTTATTTCAGACAGTTGTTAGAAATGCCTTCACTGCAAGCTACATTGTGACAATTATGTTTACATGCCATGAAAACCTAGTATAGCCCAAAATAGTTGGTTATACTGGTTTTAAAATGCAACTATATGTTAATAAAGGAATGTAGGTCCTTGTTTAACCACGCTGTCTTCCTTAACTGTGTAAATATTATGAAAATATTGAGAAACAGACGTATGGTATGGGCCTGCTCTTCGGTTAGCTACACATAAAGCATAATTACAGTGAAAATAATAAAATGTCCCTAAACATGGCCCCCTGCATGAAACATGAGTTGAACATCTGATTACCATTATAACACAAGACAACAAGCATATGCATCACTCCTTAAACCTACATACAATACAGACTTATTGATGGTGACAGAAACAAAACTCGCTCCACCTTTAAATTTTTTCATGCCTGATTATAAAATATATAGGGCAGATCATCCTTCTCACAGCAGGAAAGGTGGGGCTGCAATAATCATTAGAGCTAATATTAACCACAATCAGCTCCCTCCTATCTCAGAAAATGAAGTACAAGTTGCAAGAGTAGAAGTACAGATCGATAATGTAAACTAACAACTAGGAGCTTTCTATTCAGCTCCTGACCAACATGTAACTCCTAGCATAATATGGGGAATAATGCATGAAATGGGGGATAAATTCATATTAGGAGGAGATTACAACAGTAAGCATCCAAGGTGGGGATCTAAGGGAATTAATCCATGAGGAAGAATACTGTATGAACAAATACATAAATTTAGATTACAAATAGCACATCCATTAGAACCTACGCACCTTCCAGATACAGGAAATAGACCTGATGTTCTTGATTTCTTTGTTGGAAAACAATTTTCTCACTTATGCAGCTTCCCAAGAGTTATTCATGACCTAAGCTCCGACCACTATCCGGTTCTACTTGAAATATCTGCAACTGTCCCAAATAACACAAAGAAATACTCCCTCATAAACCATCCATTTAAATGGTCAATGTACAAATCATATCTGAATAGCACTACAATTACAAAAATCCCTTTAAAAACCAAGAGAGATGTTGATATAGCAGTCAGTACAATAACCAAAAATATCCAGACAGCAGCTAATCTTGCATCCTCCATGTATTCAGATAAATACTTTAGAAACAGAAGAGTTATTTTTCCACCTCACATATTACAACTTCAATATGTGAGAAATTCAGCTAGGAAACTATGGGAAAGAACTAAGTGCCCTCCATATAAGAGAAATTATAACAATGCCACCAATGAGTTAAAACTGGCATTAAAAGAACTCAACAGAGAAACCACAGTAAAACATTTACAGTCTTTAGAAGCCAAAGATGGCAGCCTTTGGAGAAAAACAAAAATTTTGACCAAGGTCGTTGACAAAATCCCTCCACTGAGAATTGGTAATCAATGGCCTACAACCTCACAAGAAAAGGTAAACAAATTTTCTGAAATTCTACTGCATCAGTTTAAACCCAACATCTCAGAAAACACTACTATGAATGAGAAAGTATATAACACCCTAGTGCAGCCACTACAACTGTCACCAATGTGTAAACTATTTACTCCAGGAATAATACAAAATAACATTAATAGATTACCATCTAATAAAGCTCCTGGATTTGACCATATTGTGCAACCTTTGCTTAAAAATTTACCACGCAAAACCATAGTGTTGCTAACACAAATCTACAATGCAATGCTACGTTTAACATATTTTCCAACAGCATGGAAGCATGCCAATATTATAATGATACAGAAGCCCAACAAAATTCGCAATGATTCATCAAGCTACAGGCCAATTAGCCTTCTACCACTGTTCTCCAAAATATTTGAGCACTTGTTATTGCCCAGACTTTTGACACTTCTTGGGCCATTACTGCCCATTACACAATTTGGATTTAGAAAACTCCACTCCTGCCCACAACAACTTCACAGAATTATCGATGAAATAATGGACACCTATGAAAACAAGCAGATCTGTTTAGGCGTATTTTTAGACACTGAGAAGGCGTTTGACAAAGTATGACATGATGGTCTTTTACCAAAAATTAAGTATCATCTCCCGGATACATATTACCAAATAATTCAATAATATCTCTACAAACACGCTTATTCTGTAGTTTACGAAGATGTACAGTCCCACGTCAGACCTATTAATGCAGGAGTTCCTCAGGGAAGCATCCTGGGACCCTTTCTATATATAGTCTACACACATGATTTGCCCAAATCTGACGATCTATGTATTGCCCAATTTGCAGACGATATAGCTATTATGTGCAGAGGAGACACTGGAGAAGAAGTTACAGCACATATACAAGACTAGCTATATAAAATAGAATCATGGAATAAACAATGGAAAACTGTAATAAATCCAAGAAAATCGTATGCCATCACCTTCACCTATCTCAGAAAAGAACATACTTATCCTTTATTCCTAAACAACACTGTCATACCACAAGCAAACGAAGTAAGATACCTTGGTCTTATCCTTGACACACGTTTAGCATGGAAGAAACACATTGATCACATTCTACAAAAACTAAGAGACAGACTTCGACAGTTAAAACCGTTGCTGCATCAAAACTCAACCCTTTCCATTACTAACAAGAGACTCATATACAATATGATTATCAAACCAATTTGGCAATATGCATGCTCCTTATGGGGTTCCGCCTCTAATTCCCAAATTAAGCGTATCCAGACATTCCAGAACCAGGTGTTAAGGATAATCACCAGCGCACCCTGGTACATAAGAAATGGAAATCTCCACTTAGATCTAAATTTACCTAAAGTAACCACAGATCTCCACTCTTCCTATAGAAATCTGTATACAACGTTAGCAAATCACCTGAACGTCTTGATGAAACAAATACCACAAAACATGCCACCAGAACAACCACAGCGCCGTCTCAAGAGGAAAAGACACACAGACCTATTGATTGATTGAGGAACATCAATGGATGTAGCCCTCAGAACATGCTTCATGACAATACTAGATTAACCTATGTAGCACAATTGTAGTACTATGTACAAAAATTATGCATCAATAATTAAACAAAAAAAAATTACAACATTTTTGACTCTCCAATACTTTGTGTATCCTTTCCAACCAATTAACAGACATATATTTACTCAAATTTCCCATTCTATACATAATTTGTGTATTTATCATGCTGTATTGAATCTGAAGTATTGCAATGACGGAAGTTAATATCAGCCTGTTCCTTGCTTCTGTCCATTGTGGATGTATTAACAAAAAACACTCTTCACATTAGCATTGTGCAAGCCAATGTAATTCTGAGTACTCCTCTATTGGAAGCACAAACTTGAAAATATTATACCTGCTTTTCACCTACAAGCATCTAATATGTTGAGAAAGAATATTTGGTTAGACCCCGAAAGGAAAGCATTTATGTAAATATTTGTGGCAAATGTAATTTATTTTTTATGTTGGTAAGGATTAGTTGAGTAATGAAAACGTATTGCTATTTTTTCAATTGTTGCTAATAAGAGTTGTTTAAAAATATCATAAATGTTGAGTTTCATGTTTAAATTTAATATGTATAAATATAAGAACCATATATATATTTAATGTTAAAAGCGTAGGGAGGATAGATAAAGATCGCTTCCCTAACATTACAGGAACTATTTAGCATAGGAGGATTTCAAAGTGTACTTCGTGGCAAAATGAGTGCATACACGCATGAATACAAAAACATTATGTAAAGAGGCCCCAATTTTTGGGTTAGTAGCGTCTCTGAGCTTGAAAAGTGAAGACACGTTTTTGTAACACGCGTAGATGTGGCTCTAAAATATCTAATAAAGTGAAAAGACTGTCAAGAAAGGATATACAGGTGCAACGAAAGATAATTCAATTGTAACGAGTGTAATATTCGATGAAAAGAGTGTAAATAAAAGTGATATATTGAAGTTACATCCTGTGTTCCTTCATTTTACCCTGTACCATGATCTGGGATAGAGAAAAAAGAATCTCATAGCTCAACTCAAAGTAAATTATTAAAAAGCTCAGCACCAATGTGAATGATAGTGATACCGAAATTTAGATTTCCGATCGAATGGGCTTTTGAAAAAGACACGTTTTAATTTAATTGCCGGATATGAGATTTGCGATAAATATTGAGTAATAACATACATAGATAATAGAGCAGGAAGTGTTGTAAGGTGAGCAAGATATGAGTAAATAATAGTAAATAATAATTGGTAGCAGAATATGCCAAGAAGTAGAAGATCAGAACGTTAGAGAAACACCTAGAGGTAGTTCAGAAATGTTTAGTAATTCAGAAAGGCCAGCAATTATGTCAGAAATAGAGAATATGTTTCAAAAGATAATGAAAAAGATGAGTACAGAGTTAAGTCAAAAGATAGATGAAAATAGTAAAGAATTAAGAACAGTGAAAAAGATGAGTACAGAGTTAAGTCAAAAGATAGATGAAACTAGTATAGAGTTAGGACAGAAACTAGAGAAGGGACAACAGGAATTGGGAATACAATTGGAAAATCAGAAGAGAGCTTTCGAAACCTTTAGGGAAGAAGTTAGGGAGGAAATTAATAAAGTCAGTAGTGAAGTAAAAGAAAATAGAGAACAGGTTAAGGGAGAATTAGAGACAATAAGGCAAGAAGTAAAGAATTCTGAAAAGAAATTAGGTCAACAAGTGAGTGAAAAATTAGATAAAGAAAGGGAAAAAGTAACATATAGATTAGACAAACAAAGGGAAGAAATTAGAGAAGAGTTACAGGGGTGTAAAGTTAGAATAGAAAGATCTGATGTAGAAAGTGAAAGGCAGGCTAGAAATTTGGAGGATGTTACAGACCAAATAAAAGGAGTAGTAACAGAAATTACTCAGGTAAAAGAGGCCTTAGAAAATTTGAAATTAAATGAAAATGCATGTAATCACAACAGTCTTAGTAATGAAGTTGCAAGAAACGAGGCAATACCAGGTGTATCAGCTGACATTTCGATGCAAAATAGGGGTAACAGTAATTCCCATTCTGATCTCGGAAATAGCTCAGGGATAGGTGACAATTCAAATTTACATTGGCCTAACCATGTCTTAAATGAAATGACACCTCCAGTTTTTGAAAATGAAGATTCAGATGATCCTAAAGCCTTTTTAGAAGGGTTACAAGAGTACTTCACGGTGAAACGTATACCAGAGGAGTACAAGATGGTGATAGTAAGAAAATGCCTAAAGGGTAATGCTGCTAATTGGCTAGGCCTTTCTATGGGTAACAATAATGATTACAGGACCTTTAGAAACATCTTTTTAACCAGATATTGGGGAGCTAGTAGGCAGGCTAATATTAGAGTCGAATTAAGCAATGGAAAGTTTAATCCTAGATCGGAGGAATCGATGGTAAACTATTTTATGAGAATAGCGAGAAAATCGAAGATGTTGGATCCTCCTTTAGATGAAAAAGATCTAATAAATATAGTTACTCCACATTTTCCGGAAACGCTTCAACACTACCTAATCATAGCCCGACCCGATAGCATTGCAGCTATGATCGAATTATTATCAGCCTTAGAAGTCAATAAGCCAAAACACGCATTTGGAAATAAATATGAAGAAAAAGAAACTGTCAATTCTTTCGGGCAAGGGGCACAGTATTATCAGAATAGAAGTGATATTAGGGAAAGATATAAAGGACCAGTACCAAGGATGGAATCATTCCGGTGGGAAAATCAAGGTAGATATAACCAGGAAGGGCATCACCAAAATAGAAATGGTAATCAAAGGGGAAGAAATATAAGGGTGAATTATATGAATACAAATAGATTTGATCGAGGTAGACGGGGACGTTATTTTGGACATAGTAGAAATTCAAATGATGGGTATTGGACAAACGGAGATAATGAGTTTAGACCGAGGTCACCAAGACAGGGAGAAAGGTATTCTAATGGACGAAATTCCCCCGAAAATGCGGAAATGGTTGAGGCCATTAACACGGTCAAAAACATGGTAGGAAGTAACCCCGATTTAATGCAGGAGAACAGAAGTAACAATTCGGGAAATAGTACAGGAACCATACCTAAAAATCAGGGAAACGCCAGACCCGGTCAAACGCGCCTTCAGTGAGAACTGGGTATCCTAGTAATGATTGTGATAAGTACTCGGAAATAAATAGTCCTGGAAGGCAAATGATGATACAAAAGAAAAGAGAATGGAAAAATAGAATTGACGAAAACGAAAAAGTAGGAGATCCACCTAAAATCAAAATTGGAGTAAATGGAAAACAATACAATGCAATTATAGATACGGGATCAAATAGCACAGTATGCTCACAAAATTTTTATGATAATTTACAAAGTAGTGGTTTTAAAGTAATGTCTTTACCAGTTAATGGGATATATTGCTCGCTAGCTGTGGGAAAACGAAAAGAGAGAGTAAAATTTCAAGCAATGATAAATATTGAAATAAATGGGAGAATACTAGGAATTTTATTTCTGATTGTAGGAAGACTTGTTACAGATATTATAATAGGTTGTGATTGTCTTTATGCCTGGGAAGCTGTGGTGAATTTTAAAAACATGATTGTAGAAATGAAAGTTGAAGATGAGACCATTTGAAGGAGTCTCTTCCGGCTGGTATCTCCCGTCACCAGTATGAAGGGAATCTTCTGCTCGTCGTCACTTTGAAGGGTCGGTATGATGAATTCTTTTCTCGTATAAAAGATCCGGCTAACTCTTTCGATGAACTGCGATGACTCTTTCTCTCCTATCTCGGTCGTGGTACGGGTATGAAGTATGTTCACAATTTACAGCTGATAATTTTTCTTGAGACGCGACCCCCGTGAAAATTATATGTTACGTCGATGTATTAACTTTTAGTCTTTCTAATGAGATAGTCTTCTTTGCTCTGGAGGCCACAATTGAAATAATATTAGTGTATTTATTATCACAATTTTATTCGTTAATATATATAACATTTACAACGAAGACAAAAGATAATCGCACTAGGCCAACTGCAAACGATATAATGCAAACAATCAAACAATGGGAAACAAAACACTCCAACACAACACCTACCATAATTAATAATACTGCATCAAATGCCCCTCATCACAGTATATGCAACTAATTCTATTTTGGGAAAATTGTTTTCAGCCATACAATGTTGCATGTACTGTGATGATCTCCCCACAACAATGTAATTGTACAACAATATAACAACTGTGTTGAAAAACATGTCATCGTTGAATACAAAAATATTTTCTCTTGACAATGTTTCGATTTTTTTTTTTTTTTTTTTTTTTTTTTTGCAACTTTCAGGGGTTCTATGCCCCTCCCCACTAAAATTTGTTTTATGATTTTTCTTATGTGCGGTGGATAATGGCGAATAAGTGCTTCAATAACCTCCTGTTCACTCAACTGAGGTTGGAGTAGTTTCGATTTGTTCGCCAGTTTCAAAAAATACTCCATCATTGAAATACCACGTTTACTGTCATAATGTCCGGTAGCCAGTTCGACTTTAATCTGGTTTTGACGTCCCGGTCCCCAAAATCTATTTATAAAAAGGTTTCGAAACATACTATATGTTTCGTGAGACGCCAAAGTTAGTCTTAACCATTCCAATGCGTTTTTCTTAAGACAGCGTTTAACCACCATCATTCGTATCTCGTTGGGAATTCGTTTGATCCTAAAATAATCCTCCAGTTCTTTTATGAAAATTTTTGGATTGTCACCGGCTTCTTCGTCAAATGACGGAGGGGTTAGGTCATGGAACAAGTGACTAGCGTGACAATTATGGTTTTGACTAGGGGAGTGCATTGGCATAGCTAAATCATTCTCCTGAAAGTCCGCCATATTACTGTTATTGTCAAGTGCATCAGTATTGGTCATATTTTTGCATTCACTCACAAATTGATCATGATTGTCATTAACTCTATCAGCCTGTAGAGCAATCACAACTTGGGAAAGCCTTCCTGTAAATTCTTTTTCCTTTGTAACCGTTTCATTTATTCTATTTACATTTACATTGGCTTCCTCCTTTACTTTATTCAATTCTTCTCGCTGTGACTGCATCTCAGCGCTTATACCCTTTACAACATTTTCTAAACTATCAATTTTTACATCAATGTCATTTTGTTTTGACCTAATTCCATCTTGATACATTTTACAACTCTGTTCTACCACGACTATCTCTGTTCTCAATTCATCTCCTACCTTTGCAATTTTTGCATTCTGTTCTGCTAGTTTTTCATCAAATTCTTTACTTAATTCAGCTTTCATTTCTACCACTGTCTTCTCCTGTCCTAACTTAACTTCATTTATCAATTCTCCTAGCCTAGCTATTTCTACTGTGTTTGATTCCTGTCCTAATTTTATCACGCTTACTAACTCACCTAATTTAGCTATATCATTGTTACTTGATTCAATTCTTTCTGTACATTCCTTCTTACATAATTCAGTTTCTTGTGACAATTTATTTATATTTCTGGCATTATCCTCCTTCAAATCTGCTACATTTCTAACACTATCCTCTCTTAGTTTTGCTACATCTGCTTTTAGTTCTGTTACATTTCTAACACTATCCTCTCTTAGTTTTGCTACATCTGCTTTTAGTTCTGTTACATTTCTAACAAAATCTGCTTTTATATCTGCTGTATTTTCTCTTAGTTTTGCTACATCTGCTTTTAGTTCTGTTACATTTCTAACAAAATCTGCTTTTATATCTGCTGTATTTTTGTTCATCGCTTCCAATATTTCTTTCAATCCTATTTCAGATTCCTTACATACTACATTCTTTCTACCTTCTACTGATAACTTATCACTCACTTCCCTCTCTACACTATCATTATCTTTCTCAACTTTTTCCATCTTCTGTACAATTTTCTTATTGCGTAGTATCATAAATTAGTACTAGTCTTACTTGAATTCTGGAGCACAAGAAAAAGGATACTCCGTCAAAATGTCTTCTTTTCACTCTTTGTCCAGGTACATATTTTTACTCTATACGCCTGTATTCGAGCCGTCGCACGTCTGGGCGCCAGTATGAAGGAGTCTCTTCCGGCTGGTATCTCCCGTCACCAGTATGAAGGGAATCTTCTGCTCATCGTCACTTTGAAGGGTCGGTATGATGAATTCTTTTCTCGTATAAAAGATCCGGCTAACTCTTTCGATGAACTGCGATGACTCTTTCTCTCCTATCTCGGTCGTGGTACGGGTATGAAGTATGTTCACAATTTACAGCTGATAATTTTTCTTGAGACGCGATCCCCGTGAAAATTATATGTTACGTCGATGTATTAACTTTTAGTCTTTCTAATGAGATAGTCTTCTTTGCTCTGGAGGCCACAATTGAAATAATATTAGTGTATTTATTATCACAATTTTATTCGTTAATATATATAACATTTACAACGAAGACAAAAGATAATCGCACTAGGCCAACTGCAAACGATATAATGCAAACAATCAAACAATGGGAAACAAAACACTCCAACACAACACCTACCATAATTAATAATACTGCATCACATTATAGTGCCTTTTGTGGAAGATAGTAGTTCAGAAACTATTGTACGAGAAAAAGAGGAAGAAGAAATCCAAGGGGATACATTCTTTGTAGAATATGTTAAAGTAGGAGCTATGGAATTAACTGAAGTAAATGTCAAAGAGTACAGTGTCGATAATAAAGAAAATGTAGAATGGGATAAAAATGATTTCATAGACAATTTGAGGTTTTCTGACGCAACTAGGTACTATGATAGGGAGAGTAGTGAAGACTTAGAAGAATTGTTGAGGGAAAAAGTAACTCAGGCTGATCAACTAAATGAACAACAGAGGGATAAACTGTTTGAAATATTAATCCGGAATAAAGAAGTATTCTCTGAGAAACCTGGTAAATGTAATATTTATACTCATTCGTTTGAGATGATACCCATCAAACCTTTTACACATAAAGCAAGAGCTATCCCTAGTACAATAAGAGAAGAGGTAGATGCAGTTATAAAGTCAATGTTAGAAGATGAGGTTATTGAGATTTCTAATTCAGAATTTGTGAATCCCCTATGTATTGTAAATAAGGCCAATGGAAAGATTAGGGTGACATTAGACGCGAGAAAACTAAATTATTGTTCCTCATACTTTCCATCAGGGAATCCAACAGAACGTGTCCTCCGAGATATAGGAATTTATTTACGTGTACTTACACATCATAATCACAAGGATTGGGTGAAATATTGTCCATTGATAGAAAAGATTATCAATCACACCATTAATGTAACTACTGGGTTTGCACCAATAAAATTAATGTTAGGAATTGAACCAGAACCAATATTGATCGGGGTACCAAAAACACTGAAAATTAATGACATTCAGTTAAGTGAAGAAGAAAGAGCGAAAATTGCTTTTGAACGAATCAAGAAAAAGGCAGAGAAGCGAAAATTAAAGAAAAAGAGTAGAAAACATAAATGGGAACCTAAGATAGGCGATTGGGTACTAGTTAAAGACCATAAGTTATCAAGTGCCTTGCGAGGTAGGAACAAAAGGATGGAATTGTTATATAAAGGTCCTGCAGAAATTATATCAAAATTTGGTTATCATACCTATGAATTAAAAGATGTTAAAAATGAAAAATGTCTGGGAAGATGGCATAAACAACTCCTTCGACCATACAAGAAACCGTGTGGTGCCTTGGAACCTTGATTTAATGTAAAAGAAAAATTGGAAGTGTCATTTGTCTATTGGCGCCCAATCAGCTTTGAGATAAAATGTAAATGTTAGCTTACTTGAAAATCATATATTGGTCAGGTACTTACATATTCATGAAAAATGCAGAATGTGAATTGCTATCTACTACAGAGAGCTTAAAAATATATTGTATAGAGCTCACAATAACAGTTTCAGAAAGATTGTTAAATTGTTCATCTCCGCATAGAGAGAAAACAGAATATTTACTTTGTAAACATTTGTTAAAATATTTAGATGTATAGATAGTTATCACAGCAAGACAAAGAAAGAACTTGTCTGAAGAGTGTAATGGATTTATATAAATATATGTACATTTTAGTGCTTAAAGGATATAGTACAGATATGTGTTACAATAACAAAAGTGAAAAATCACAGTGCAAGTGATAGTGAGAGCGAAGTGAGCAAACATGAACTAAAAGAAGGAAGTATAAAGAAAGACTCTTGAAATTTAACCTTTATATAAAAGCTTCACAGAAGAAACCATAACATATTGTAATTAGTATTTAAGGATTAATGTTTAGTCAAGTGTACAATTGTTTGTCATGTTAAAAAGATTAATGAGAAGATATGTTAATAACCAATTTCAAAACAGTGTAATTGAAAATTGTATATAATGGGAGTGTTGCCGATTATTCAAAATACAGGAGTAATTTTTAATTTTTCTTTCGGGCAAGACATTTACATTATTTTATTATGAAATAATAAAATAATATAAATGGGGGCATTTGATACCGAAATTTAGATTTCCGATCGAATGGGCTTTTGAAAAAGACACGTTTTAATTTAATTGCCGGATATGAGATTTGCGATAAATATTGAGTAATAACATACATAGATAATAGAGCAGGAAGTGTTGTAAGGTGAGCAAGATATGAGTAAATAATAGTCGTTAAATTTGTAGGATAAACACATTATTGGTTTGAAATTAACGAGTCATGACGTCATACTACATAGTTTAAATACACGTTCGAAAGTCAGGTCTGAAAACCTTAAAAGTCGCGCGATATATTTAATAAAATATAAAGTAAACATCGTTTAATCCTAAAAAGGTAATTATATATTCGAAATTCATAAAAGAACATGTTATAATAGAAAGGGACATTTCTAAATTGCGGGAAAAGGAAATAGCATTTTGGATACGAGGCTTTCTTGGATGACGTCATGACATTCAAATTGAAGAACGGTTGCTTAGGGTGGTTAAGCTAGAAAGCGTCTGGTCACTACTCAACCAGAGACCAGTACGGCAGGTTGTGCTGTGCGGACGTGAGTGCGATTCCTCTACATATACAATCGGCATAGCTCCTGAAAATATCTAAAATGCAATAAATAATATGCAAAGGATTTCTTGGGTTGTCCATCACACCTACGCAAACCCGAGATAAAAGTAAGAGATCTCAAGCTGACTAGCCGGAGCAAAACACATCAAAGGGCAACACCACGTCACCAACGACATTTAAGCATCAACGGCCGACACAGTGATACATCAAGAAGCGAAGAACGACATATAGCTTCAATAGCAAATAATGATTATCTAAAAATACATTTTTTACACTCATTACTAGCTAATTAAAATTTGTGGACTTTTGTCTCTTCATCCTAGACATCGTCTTTTAGCTTAAAATCACGGATTATCAGCAAAATCTGTGGTATATGGCAACCCGATCTGTGCATAACTTCTACCTCAGGGTTTTTCAAGACTGTTGTGTGAAAATAAATTCCTTCACCATCAATATTGCTCTCATTTAAATAAATCAGCTATATTCCTGTAACAAAACAACTGAATAAACTGTAATCTCCAATTGTAATGAATAGAAGTAAAAGGAGTTTTTCACTCCTTTCATTTGCAAGGAACCACCACAAGTTTTGCTATTATTCATGATTTCACTTGCCAACAGCAAATTGAATTTGGAAGGACATTCAAAAAGACAAAGCATGGTACGGAGTAAAATCATATTATGAGTGCCCATGGGTTATTTATAATAATAAATGCAAATAATTTGTTTTACAGATGTGTGAAGTATCTCACATGCTATTACAGATTAGGTATTTTGAGATGCTCAGAGCAAAATACTAAGTTAAATTTTATGTGAATATTACAAGTCTTTAAGACATTTAAACAGCTGAAATTAGGAACAGATTTTTATAAAATAATGGCCACCATGGTTTCTTTTCCTTAACTGTGTTTGAGTTAAACTCTAAATGAAAATTAATTCTGATTTATAAAATACAATATAATAATTCCAGGACATTCAACTTCTTTTCCAATTATATCTTAATCTTCTTCCCACTATAGATTTTTATTCCTTAAAGATTAAGGACAATTATGGAAATTCATATTAGTATTCTCACATATGAAAAGAACAGAAATATTAGGAAATTTGCTAAAATGTATTTCTCAATTATTTTAGCTTTATTTTCTTTAAATAATAAAACTAATACATCTACTGGTAACATTTTATTAACTGTTGCTCTTGTAATTGATATACTTTGTGCAAATCTTTGTGATAGAGTTTTGTGGTGATTCAGGCAGGAATTTTTCCAGTCAACACCTGGGAAAGTATTTTGAAATCAAGACACAGTATGGCTCATACAGTCCAGAAAGGTTTCACTATGTATCTGAGATCAAATGTCACAACAGGGAAATCATAATTTGACATCAAAATACAATGGAAAACTAGAGACAGCTCATTAGTTTTACCAAAAATAGTTGGATGTACTGGGTGGCATAATGTTTTCCTTTAAGATTTAGCCACAGTGTTTCTTTATAAAAATTAAATTTATGAGAATAAAATAAATAATTATCAAAACTAGTCAGTTTGTAATTAATTATTAATTGTAATGCTATTTTTGTAAATTTACAATAGATTATTCAAATAAACTTACTTTGCAGCTGCCTTCCTAAAGGAAATTGTATGTGTTTTAATTTCATTCAGCTTATCACCTGTATAATTTTGCTAATGACGTGATCCAACTTTCCTTCTTGATTTTCTAGGCATGTTATGCCCTAAAACAGAGTAATTTGCTTTAAAGTAAAAAAATAAAATCAAAATTACTGCATTTCTACGAATATAACAAATATTTAGAGACTATAAGTTTCACTCATCATAGTATTTGCTGCAAGTTCTTGAAATTAAATGCAGACTATACTTTCGTGGTACATCTATTACGTTCTGAGTGTTGCTCTTGTTTATGCTGGTTGCTATCTTCATGAATGCTAAATTACTTAATATTTCTTTGTATTACCAACCACTGAAAACAAAACAAATTTAACAGAATCAATCAGCAATATTCCAAAATTCATTATGCATTCCTTATTTTTCAAAATGTTTATCTTTTCCAAAATCATTAAATCTATGGGTCCATTTAAGTATTTCAATAACTGTACCACTGGATTTATTTCAGGGTTAAATGACCAAAAATGATCTGCTACAGCTGATTTATCAATCAGGTTATATTCAATGTTTCTAAAATGTTTGTTTATTCTGGTTTCCAAGTGACATTTAGTTTTCCCCAATGTAAATCCTATTACAATCTAAATAGCTAAATTGATAAATGTTAGAGTTTTTTATAATTTGGAATTTTATCCTTTTTAGAAAAATTTAGCAAATTTTTTATGTTATATTTATATTGAGAAACCAAAGTTATTCCATGTTCTTTAAAAATGTTTGTAAATTTTTTATTAGATTAAGGATGGTAAGTGAGCCTTTTAAAATTACACTCATCTTTGTTGAAAGAAACAAATATCTGCCTTGGCAATGGATGGTTCACTTTTGCCATTTCTTGCTAATCTTTTCACGAGTTTTTCTGAAACACAAATCACTAAAGCATTCTCTTTAATTTTTAAAAAATGGTACAGATATGTGGATGACATGTTTACTATTGTTCCTGTAAAACATAAATGGTACTTTAAAGCTTTTAATTTACCAATAAAGCCATAAAATTCGCTTTGGAAACTGAAAATAATGGTTGCCTTCCGTTCCTAGATTTAAAGATAATTAAACAACAATAAACTATATTTCAGCATTTTTATAAAATCGACTTATACTGATAATTACATAAAAAATAAAATTTTTAATCCTTTTTCCTACAAATTTACTATTTTTAATACTTTAATTTATATGTTAATAAATATGTCCCTTAATAAGAAAGAATTTAAAGTAGATTATAAGCATATTATCAACACTGCAGTAACTAATGGTTTTAATACACATGTTATGCATAGAAAAATAGATAAATTTTAATACCAACAGACTGTTAAAAAAGTTTCTACCCTCAAGAAAATAAAAGATGATTGTAATTTTAAAAAGTTTACTTACCATCCTTGGGCTAATTAAAAATTTACATACATTTTTAAAGAACATGGAATAACTTTGGTTCCTCAGTATAAATGTAAAATAAAAAATTTGCTAAATTTTTCTAAAAGGGATAAAATTCCAAACTATAAAAAATCTAACATTTATCAATTTAGCTGTTTGGATTGTGATAGGGTTCACATTGGTAAAACTAAACGTCATTTGGAAACTGAATAATGGAACATTTTAGAGGTACTGAATATAAACTGATTGATAAATCAGCTGTGGTAGATCATTTTTGGTAATTTAATCATGAAATAAATCCAGAGGTTGAATTATTAAAAAAATTAAATGGACCTGTAGATTTAATGGTTTGGGAAAAGATATTCATTCTGAAAAATAAGGACAGGACAATGAATTCTGAAATACCACCAATTGATTCTATTAACAAATTTGTTTTGCTTTCAGTGGTTGCTAATAGATAAAAGTATGAAGTAATTTAGCATTCATAAGATGGTGACCAGTATAAGCAAGAGCAGCACTGAGGACATAATAGATGTATCACAAAAGTATAGTCTGTGTTTAATTTCAAGAACTTGCAGAAAATACTAAGATAAGTCAAACTTAGTATCTTAATATTAGTTACATTTGTAGATTGTATTTCTTCACTATTAAAGGCTTCACTTTCTTATTGATTATACTGTATCTGTTCATATTTTACTTATTTTCAATTAAAATTACAACCAAACAGATAAACTTTAGAATGTAACATTCACAAAATTATTAAGAAGCACAATATATTTAGATTAACTGACCTTAAAGTCCACTGTACTTGTGAATCTCTTGCACTAGCAAAAGGTTTCAACAAGTTTCAGAAATTAGCTTCCAAAAGCTATACACACAATGGCTATACTAGGCAGTTTTAACAGTAATGTGGTAGTTCAAACTAGGCTGACAGAGAGCAGCACTACCTAGCAACACATTTGTGGTTTTCTCACTCTCTGGCAAACTACATTTCCCAGTAAAGCACCACAGAGGTCATGTGATATTCTGTCCCAAAGTACCACCCATTTTCACAAAGTTGTCCCAGTTTACAACACATTGAATATTAAAAGCTTTAATATTTGCAACAGTTCATACTGCATTGCACCACCTATATTATTAGATTTTGTCAGTAATATGGTATGCAAAATATGCAAATGCAAAATATGTAAAAGCAATTTTTCTTTCTAAATCATTCCTCTCTGCATAGTTTGTCTGATAGAGTGTTTTCTTTTTCTGCAGAGAAACTACACTTGTTCTGTACATTTTCTCCCTGGGAGGCATGATCCTGTACACCATAACTCTGGATTTTGGAGATCTGCTTTATGTATACTTATCTGGTGGAATACTTGGGTAAGTAAATATTGATCATGATTCATGCCATACTAGGGGGTTGTTTTCTGCATCCATGTGCTCTAAATTTAACTGATTAACATCATGCTAAATGTCCTTCTGAATAAGATCATTCTAATACTCATGTTCAAATATTATGACTTAAGTAACAAAAGTTGATAAGTGCTTCCAGGTTGAAAGCATTTTTTGTATTCTAAACAAGGATAAACACTCTTGAGAAATGTTCATTCAAAAGAATTTTTGTCCATTGTTAACAAACGCAGTTTCCATCAAGTAGAAAGCTTTCTCATACCCAAAACTTAGTGTAAAATAATAGCAGATACTGCATCAGCCCATGGCCGTTGCAAAGGGGCAGGCAAGGGGGACCGCGGCCCCCCCTTGGAAAATAATAAATGTAATGTACAATCAATTACTGTTAGACTATTGCTTTAATTTTGAGGCAAAGTACACATTTTATTTAGCATAAATTAACATGCTTATCCATAACAAATACTATAACTCAATTTTTAAAGTTGTTGGCAACAGAATAATGAATTAATTGCAAACTTCCAGCCAACTTGTGTACCTTCAGTTGGCAGTCATTGAGTACAGCATTGTCAACTTTTGTCACCATCTCATTGATTATAGTGGTTTTGGGATGCCCTGAGTGCTCATCAACTTGAATGGATATACATAAGTCCAACTTCAAATTCAGCAACTCACTTATTCCTTTCTCATACATGGTACATAGAGAACATATTGTATTTCATCCAAAAATGTGATATGAAGATTTCACTGGAAACATGTTTTGAGGACCCTGAATAAAACCTGCTCTTTTAGAAAAGGCTCTCCATATCTGTGAACAGCATAACACAAAAATGAAAAGAATGGTTAAATAAAAAAAAAAACTTGTTAGGTTCAGCATCTCCCAAGGATGTAACACAAAGATTTTCAAGAAAATCTCTCCCCCCTGCCCCCCGCATTCTAAGCTACTCTTGTGTGGAAAAAATTTCAAAAATGGCTCTACATTTTTCATTAAACTACCACATGTTTTAAGATATTTTTATGACAAATGAAATATATATCTTGAATTTTCTGGGAATAGGCTATTAAAATCCTCGTCATTCTGGATGACTTTTACATAAGAGACATAGACAAAATCTTACTACATAAAAAATGTGTGTACATGCATGCGTGCATGTGTGTATGATGCACATAACAAAATAATTCTCCTTCTATCCTTCCAGTATTTGGAAGTGATATCTTGATAATTTTGAAGAATATCCAAAAAAATGTAGATCTCATTGAAGCGCATAATTTATGTCAATTAAAGCTTTTTATTGAGACAGCCATTTTTGAGATATTCTTTGTTATCAGTTTGAATTTTCAATTACTTCTGCTTTTCTCAAACAGAAAATCATTCACCTTTTATGTCCTGGGCATACAAAGAGAATGGAATGTCAAAGCCATTACATAGTGACCAGCTTTCAAAAGATTTGACTATCACTTAAGCCCGCTGTATCCTCCTATTCCCAATGTACGTGTAAGGAAATATGTAACAAAACCATTTCTTCAGATGTTTATCTTGATTAACATATGGTAGATAAAATGTTGGTAAGTAAAGACTTACACTGTACACTCTCAAGGACTCAGTGGTTAATGCTGTTGTAGTAAATAATTGACAAAATGTTTTTTCATGTTATCAGGTTGCACATACTGAAAATTGTTGGTTTCACCGCATTTGATTATTGTAACTTTTGTAATTATAATACCAAATAAATACAACAGGATATGGAACCAGATCATTCCCAATGTGCATAAAGTGTAAATTATGTGCAACAAAAGCAGTAAATAATATTGTGGGGGAAAAAGTTGAGTTACTTTTTGTTCAGCTGATTACGTAAGTATCCGCCATTTTTACTTTGCAAAAATTGTATGTCCGAAAGAAAAGGTTTATAAAACATGGCTACAAATACCAGTGCTTTTCATATCAAACCTCTAAAGAAAGACAGTTATGATATGTGAAAAATGCAAGCACAAGCCATGCTCACTCACATTGGACTTTTCGGCTATGTGACCAGAGAAATAACAAAAGCCGCCAAATGATGCCAAATCCGACGATAAAATGAAATGGGAAGTGGATGATTCAAAGGCAAAGTCAGAACTGATTCTTATGATTTCACCTCCAGAATTAAAACAAATAAAGCACTGTTTAACCTCAAAAGATGTGTGGGATACGCTGAAGAAGAATTTTCAAAGTTCAGGCCCTGCTTGGAAAGCTACACTTCTCAAGCAATTAATTGCACAGAAAATGCATGATACAGATAATGTACATGATCATCTCAACAAATTCTTGGACATTGTTGACAAACTAAAAGAAATGGATGTCGTGATAAGTGAAGACTTATTGGTCATAATAATGCTGTATTCTCTACCACCTTCATTTGAAAATTTTTGAATTGCTATTGAATCAAGGGATGAGCTATCCAGTGTTGAAAACCTAAAAATTAAAATCTTGGAAGAAAATGAAGTCAGAATAAAAGACAACACTTCAAGTGAAGGAGCACTATATGCAGGTAATAACAGATATCAACAGAGAAGTGGTAATGATCAGAAGAAACAACCATTCTCAAAGCAATTTGCAAGAGGAAATCTCAAGAAGTGTGAAATCTGTTCAAAACCAAATCACAGTACATCTGAATGCTGGTCAAAGAAAAAGAATTTAATGAAACCTGAGCACACCTTCATGGTAGAACAATGTTCAGTGATGGCTAATTCAAGAAATTTAGATAGCTCCGTATATCCATACATCTTGACTCAGGAAGCACTTCACACATGTGTAATGATGAAAAGAAATTCATGAAACTGTCAGTGTCATCTGATTCTAATTCACTGAAACTAGCTGCTAAAATCGCTCTACTTTGATTGATGGAAAAGGAATGGCAAAACTGAACACAGATGAAAGTGGAACTGTTCATCTACCAAATACTCTATATGTTTCAGATTTATCCGTAAATCTACTTTCTGTTGGAAAATCACAGAAAAGGGCTACTCTGTTACCTTCAACAAAGAAGAAGCCACTATCTCAGACCAAACTGGATGCCGAATAATAAAATCTATGAAATCCAATGGTTTATATTATATAAAACCTGAAGAAGAGAACAAATCAAATGAAAAAACCTTCCTGTGGCATCAAAAGTTAGGGCATGTAAATGGAGCTGATCTAAAACTGGCTCTTCATGAAGAAAAAGTAAATAGTTTAAACTTCAAGAGTGATGGATCTTTTGAATGTGAAATTTGCCTTGCAGCAAAGTTTACAAGACCTTCATTTCCAACCAGACAAAATGACAGATCAAATGAACCCCTAGAAATTTTCCATTCCAATGACTGTGGGCCTATGCGATTTGCATCATATGGTGGAGCAAAATATTTTGTTACCT
The DNA here is from genome assembly GCA_030765045.1 of Tenodera sinensis. NCBI lineage: Eukaryota > Metazoa > Arthropoda > Insecta > Mantodea > Mantidae > Tenodera > Tenodera sinensis. The sequence continues at coordinate 205,858,510 of CM060962.1, read as the reverse complement.
TCACTGATGACTATGGCAGATACTGTTGAGTATATTTTTAAAGGCAAAAACTGAAATTATCAACTGCTTCAAAGAATTCAAGAACAAAGTGGAAATGTTCACTGGAAAGAAGATAAAAGCACTTCAATTTGATAGTGAAATTTCAGAGTACTGCAACAAAGAATTCAGTGAATATCTAAAAGAGTGTGGCATACAGAGAAGACTATCAACGACTTATGCTCCACAACAAAATTGAATAAATGAAGAAAGGAAAAACAGGACTCTCGTTGAAAAGGCCAGATGCCTTCCCATCAATACTCATCTACCCACAACGTTTTGGACAGAAGCTGAAATACGGCCAACTATCTTTGCAACAGATCACCTTCGAGAGCTATAAATCATGAAATGCCTTTCAGGAGATGGTTTGGACATGTACCTTCTGTTAGACATCTGCATATTTTTGGATCAGTTACCTATATCTCGGACAAAAATCAAAGAAGAGGAAAACTGGAACCAAAAGCAAAACCAGGAATTATGTTGGCTATTCAGAAATCTCAAAAACATACAGAATCTGGATGCCTGATCAAAATAAAATAGTTGTGACAAGAGATGTAGAAGTCCTCAACAAAATATTTCTTCAAGAATTTTCAAATCTACAAAATGATTCTGTTGAAAAGGATCTTGACTATATAATAGAACTGAAACATCAAACTGTTGAAAAGGAAACACATAAAGAATCTGATGTCAACCAAGTGACAGCAGTACAAGATGATTCCCAATTAGGAATAAATGAAGTCCCACCAACAGTGAGACCACAATGGAGCAAAAAGATGCCGAGCAGGATTAATGACTTACTCTTGTTCCTATCAACATGTGATGAACCAGAAATACAGACACTTATGGATAGCGATGCAAGTGACAGTGCAATGATTTGTGCTTTTGGAGAAGAATCTTCATCCGACGAATCACCTGGTGTCAGGGACAAAGAAAAAAAGGAAGAAATAAAAGCTCACCTGGAAAATGATACGTAGATTCTTGTTAAAAGGATGAAGGATATGAACGTAGTAGGATCCAGATTAGTATTAACATCTAAATATGATGCTGAAGGAATTCTAGAATGTCAAAAAGCTAGATTGGTTGCAAGAGGATTTACAAAATGCCATGGAATAGATTATGAAGAAACTTTTGCACCAGTTGCTAAGTTGAGTTCTATAAGACTTATTCTTGGTATAGCAGTGGAAGAAGAAATGGAGATAAATCAGCTAGATGTATCAACTGCTTTCCTGAATGGTGAACTAGAAGAAAAAATATACCTGCAAGTTCCAGGTTCACTTGAAAATCATCTATGTGACATCATAATTGAAGAGACTGACAACCCACAGTCCACAATATATGCTAAAGCTAGAAAAATGTTGGAAGACTTGAAGAGCTGTAAAAGTGAAAAAGTCTGTCTTCTCAAACGAGCACTTTATGGCTTAAAACAAGCAGGAAGACAATGGTTTGTCAAACTAGACTCTAAATTGAAAATTTTAGGTTTCAAACCTTCTCATACAGACCCTTGTGTATATACATTTGGAACAGGGGGAGAGAAAGTTCTACTAGCTGTATATGTCAATAACATCCTGATTGCCTCATCAAAAAAATTGAATGTGAGCAACCTCAAGAAGGATCTGATGGAAACATTTCAGATGCAAGACCTTGGCCATTTAAAATACTGTCTTGGCATTGAATTCAAGAGAGTATATGGTAAAATTAAAACCTGTCAGTCCAGTAGTAGTAGTAGTAATGTTTTAGGGCGTACAACTGCTGGGGTTATTAGCGCCCACCTGTCAGTCCAGGTACATAGAAAATCTGCTCAAGAGTTACAACTTAACAGACTGTAAACCTGCAAATACACCAATGGAAGTTGGTCTAAAACTATCCAAAAATGAAAGAAAAGAAGAAAATCTTCCCTATCAAAACCTTATTGGAAGCCTCATACACTTATCTGTGGCAACAAGACCAGATATCACTCATGCCGTAAGCTATCTTAGCCAGTTCAATCAATGTTATGGTAAACAACATTGGACAGCTGCCAAAAGAGTCCTATGGTACTTAAAAGGAACAAAGAAGATTGGTTTATGTTTCACCAGAACTGGCAAGTCCATAATTGAATCGGTCGGCGGAGAAAGAACTAAGTCAATTTTTTTAACTTTTCAGGAGAGACAAAAAACTGTTTAGCCAATATACTTATTTTCAGAAATTTCTGTTTGATGTTTTATTGTATTCTTTATTGCAGTCCAGTAAATGTGTATAAATGCACTCAATTCTTAGTAAATATTGCAAAAATTGATTTTGAAAAAAAAATTGACTTAGTTCCTTTCTCCTCTCGCTGATAGGTTTACCACTGTTTAATGCGTTTATTTGCTTAAAAATGTAGTTTTTGTTACAATATTGATGTTCAGCATCTTGAATAACATAGATACAATCTTTGTACTGAATAAAACAACACAACCTGAAAAAGCACATTAACATTTGTAGTACATTAAAAAATTTTGGAGAAGTAATTTGCAAATTACGGTACCTGATTCATTCAACTGTACCTAAAGAATGTTTTATGAATGGCCACTGCAATAGATCTTCATAAAATTTTTGTGCATCTTCCCCAAGTACATATTTCACCAGCTTTTGTATGTCCTCCATCTTCTTTTTCTGAATGGGCACTTTGAGTTGTGGATAAGCTGGCTCCAGGTCCATATTAAAATTTGAACACGTTTTCACCAAACAGAATGTATGTGTCAGACAAGTATCGACAAACGGACGTGTTCTTATTATTCCAGTCTTAGTAGTCTCGTAAATAAATTCCTTATACTGGGAAATTGCAAATGATTCTTTCTTATTTCTTGGAAAATCCTTACTTGCTGTTTCTATAGAAATCACATTCTTTTTGTAAAATTGTGCCCACCACTTGTCAAAATTTATAATGCTTTCTGTCAGTACCATAGTCACAGTTATTTCTGTAATACTATTAGCTATCAGCTCCACATATTCTTTGGGAGTATAAAATCTATCACATTTTGAGCTTTTTCTTTTAAGTACACCAAACACTCGATCACATGGAAGAAATAAATGACCCCTCTCTGGAAATCGATGAACGATCTTATTCATTTTTCTCAGCTGTGTCAATGCTAGGCATATTCGGATTAGGATGTGATTTTTGTTTTGCCCCGGGGCTCCATCAGAGAAGAAGTGTAGTTCTGTAATATTTTATGGCAGAGTAGTCTTGATATAATCATATAAAAAGGAACATACTTCATTGGCCCCCTTTCTTTCCCTCACCTTCATGATACAGATACACGATATAATGCCTGGATTTGATATTATAAATACTAAAACTGTTTACCCATAACTGACGTATAATGTTTCTTGTACAGGGATGTTTGCTAAAGCTAAATTCTGCATAAAGTCAAATGCCTATCCAGCAACATGGTCATCTCTATTTTATTCCACTTGTTTTATGGCAGTATAAAATCTCTTACTCCTATGCTTGTGTATATCAAGATCAATTTGCGCTGCCCTCTTGCTAGTGTCAATAATATGAGGACTCTTTATTTTGGCTTCTAGTTCCTCACATTTGCTGCAAACATCAATTTGTGGGTGGCCGAAAGCATAATTAGCATTTTCCGAGAGGTAGTTTCTGTAAAAATCATAATTAACATCAAACTCTGGATATTTCTGCCGGAGAAAATCATGCATACTTTTGATATTCAAACGTATGTCCAAGTATTTTTTTTCTTTGCCAGCACAGTGGGTTGTCCTAAGGGGAAACGAATGGATGTGATCATGTATTGCATTCAATATATTTTCTGTAGTTTTGATGGTGCACTCTTTTTCACCCCGTTTATCCCTTGGAATTTGTCCTTTAATAAAAAGACTTGATATGCAAAACACTCACTTCTGTGATAATGCATAAAGATCAAGAAATGCTTGCTTGCAAAGGCCCGTGCATCTACCTTCTACAACAACAAAATAATCAAAAGAATGCTGTAGCTTTTTACCTGCAGGTTCGTGTTGCTGTTTCCTTGGTCGCCTTTGCTTCACATCTTTAACAACAATTAGCCCTTGCAGATGTATATCTTGAGCGTATTTATCTTCTATGTTAATAAAATCTGATAGAATTTTCAGACATTGCATATCATTAATACGGTGGAAGCATTCCATCCGACACCTGAAAATAGTATCAAATTACATTAATATCAGTAATAAAGCTCTCTGTAAAATATAAAAGTAATGCATTGCACATTTCATACTGCAATAGTTATTGTCTTATTTACTTACTTGCAATCTGCTCCAACACTTTTCCCAGGTACGGATTGCCCTGATAGTTCAAGTAGGGTAGTCCATGCCCTCTTGCATGTTTTATTTTTTTCCTTTTGTGCTGCTCCTCGTTTCTATTTCTTTTTGGTGACATGATTCCTTCACAACAACAAGCTTCTGACTAAACAGTTGCAGTCTGAAATGCAGAGAAGCAAGAATGATTACATAGACGTAATATGCCACCCATTGTCGAAGCACATTCTTGATGCAACAGGAGAGCCTCACTTGCAGTTCACACCAAAGAAATGAGGAAAAACGAATTAAGTCACTGACATAGCTCCTTTCTCCTCCTGATGAATGCACAGAGACTCATTTTTCTCTGCTAAGCAGTCATTGGGCGTAGTTCCTTTCAACACAGGGCGATGTATTTCAGTCAAATTAAAGTGAATGTGCGAAAAAATGAAAAAGTGAAAAAGATGGCTTAGTTCCTTTCTCCACTGACCGATTCAACTGGTTATGCTGATGCGAGCTGGGATCCTGCCCTGTGGACTACAAATCATACACTGGCTACTATTTCAAATTTGCTGGTTCAGTCATTAGTTGGGAATCTAGAAAGCAAAGAACAACAGCCCTATCGACTGCAGAAACAGAGTATATGTCTATGACTGATGCTGCAAAAGAGGCACTTCATTTGAAACAACTTGCATATGATGTTGAACTAAAGTACAGTCATACTAATCCGAAATGATAATCAGGCTGCCAAGAATCTAGCAGAAAATCCAATAGTTGGTTCTTGTTCAAAACACATAAGCATCAAGAAACACTTCATAAGGGAAACCGTGATACGAGGAGACGTCAAGATTGCCTACTGAAGGACACAAGAGATGGATGCAGACATTTTCACCAAAGCCGTGCCTGCATCGAAGTTTGTCATGTGTGGAAACCGTTTGGTACTTACATGAAGAGTTTTATTTTTTATCCTTGTTCCTGAGGGGGTGTGTTGGCAAGTAAAGACTTACACTGTACACTCTCAAGGACTCAGTGGTTAATGTTGTGTAATCTCTTTCATAGTAAATAATTGACAAAAGGTTTTTTCATGTTATCAGGTTGCACATACTGAAAATTGTTGCTATTGATTTGCAACTTCTAAAAATAAATATGTGGTACTGAAATTAAGTAAGAAACAGGTAGTCGTTCATTAAGTTACAGCATACAATTCAAAGCAATATTATTATTCATTTGTTAATTATCTAGCTGCTTTGGTTGCTTTAGTATATAAGGTTTATTCCAACATTCACATTAGCTACTGATCCGTTCATGCATGGGCCCATGATTACTGGATTACATGCGCCTGATCACCTATCTATCATGGGGCAGAATTGATACATATCCTTTGTTATATATTGATTCTGATGCACTCTGAGGGATCAAAGGTTTGTTGAATGCAATGTGCGGATGCAGGGAGTGTATGAACATTCTGGCAGTCAGAGGACTTGCACACACTTGCATTATCAGGGACTGTATTCAGAAAGCCTATAAATAGCAAACGTAAAACATGCTTTAATCTTCATTCTTGGCATTAATCTCTCCTTCAGTTTTAAATATCATATGTAATTCTGAGGGCAAAAATTATTTTATTTTTACTAGCATACAATGGAGAGTTATAGCTCTTTTAACATGTATAAGGAATTTAAAATGCAATGTACACATTTGTAGTGTTATTAAGGGTGTATTTATTCACTTTTATCAAGTACACACTATTTAGTTTACAATTTAGAAGTTAGTTAAGCCCTTTGCAGCAATTAAGACTTTGATTTGCCTTCATATACTTTTGCGTGAGTGTATTATCTCATGCATCCATGAATGACAATACGATTCTCTTCTCAAGAAACTGAATTTCTTGGTAATCATGCCCTGTGCCACTTCCATATTTGCCAATTGCAAACATTGACAATGGGATTCATATGTGGCGAATTTTGCCACAAAAAGGCCCTTTTCTTGCAGAAAACCTATCACTGTCATTGGAGTATAGCAACTGGTCACATCTTGCATAAAAATAAATGGCCCTCCATTTGGAAGAAATTTTCTTGTTTGAAGCAGCAGCCTGCTTGTCAAAAATTTGTGCTGGTCCTGACATATTGTCCCTTGAACAACATAGATGTCCAGAATCTTTGCAACTAATGACTGAGCAAATTGTGACTAGTTGGATGTTTTAAAGCAATGGTGCTAATGGAGGGGACACAAGGTTAACCCATCCCCCTGTTTTGTTCTTCGGTGTGCCTACCATCCAAGGAGCTTCTGTTCTCTTAGCAGTGTGTCATTGTAAAGTCCAACCATCCGCAACAAAGGTGGTGGAGGGGGAAAATAATCTCCTAGCATGACACCACAGTTCGCAAATTGGCATCTCTAGTGTATACAATAAATTCATAATATACTTTTCAGAAGGACCTCATCGAGCAAACCAAGCTTTAGTTGCCAGAATTTCTAATCTCTAAAACGAACATGGAAAAATCCAATGATAACTTAGTTCAGAGATGGAGCTTTAACTCAAATGTATACAATATATTTTCACAGATAAGACAATAGTTAAGCCACAAAAAAGGCCCCCAAAATCCATGATCATCTTATAGGATAGATAAAAAAATAAATTAAAATTGAGACTTTATTAAAACTATTTTAAAATAAAACAAATCACTCACCAACATATTTAAAATCCTGTAAAATCTTCGCATTTGTCAGAGGCTTGGGGATCTTCTATAGAACAGATGTATGCTAAGACTATGAGGAAAATTTATATCTCATCTTATCTGCAGAAATATACAGTAAATTTAATATTTATATTTTTTTGGGAGGTAGAATTGGAATTGAGAAATTCAATGCCACCAGCAGTAAGTTTGTTGGCATAATTAAATAATAATTAACATTCATATGTTTACTCATTTCCAGTTCTTTACATCTTCTGCTCACTTAAGATATTTAGCAGCCAAGGAAGTACATGATTTAGACTTCTAGACAGATCTGCAGGCTGTTATGTTTGTTTCTGAAGGACTGTGCCTCATAATGCTATCAGATGCTATTATAACACTCTCCTCCAGGTCCTCCAAATCTTTTTCAAGCAATGTTCTGCCTGTAAAAATTCATTCATTCATTCATTCATTCATTCATTCATTCATTCATTCATTCATTCATTCATTCATTCATTCATTCATTCATTCATTCATTCATTCATTCATTCATTCATTCATTCATTCATTCATTCATTCATTCATTCATTCATTCATTCATTCATTCATTCATTCATTCATTCATTCATTCATTCATTCATTCATTCATTCATTCATTCATTCATTCATTCATTCATTCATTCATTCATTCATTCATTCATTCATTCATTCATTCATTCATTCATTCATTCATTCATTCATTCATTCATTCATTCATTCATTCATTCATTCATTCATTCATTCATTCATTCATTCATTCATTCATTCATTCATTCATTCATTCATTCATTCATTCATTCATTCATTCATTCATTCGTTTGTTTGTTCATTCAATCATTCATTCGTTCATTCATTTATTTATAATCTGTCTCTCCGTCCATCTGTCTGTCTGTCTGTCTGTCTGTCTATCTGTCTGTCTGTCTGTCTGTCTATTAATTATTCTTCAGTTGAGGACTAGTGCAGGACTAGCATGTCTGCCACACTTTCAAGAGGTCTCAAGTTTGAATCTTGATTAGGGTAAGTTAGGTGGAGTAAGGTTTTCCAGGGTTTTCCCTTATCCTGAAAGATGAATATCAGGTAACTCTCAAGTTCTATGAATCATAAGCTCGTTTGAGCATCATTTCACTTGCTTTGTTGATAATTCGATATCACCCAATGGGTTAAAAGACATTAAACAGAAAAAGAAAAGAAAAATTCAATTTCTTCTTAGTTCGCCTTAAGGTGATTCAGATAGCTCCAATCTTTCAGAAATCATCCAATTTGAAAAAGCATTATTGTTAAGTAGTACTTTTACCCCTATAATCTTACAAGGTGTCAAATTTCTTGAGTTGTGCATTCTTGCAAGCCAAAAAACCAAACAATTATAGAATGTTCGAAAATCCTTACCCATCTAACAGCACTTCAAAAACACCTAGTCTTCCAATGGATACCAGCTCACCGTGGACTGAGTGGTAATAAGAAAGCTGATTTTCTTGCAAAATAGTGTACCAGTGGTGTACAAAAATCTATAGTTAATCTACCATTTTATGCAGCTAAAAGATTAGTCAACTCTGAATTCAAAAAAATTATTGCAAAATATTACTATGAAAAATCAAAGAATAAAAGATGGGAACTACCAAACATTCAAACAGTAATTCCTGAATATCCTCGAAAAACAGCAGTTGCAACCTTCAGGTTGATTACAGGACATGATTGTCTGCCAAAACATTTAAACAGAATTGGGATATATTCTTCACCACTCTGTCCTCTATGTGATCTGCAAGAGGAAATGGATCGAGACCACCTTCAAATATGGCCGGCCACTTCTAGTGCCCCATTCATGAGTGAAAAATATTGGAGAGCAAGAGGATTAATGACTTCATTGTCAGAAATCCAGCATTAGCTAACAACAACATTCTTGCAAGCAGTTAAGTTTTCTCAGAATTCATAAATAAGTTAAGCTTCAATTTGCTTATTGTCAGTCTGAATGACACAGTCGATAAGGTGCTGGCTTACTGATCTCAAGGTTGCAGGTTCAAATCTGACTCAGACCAATCATTTTTAATATGGTTAAAAGCAACAGTCTCATTTCAGTAGGTTTACTGACATGTATAAAACTCCTGAGGAACAAAATTCCAACACACCAATGGGGCTGATGTGATCCTGGTAATTGAAGCATTGTTAACAAGGAAAAATATTTCTAAAAATTATTTATTCAATGAGGTTATTGGTAAAAAGTTCACACCATAGCCAGGATTTGAACCACAGATCTTCTGTTCTACATTGAGCTGTTCTTAACCACTTAACCTGATCCATGGTTCAAATCCTGGCTATGGCAAATTTTTCAGTTTGATTCTGCCTTTCAAAGTTTGCATGTGTTAGAGAAAATGATTGTCATTGATTGGCCTGATTCATAGAAAAAGAGATTACTGATGTTTATTTGACAACAATGTGGACACCTTCTCTGCTCTCTTTTCTCTGTCTTCTCCTCTTTCATATTATGCCAAATATTAATTTGTTCTAATTTTGAAGGTAATACTTTTAACATGCTGTGAAGATGTACAATGTAAAAATGTAACTACTTCTAATTTTGTTTGATTGCAGGTTTTTTATGACTGGATATTTACCTGTGGGTTTTGAGCTTGCTGCTGAATTAACCTATCCAGAGCCTGAAGGAATTTCTGCTGGTATACTCAATGCAGCAGTACAAATATTTGGAATTGGGCTAACCAATTTAGACCAGCTCATGGTGGATCACATTAATGACAAATGGGCAAATATTGCCCTTTGTATTTGTTTAGCAATAGGTATAGTAATAACAATATTAATAAAGAATGATTTAAGAAGACAAAGGGCACAGACCACAGAACAAAGAACTAATAAAACAGAAGAATGAATAGTGTAAGAAAATACTAGGTTGTCATACAATAACTAAGTACCTATGTTAAAAGAGAGAAACATTTCCTATAGGATCCAGGATATCACAAATTTTAACATAAGATTTTAGGACAGAATTTTTTATTAATTTTACACCAAGGCATTTAACAATTATTATATGTTATAAATTATATGCTTGGCATTTATTTATATATTTAAACCCATTTCAGTATGTACCTCAGATACATGCATGAGGCTTACTTCAGCACTTCTTCATTATATGTAGACTGTGTTACTCAGCAGAGAAAAGCATTCCCATTAACATATTTTTAGATTACACGGTATGTGTTCACTAGATATTTAGGTTTACAGTAAAGAATGGGATGGTATCTAATGTAAAATGTGCAAATAAGTAGCAGAATATGATTAATTTAAATGGGAAACAAAACTAGTAGCACTGCTATGTTGGTCAATTGAAATTGCAGACTGGACAGTGTAAAATCTTGGTGTCAATTCACTTATTTACTTGAATATACAGGCTGTTAAGGCTATAAGTGCAGATATTTGTACTGATAATTAAGGGCAGGGTAATGAACAATATTACATCAATATTTGGTTCATTTGCAGACTTATAATTTTACTTATTAAGTGTAGTATGTTATAGGTTGATTAGTACCTTCAAGTAGGCATGCCACAGAAAACATATCACAGACTGGGCTGAATGAGTGCTGTAACACAGTAATGAATGCTGTATCAGAACTGGGTTTGAATGGTTTCTGCAAGACCGATGACCTTACATTATGTAGGCCAGTGGGTTGTGCATTGAGGTATAAAGCAAAACAGATAGTCTATCTCACAGATGTTTCTTGTTTTGCTGCATAGTTACAACCATGCAAAAAGATGTCAGGTAGTGATCTATGTAATTGTTTTGTGGGAAAACTGACAAAGAGAAAAAGCAACATGCAACAATGGATACATATTAAGATGCCATTTATCAAAACATCTGCACTTATCACCTGTACTTCAGGGATGGGAAATATTCCATCTTCAGCATATATATGACTGTTTTTCTTGTTTCCTATTTGGAGAGTGCTGTGGGAGTGTATTGTGTGTGGAGCCATCGGGTGACAGTGTGATGAGTTTTCAGAGGTTCTTGGGAGGTGGAAGTTCAAAGTTCATGAGGTGGTTCTTTTGTTGTAAGATGTAGATCTTTTCCCAGGTGTCCACCTTATTAATGTTTCTTTCAGATTTTAACAGCAACCTTCACAGGAACCAAGACTATCAGTTGGGTGTTTGCTGAAGATGGGAACGAGCCATGTTACCAAAATGTGCTCAAGTAAGCACATAAGTTAATGAGTTAGTGACTCAACACACTGTCTCTTCAATTTCAGTCAGAGGAATTTCAATGTTTCAAATTAAGTACAAATAACGAAGAAATTCAGAATATAAAATTTCCAGGCTTGATGGCTTTTATCTACAGGACTTTACTGCTCTTTCCAATAGTTTTATTCATACCTATAGCAGAAATTCTTATTGGAGTTAAATATTCTTATGGTGAGTTTACTGAAATAGCCAAGAGGATGCTATTTCATCACCAATAAACTTTAAAAGTAAAAGTATGTACAGCCATGGAAAAAATGACTGAGCGCACTCTGAGAGCAGAAAATTTCTAAGTCCCACTTTGTATCGCAGCACAGTTTACACTGGTCGGTATTTGCAGTATGCAGTTAAACCGAGCTAATAGTCTCAACGGCATATGTTATCATTTGTCGAACACATATATATGCTGTCTCTTGAATCGTGCCTGCATTTGTACTGATAGTTTCCTGATAAAGAAAGAGGGGTGGTGCAGGAACTAACACCATTCTTCCCATTCTTTGTTAGCCAATTTTTTAACAAACCCAAACGTGTTTCTGCCTGATGCTACGAGCATTAGTAGGTAGTTATACATATAGGAGGAGCAGCGATATCCAATCAGCCGAAACAACCACTGGCATGTTTCATAAGACATGAAGTACTCTGAATATGGTAAATTAGTAATGTTACCATAAAAAATGTGGCCAGTATTAGAGTGTATATATTGATGTGCCAGTAGATATTTCGAGCTCCAAGCAAATACAGCTCAGAGCTTATGCACACGTTTTGAGAACTGGTAAACTTACGTTCAAACCTCGGCGACAGAATATAATTCTTTTTTCCTCCCTTTATTTTGTTTCCTCTATTTTCATTTTCTACTTCATATTTTTAATTTAAAGTAATATAGATTTTATGCAGTATTAGTTAAGAATTGAGCATTAGATATATGTATATGTGATGGTCAACCCTTTCTACTACTGGTGAGAAGCTGATTCTTGTATCATTGTGTTTCTTTCTGTGTCAGTCATGCACTTATGTTTCGTTCCATACAGCACTGAAAGAGATCCTCAATTACACATTTAAAAGCAACTGGAGAACAGCTTGCTGTATTTTTCTTATAATCTTCTAGTTTGTGAGAACAGCAGATGAAGATTTCACATACAGTAGTCAATATTGATTTACAGAATGCAATCTACATCTATATAAATGTGTTAATATGAAAAAAAAAATAAAAAGAGACGAAATAAAAAGGTATTGGAGTCCATGGATTTGAACCTCCATCCCACAAAGCACACTGAGTTTCAAGCGCAAAATGTTGGCACTGAGCCATTTCTACCACACACAACCTCTTCTCATATATAGAGAACTCCAATGGACAGTTAAACCCTCAGGATTTGGCTTACGTATTTTGTGAGTGTTTCTGTTCATGTTGGGGAAGAACAGTTATTTTGATTGTATTCTGGTTGCTATGTTATGTTATAAAGTAATAAACTGTGTCTTATCTCACTGTGTACAAGTCTGCTTTGGAGCATAGTGCATGCGACATGTGTGAACCATGCTCTGGTTACTTTGTGTACTTCCGTGAGGCCGAAGCAACACTCGGAAAATTTACAGTGCTCAATCTTGTTTTCCATGGCTGCACCAGGCTAATAAGCCTGGATATCTTAGAATCAATTGGTGGTACTTAGCCAAAAGGCTTAGTTGTAATTTGAACAAACAGATGCTTAAATAATAACATTGCTTTAATACTACAAATAGGTGACTGCACTTTTATATGAAAATAAGTCATTTGCCTTTTTGGCAAGCCTGAGCTATGCCTTTCCATATGGTACAAGGTAAGTGAGATTTTATTTTATATTCTTATTATTTTCATTGTAAAAATTGTATTACCAAAACAGCAAACATGTTTAATGCTACAATTAGGTACCCACATTCATGCACTACACTTCTGAAGTTTTCCTATTATACCACATGGTAAATGCAGATTTTAACTAAATAACGATGACAGTATTTGTAATCCAAACATTATTATAATAATTGATGACTATTTGAACATTAGGAACAAACCTTATAATGGACACCCATTTAGATGGCAGAAAGTGTCTTGGTTAAACTTTGCAAAGGCTAGATGGCATTAAAGCTAAAATTTAAGATACTAAGTATCACAATTTGTTGCAAGTCCACCTCTGTGGTGTTGGGTAAGCATGTCTGCCTCCATTCAAGGAGTGCCGAGTTAGAATCTTGTTTAGGGTGACTAATCTGGATAAGGTTTTTTCTGAGGTTTTCCCTTATCCTGATGGGACAAATGTCAGATGCTTTGGGCACTAGTTTGCCCACTTCATTAATTCATTGATTATCTGATATGGCCTGTCAGGCTAAAGGCCATTAGACTTACGGCAAAATAGTTTGTTGGATCCTACTACTCCTGGAAAGTATTTCAAAGCTTGCAAATGAATTAATAAAGCTACTTCTTGTACCTACCATTCCTTCATTTTTTCAATTTCAAATTTAGAGTTAAAATGAAGGGTTAAATAAATGACTTCCACATTACAAAATTAAGTTTTGAGAAACTGAACAGTAAAGCTGTTAATCTTAAATTAGACAACTGTAATCTTACTCTTCTCTCTGTTCAATACATTTATTATAATGGAACAGACATTTATACAGTGGGTTCCATGATAATATTTTATACATAAACCTTCATTCAGAGAGGTACCTACTGATTTATTTACAACACAGTACCTACCTACAGCCATTCCAATCTTAAATTACTTAATATGAATATGGTTATCTCCTGCTGGTAAATATAGATTTTTATAATAAAAGAGTGTCTATAGTTTAACTGTAATTTATATTTTTGAAAATACAGTTTAAAATGTGTACTTTAAAAACAAGTTACAAAGGCATCTTAAGTTTCTACTTCCAGCAGCCAACATTCTTCTTCAACTTATATTTGGTTACACACTTCAATATCACTGTTATATTTCTTATCATTAATTGCATAAACCTGTGGCAGTGTTAAATTTGTTCAGTATTGAATAATTTAATCTCATGGTATGTAAAGGTAAATTTATTAATTATTACTGCATTCAAAATTCTGTAATCTAGTTCCACTTATCAATCCAGAGGTATAATCTTTGAGTTGTTGAAGTTCCACACCTGTTAGATACTCTTTGAAATTTCCTGCTACAGGGTTTGAGGAATAAGAGGTTTGCTAGGTGAAGGTTCCATGGTCCTTGCTGAAATCTCTCTCCTTTAGTGAGGCTATGTCATCTGATAGAGAATCTGCTTCTTTAATTCCTATTTCACTATCCACTTCACATGGGTTGGTGTATCTGATGTTCTATTCTTAATTTCATTGAACCAGAAAATAGCACAGTGACCCCTTATACAGACAATACATCTACTCACAACTCCTTAATCACGCACTTAAAAATGCAAACCCACAAAATTCCTTGCATTTGGCTACAAAGTAATCTCATTGAACCAAAGCTTAGAAATGTATTATTTTTAACAAAAGTAAATACCCAACTTCAGTGAGACCTGCGCAAGGGCCACCTAATTCTCAGGCATTTTTGTATGGATGGTATAAGAATTAAATTTGTCATATGCTTTCCTTGCTGTTCAGAGGGCAGTAATGGGCTCACCTCACAGTTTTGAAAAGCAATATTTCAGCAATCCTTCTACATTAAGAAGCAAATATTGCAAATTTAACTTCAGTGCACCTCTAGAAGCCATATTCTTATTGTGTTTCCATTAAATTGTGGACTATATATAAAAACAATTTCAGTGTTGGGAACTAGGCTTAGAAACATAAGCTTAAGAAGCAAAACCTGGTTAGCGTGTGTGGGATAGCTAAACTGGCTAAAGCATATTATTGCAAATCAGCAGTAGTGATCTAAACTTAGAATAAATCCAATTTAATGCATCATTTTTTATTTTTTATTTCTTAACGTGAACATAATTATTTAAATAACCTGTATGAAATATAAAATTACGCAAATTAATGGAATCTATTTTTGATAAAGCTCATCCTTTAGAGGAGCAAATTAAATTGGCATGTTTATTCTGCAAAGTCTTGTAACTTTTCCTGCCATCTTATGAATACTGCAATATGATTACAGTTTTAAAATTGAATGCTTTACAAGATACTAATATTAATTAATGTTGCTGAAAATAAAATTGAATATATGCCTACCTCAACTGTCAACTAAACCTCCCGATATTAATATTTTCCTTTAAGTATCCACATTCAAAAGCGTCTCTCTATAAATCTCATAGGCTGTTACCATGTTCATATATTTACTTCAGTCATGCATGGTTAATGTTCACATTAGCTTACAATGGATATATGGAAACTATATGTTTTCATTGTGTCAGAACGTCTCGACAAGCAAGCCACTACAAACAAAAATAATTATTTTAGAAATTTTTAGTGAACTGTGCATGATTACATTCCTTTATGGTTAATTATGGCGTAGTGGGACACACATGCCATGCTAAGTAAGAATAAGGTGCAAAATACTTATCAAAAGTAAATGAATTTAATATATTACATATCATAGGAAAGTGTTAATAGTGTAAACTGTGGTTGTAATGGTCATAAAGATGTATTGTTATAAGATCTGGATGCCAGTGAATAAAGTAATTAACGATATGTTAAACCGAACACAATGCAGCTGTAGATTACTTCAACATGAAACAATCTTTGGACTTAGCAGCACTGCCATGTTGTTTATTTCCAAACACTACACAATGTTGCCATGTACACATTAACTCAATTTCCACAGTGTGCCTTTGTCCTGATTTTCCATTCATGATAAAAAACTTATAGAGCATTAAAAATGTTTGTTGATTTTGTATTTCAGAAAATAAGCATGCAGGAAGTGGGGATCAAACCAGGAGAAGCTAGCCATTCTGAATTCTGCAAATAGCAACACAACCAAATTGGCTATTCCTCACTTTGGGCATTCTTGCTCATTTCATATGATATTAAGTTTCATTGTTACTAACTTGGCGGTAAATTTCATTATAAAATGGACAGCTTATAGCACCATTAGAAATGGTTTTAAAATTGTGCTTTTGCTTCTAGATATTTGTTTACATTTGTTTAGACGATAAAAGCAAGACAATTACTAGAACAAACATGAGTATCCTAATGTTCAGCGTGGACTTTAAGTTCCTTTAGATTCTTTTAGTAATGACAGATAAATGATGATGAAATTGTTATTATCAGTAGCTAAATTATACTTATTACATATTCAGAATATACTCCTGTGTTCAGGAACATTTTTAAAAAGCATTGAATTTGAAACATTTATTTTAATTAACATTTCTAACACTTGGTGCTTTTAACGTAAGTGTCTTCTTGTTTTTGGTCTTCTGTGCAAACAAAGCAGTTAGCACAGCACCAAGTTTTGTTTCAATAATGTCTTCTAAACAAGCAGCACCAGCAATGGTTTAGATTCTACTTACTATAGAGAATGTTTAATTGTTTTACATCTTCAGGTAAGTTTTTTTAAAACATCATACTGACAGGTTATCTTCAGTAAAATTTCTGAAAATCAGAGGAAGTTTTCTTAAGAGAGATGCTCTGCTTTACTTCACATGAACCTTAATGCTTAGGCCAGTCTAAATATTAACAGCTACAAAAATTACCTATGTTATCTCGGTGTAATGCACATGATTCATCACTCTCCTTTACAAAACATGGGCTTGAAATCAGTAACTATATACTGCTAATTGTTTCGCCTAAAGTCTCCTATTGTATATAATTACTAATGATTCTCTATTTTGATAATTATGCATAACAAGTAACAACTCAGATCTAGTAAGTGCTCCAAATAAGTACATTGAGACATGATTGAAAATCTGAAAGTAAGATGTTTACTGATTCCTTACAAACAAGATTTAATTTTAACCTCCGGTTTCTCTGTAAATCTTCGTCCTCCAGTTTGGAGGTGGTCTCTGAGTACCAGCTCCCAAGGGGACCTAGAGCCTGCAGGGGTGGAGAGGTGCCGGAGAACGAGTTGCCATCGGGGAATTCAAATTTGAAGTTGTTGGGGACCCTGCCCTCTGCTGACGTCTCTCCTCAGGACCACCCTTCATATCCTCTCACCTCACCCTTCCCTCCTGGGAGGCATCTTATCAGGGACACAGGCACAAAGATATTCTGTAGGTCAAGGTGCAAATTTCCCCATCTGAACCTTGTCGATCTGCATAATTTTCAGTTTACAAAGCAGACATCTTCTGCTACACAAGGTAGAGGGTTTGAATATTAAGCTAATGTTATTGAACTATAAGTTTGTTGCCAGCTTTGTAGCTATGTGTATAAAACTTGATATCATATGAAAAGAGCGAGAATGCCCAAAGTGAGGAATAGCCGAGAATTCAGAACTGCTAACTTTTTCTGGTTTGATCCTATCTTCCTACATGCTTATTTTCTCAAATACAAAATTAACAAACATCTTTAACTCTCTATAAGTTTTTATCAGGAATGGAAAACCAGGATTAAGGCACACTTGTAGAAATTGAATTAATGGGTACATGGCAACATTGTGTAGTGCTTGGAAATAAACAACATGGCAATGCTGCTAGGTTCAAATGGATGCTTCACGTTGAAGTAATCCACAGCTGCATTGTGTTCTGTTTCATACATCATTAATTATTTTATTCACTGCCATCCAGATAATATAACAATGCAGTTTTATGACCATTAAAACCGCATTTTATAGTATTAACGTTTTCCTATGGTATTCAGTATATTAAATTTATTTGCTTTCATCAAGTACTTTGCATCTTATTCTCACTTAGCATGGCATTTGTGCACTACTGCATAATTAACTTTGCAATATTTATCCATTAATGTAAAAGAATTGCTGAAATATTGCTTTTCAAAGCTGCCAGACAAGCCCACGGGTGCCCTGTGAACAGCAAGGAAAGCATATGACAAATTTAATTCTGATACCATCCATACAAGAATGGCTGAGAATCAGGTGACCCTTCACGCAGGTCTTACTGAAGTTGGGTATTTACTTTTGTGAAGGATAGACATCCCCACATTCAATTTGGCATAGACTCACTAGTTCACAACATTTATATTTAAAAATTACTTCTTCACCCCTGAGTTTTCCCTCATCAATAACAATTTCTTTTTAACTAACCCACTAGTTTGCTCATTTTTGGTTCAATTAGATATTGATTTTATAATGTTTATACAAGTACTTATAATTTAAAGCAAACATTTAAATTAGCTCTCTGTAAAATTAACAAGCTTGCTGTTAGCTAGTTGTAGTATTAAAGTAGTGATACATGAACATCATTCTTAAAAATTACTCCTAAAATGTCTTTCCTATTAAATGAAACCTTAAATTAATAAATATTAATTCATTTTCAGTGAGCAGCTTATTGGTGGTTATGATATGGTGGCAATAGTTATACTGATGTGTTTAGACAATCATGTATACCATTAATAGCATTTATTTATTTACTTATTTATATATTTATTTATTTCATCCACAGAAACATGATACACATATTATAGGATATGCCAATTTAAAATACAAGGAAAGATATAAGATACATAGATGATTACAAATGCAGAGATATAAGCTTCACTGAAATTTAAAATACAAAATAACAGAATACCAAGATACAAAAAAACCACCTATACAGATTTGAATTTACAAATGTGCAGTTTACCTTACTGTATGATACAGGAATTTATCTATAGGCCATTAAAGTAAATGAAACCTTTTTGAATTTATGTTGGGATTCAATATCACTTATATTGGGATTGTTGTATAAATGTAGACCAGTATATTTCATAGAATTTGGTTCTATATGAATTTTTTTCTCTAGTGTTATGTGAATGAACTTCAACATTTGTTTTGAAGGAATTTAAGTTTTATTTGGTAAGCTCAGTGCTTCATGTATATAGCCATAACATAATGAGATAATTTCAAGTGAAGAAAGATTTTAATTTCTTTATTTTCTCTGTCTGGTGTTTCTGCAACTATCTTGACTTACAGCCTTAAAGGTATATTTCTCTTTTTAATACAGTGGAACAAGACAATCTGTAACAGGTATTTCTGAAATTAAAATTAAATTGAAAATGATTGAGCACTTGAAATAGAAAGCAACTTATCAGTCTCCTTCTATAAGTGCAGCATCCATTTTTTACTTGCACAATACAGTATCACCTTATTTGTGGTATCTAATAAATGTTTACTTTGTTGGAAGACAGGGTATTCTAGAGAGTAGTACTCAACCATTTTTTCTTTGCATACCCCCAAAGATAATTGTCCATTTCACCCTGTACCCCTCAACCTAGCCCTAGAGTTATCCTTAATTCAAATTATACTTAACCATATGTAAAACAGATAATATTTAAAACTTATTTAATACTACACAATGAAGGATTAAATTTAATTAAATTTTAGGTAGGTACCCCTAATAAATCTTTGCATACACCAGGTTGAATATCATTGCTCTGAACTTTTGTTCTTGGACCTAAATATAAGTTCTTTTGTATCTTCGTTAACTTAATTTACTACTTTTCATGAAAGCTATAACCTTATGCATTTAGCATTCAGATTAAAAATCTGACATGTAATATCACAGAACTTCCTCTGACTTTGAATATTCCCCAACTGTTCTCGAATATCTACACTCTTCTGTTTGTCCATCAGAATATAACCTTCCACAAACCTCAGGTACCTCATTTCTGCAACTTCTATCCATCTCAAAACATCTTTATTTATCATTTTAAAATTATTAGTTTATTGTGAATAATATTGGAGGTAAATTGAGAACACCCGCAGCAGAACAACATTCACAAGGATGTTTCCAAAACTCAGATTACTCTACGTGGAATGTCTCTCCTCTCCCCTTCATTCCCCTAAGACCATGTAACCTAATACCATTAGGTAAAAGAGTCATAAGTTTTAAAGATCAGCTCTTGACACAGTATTTTTCCCCCCTCTGGTTTTCGATCCCCCTCCAGAAGAAAGCATGATGAATTGAAACTTTTTAACTATTCCGAAAAACTTTACCACCTGGAAATTTTATGCATTTTTACAGGAATTAAGATTAACAGGAGGCTATACTTCAGAGAGCATTAATAATTCTGGAGGTCAAAGAACAAGAGTCGTTTTAGAGTCCACCATATATACCATGTGCAATCTGTAGCTTTTCATTTGTATTTATTTTCTTAAAGCTGACAAAGTTGAATATTCACCCTGTGTCCTTAAAAGTATTTGCATTCTTTAGAATGCTGCCATATTTTAGCATATTCTTATATTCATTACTTACTTAGTCGATCCTCCATTTCACATGGTCTCCTGCAAGCTTCTTTGCTCCATTCATGCCCAGTCCTTTTCCCTTCAAAATCCCTTCAGTCCAATCTTTCCAGGAACATCAAGGCCTTCCACTCGACCTCCTTCTCCCCACACTAGCGTGGCAAGCCTGTTTTGGGATCCTCTCTTCACCCATGCACTGAATGTGGCCAAAACATCTCAATTGCTGTAAAGGCAATACCATAAAGGTAATTGCTTTGTTGTTGTAAAGGTTGCATTTTCAAATTTCTTCTTATTGTCTGATTTCTAATTCTATCTCATTTAGTTGTACCTTCCACTCATCTCAAGTGTCTCACTTAGTTGTAGTTTGCTAATTAGCTTAGAAGTTAGTGGTCCAGATTTGTACCCATAAATTAATGTTGGTATCAGGGGTGTCTCAAAAGTAAGTTACACTATTTTTTTTAAATCCACGCGGTAGGCAGCAAAAGTCTGGGGGTCACAGGAAACCTTGCTCTAGGTGTAGTAGCAGTGCTGTAAAATTCCTAGGCACCTACCTTTACCCCTTGCACATTAAAATGGCAGTAACAATGGAGACTCCACTCACTCCTATTGCCGATTGTGAAGTTTCCACTGTAATCTATTTTTAACAGCAAAAAAAAAAAAAAAAAATAAATGTGCAATTGTTAGTTGTGCAGTGTGTACAGTAAAGCTGTTATGTCAAGACCAATGGTTTTCCTTTGGCATCAATCATTGATTGAAGGTGTGGAAATGTAAGGATGAGCCAACACCAAACAAGATAAATGTGTTGCATTGGCAACAATATTCTGGAATTTGAAGGGAGTACTGTTGCTCAATTATCTGCACCGTGGGACTATGATTACAGGTGCTCGCTATTATGAAGTGCTGAAAAAACTTATTAGGGTGATTCAAAATGAAAGGAGAAGAAAGTTGAGTAAAACAGTACTATTCCAAAATAACACTTGCCCGCATGCTGCTTGTGAAACTCAGGCCCTGTTTGAGCAGTTTCGATGGGATGTTTTCGGTCATCCAACTTGCCTGACCTTGCACTGAGTGACTACCACCTCTTTCTGCAGCTGCAGCAACATCTCGGGGAAGCTGCTTCGTAAATAATGAGTTAACACAAGAAGTGGAAAGATGGCTAGTCAGTATGGTGGGAGAGTGGTTTGACACTGGGTTAAAAAAACTGTTATGACAGTACCAACAATGTATTAAGATTCAAGAGAGATTATGTAGAAAAATAGTTGCTGAATGTAGCTTTCAAATTATACACTTTTTAAAATATTTAAATGTTTTTTTTTTTTTTTTAAATAGTGTAACTTACTTTTGAGATAACCCTTGTATATAAGTTGTTTTATATACTGATAATTTAGTCTTCTTCAAGATCTCATTCTTGCCAAAGAAGTTCTTATTTAAAGCATGATACATTCTTCCAGATGCTGTTCTATTGTTCAATTAATAATTTATTGTTCCATCATTGCTAATTAGAGATCCTAAACATTTAAAGTTTGTTACCTGTTCAATTACCTCCATTCATAATTTCATTTTGTGTCTTATGTTCTCTGTTTATTACCATAGACTTGGTTTCACTAGAACAAATTTTCATGTTTATTTTCCATAGTTCTTCATTCCACGCATTTAAGTTATGTTGTAATTTTTTTCCTGAATTCGCCAGTATTACCAAATCATCTGAACAAACTAATTGATTGCAGGTTTCATAAACTAATTTCCCAATAGTAGCAGTTTAATCTTCTTTAAAAGCGTCTTAATATCATTCAATAGAATACTGACCAGCAGAAGGCTCAGAACACATCCCTGTCTGAATCCCTTAGTTGTATAGAATGCTGTTCACCTGTATTACTTCTACGGACATAATTTGTATTCTCATACTACCACCACCACCAGCACCACAACCACCTCCACCACGAACACCACCACCACCATCACAACCAACACCACCACCTCCACCACCACCACAACCACCACCACAAACCACGACCACCACCACCACAAACCCCAACCACCACCACAAACCACGACCACCAACAACACCGCCGCCGCCACCACCACCACAAACCACAAACCATGACCACCACCACCACCACGAACACCACCACCACCATCACAACCAACACCACCACCGCCACCGCCACCACGACCATCACCACCACGACCACCACCACAACAGCCGCCGCCACTGCCTCCACCGCCACCGCCGCCACCACCACCACAAACCACAACCACCACCACAAACCCCAACCACCACCACAAACCACGACCACCACCGCCACCGCCTGCACTGCCACCACCCCCACCACCACCGCCGCCACCACCACCACAAACCACAACCACCACCACAAACCACGACCACCACCACCACAAACCACAACCACTACAATCCACAACCACCAGCACCACCACAACAACCACCACAAACCCCAACCACCAGCACAAACCACGACCACCACCACCGCCGCAACCACAACCGCCGCCACCACCACCGCCACCGGCCCCACCGCCGTCACCCCCACCACCACCACCGTCACCACCTCCGCCACCACCACCACAAACCCCAACCACCACCACAAACCACGACCACCACAACCACGACCACCACAACCACGACCACCACAACCATGACCACCACCACCACCACCGCCTCCACCGCCACCACCGCTACCACCACCGCCGCCACCACAAACCACGACCACCACCACCACCGCCAACGCCACCACAACCGCCACCACCGCCACCACCTCCACCGCCACCACAGCCACCGACACCACCACCACTGCCTCCACCACCACCCCCACCATCACTGCCGCCGCCACTACCACCACCACAACCACCAAAAACCACAACCACCAAAAACCACAACCACCATTACCACATACCACAACCACCACAAACCACGACCACCACCATGGCCACCACCGCCGCCACCACCACCACCACAAACCCACCAATACCACCACCACCACCATTTGCTTTTTCAATGCATATGTTTTGAATTGCACAATACATGTCTGATATAACGGAGCACCAATAGCTAATATCTTGGCCTAATGTGCAAAACTAAGAATTTGGTTAGAAAGTAAGCCATTGCTTTGTACTGTTACTTATGATATGAGAGTTACAAACATATGTAAATATCACACTTTCTAACTTCTGCACACAAAGTAAAAGAAATATGCTTCCATGTTACGCTTTTGCCAGTACTGGCAGCAGGGTTGCCAATGTTTAAAAGTAAAATTATCATACCGGCCACCCATAGTTGTAGACCTGGATTCAAAATTATCGTACATCATAAACCAAATGCTAAACCAGAAAATGTACCAGCATAATACTTATGAAAATGTAATAGTATTGATGTTTATGGTATCTGCTTACAAGATTGATGACCTCAATCAGTATTACAACTTTAGTACTTATGTTTCTTGCACTATTCATCTCAAAGTTCATCTTCCTTAACTGTTGCAACACTATACATGTTACATCTCACTTGCAGATTTTCTGACATACCGCATTCTTTCATAAGCTGAGACGACCAAATAAGTCCATTTACCATATCTAGTGCCAATCTTTTTCTGATTTTGGTTTTTATTAAACCTAGTTTGAAAAAAGACCTCTCACAATAGGTGTTTCTGTGGGGCAGTGAAATCACTGAAATACAAACTCCGCCAGTTCTTTGAAATCTATTTCCACCAAGGTGACATGTGTTTAACAACACTCCAGAAACTGCTTGGCTCAGGCATGTTCTTCATTTCACATGGAATATCACGTATTCAAAGTTTTCTCCATCGATCATCAATTTTCTGAACAGTGCATTCTTCATTGATATTACCAGATTTGGGCATACCGGCAACAAGAGGATAAAGGATAAAAGGATTAGTAGGATATGAAATGGTTGCCTTAGAGGGGTGGAGACAGGCCAAGGGGCAAAAGTGGTGTTGCTATTTGTAATAAATTTCATTTTGCTGGTGTGACAAACCAGTGAAATTGATATTTTGCCAGTATTTAAATTATCGTACACCCCCATAATTATCGTATGGGTAGACAATGATGAGTACATTAATTAAAATTATTGTATGCCCCCAAAATTATCGTATGGGTTGGCAACCTAGATTGGCAGGCTGGTACCCACTGGTATTGAGTGCCAGAAGTTCAAAATCTCAGATAGAATTCAGCATATTTTCTTTAGACACATAAGCTCTGGCTTGTTCCACTGTGTGCCTATGTGTTTTAGATAATAAGGCTTCTTATTATAGTGTTTAAAAAAATCTTTCTTCATTCATGTTATAAGATACAGAGCTAAACAAGGAAGCCTAATATCAGAAAATGTTATAAGACTATTCATATCATATCTGGACTATGTAATTGTTTGGACCAATCTTAGAGATATAGGTTATTTACATTTAAGTAAAGCACCATCATATTATCCCCTTCCACTTGTTATTCTATGAGCACATTTAAGATTAATTTATTGGTTGTTAAATGTAAATATTGTACAGACGTATAGGTGAGTACAAGCACATGTTAATACTTAGCAGTACAATAGCAGATAGTTTAGAAGATGTAAGTATATTTTATGATGTGTGTAGTCAAATTATCTTATTTGTACTGTGAGAAAGGTTGACAGGTTTTGCGGCAAATAGGAAAATTGACTTTAACTGATTTTCTTCACTTGGTACCATTTTATAAGGATTCCATGAATTATATTGGCAGCTTATTTTTCTATCCACTTCATGTTAATTAACTAGATGTCTGCATATAAAGTTGTGTCACTAAGGTAGTGCACATTTTATGTGGTATGTTAAGATAGCATCAGTCATACTAAATGAGTTCCCTTCAACTTGCAGGAAACAAACACTCCATTTCCACACAATTAAATAGATAAATGGCCTAAAACATTAGTTAAAAAAAGTTGCTTTCTCATTTATTTAGAATTCAACAAGAACAAAGGGGACCTTAAATTCATGCATGTTAGAGAAAGTCCAGGCATGTTTATTTTATTTCATCAATATTCCATCAGTATGCATTGCCACTAAGGTATACCCTTAGAAAGAGACTGTAAACTGAATGCATATAGAAATTCAGTGAGCAAAATGGGAAGTCTGTACATAAAAGAAAGTGAAATTCAAATGAGAGAATAATAAGATGTAAATCTAAAAACATCAATTCAAGCATATAAATGCTTTTTAAAATGTCAGTTGAGTTCTTTAAAAATGAAAGTCAAAATACCTACTTCAAAATCATTTCATTTTCTTTTTTTTAAAACATTGCAGCCATGTTGAGAAAATTAATCATTATAGAGATTTTTTCCAGATTAGTTGGTTGGAAAGAGTCCCTGAAAATCATTTTGCCTTCTTTTAAGATGCTTGGAAACTTATATTTATGGGATATTTTGTTTTTGGAGAATCATAGTATGCTGCTATCTCTCCAGGTTGCCCAAATCCACTAAATACATGACTTTTACATGACTTTGTGGGTAAAAATTAACAACTTAAAGTAAATTACTTTTGCAGTATGAATGAATGAAGAAATGTATATTTATTTCTCTTCTCTCACAATTACAGAACCACCAGCTATACAATTTATTCCCCTCTGTTGGAGTTGATTATTATAGCACTTCTCCATATACAAGTAATTAACATTTCATTTTATATTTAACGGGGAAGTGTATTCTTACCTTTAACTCTCAACTTTCATTCTGCTACTGACATGTTTTAAGCTAAATTCTACTACTAAAGCTTGCTCAATTTTTCCTTTAGTTAGTAAGCTCCCTATCCCCTCTTGCAGTACTTTCCCTCTTCCTGAATTTAATTCTTTATAAAATATTTCAAAATTCTCATTCCTTCATCTGTAAACTTGTGTAAATCAATGGGACCCTATATATTCTTCCTTCCTATTAGTATTTATGTCTCCTAATTTTAATCTCAGAGGAAGATCGAAGTTAGATGTTACTGTATTCATGACCTTAAAATCTAAAGTGTTCTTCTCAATCTCTGGTGAACATATTATATATTATATTATTATATATATATATTACATATTACCCCACTTAGACGATTCAAATTTACAAATGTATAATCCTCTTTTAAATCTAACCCTTAACATCCATTGCAAATTATGAAGTCATTTTGCTCACAAAATCTATGTATCCTTCCTGTAATATGTGTAACCTTATCTCTGCTAAGCATTATTCTTTATTTCATGTTCCTTATCATACTCCTCATTGGGTTGCTGAGCCTAACATGTTCTCCTATCCTAGCATTAAAATCCCCTACAGTTATTATCTCCGCTTATTTACTTCTAAGCTGCTCAATATCCCTAAAATCCATGTAGGGCCATGTCACTGATTTCTTCCACTATTCATTTTCTTCTTTTACCTTCGAACCCAGGTACTTCTATACCAATTCATTTTTCCACCATGTTTCCATGTCCATTATCACATCACCACTTTTTATTACTTGCTGCATTTCACCTCTACACACTTCCTCATGTAGCCCTCAACATTCCAACTCACCATCGGTAACTCTTAATCCCTCTCTGAGCCTTTTCTCCTAAAGTTAAGCTGACTTTCCTATTCCTATTAAAATGGTTGTGTTTTGGGGTAATCAAACTTTTCTTCTTTCACATGCTAATATTAACCCTCTCCCAATTAAAACTAAAGAAATTAAAAAATGTTTTATGAACATGCATTCAGTTTCATTACTTTCTACATTTCCTCAGTTTTATTATTTGTCCATTTTTTCTTTCTTTCTTACTTTTTTTCATTAAGTGATTATAAGTCTTCAGATTATTGCAAGAGAAACACTTTTTGAATTTCCTTTAGTAGAATCATCCAAACTCTTCTTTAAGCCACCAACTGTTTCATACCGAGGAATAAAATAAAGATCTAAAATTTAATATTATGTTGGGAAATTTAATGCAGTGCCAGTATTTTGCCATAATATTTCAGTTGATTCGAGCAACTGGGCAGAAATCGGAAGATCCAAGGTTCTGGCTATGGCATTGAATTTTTCAGTATGATTCTATCTTTCCAATCTTGTCCTACACATGGCTTGTGCGAAAAAAAATTAATTACTATTATGTACATGGTTTCTGTGAAGCTCAAAGGAATTTTACAGATTAAGATTATCTTAAGGCAAAAGTATTTATTAACTTATCATATTTCTCACAGCAACTCATGTTGCCTCATTGCTTCATTGTGTATATAAACCATGATAACCTTTCTCACATATTATTTTTATCCTTATTAATGTCAATCTGTCACATAAAAAGTTTACACAAGAAATATAAGAAAATGGAAAATAGACATTTCTCTTGCAGGCAGGAGAAATGTTTAGGATTTAAACAATGTAATATGACAATACCCTGTGTGATATTTCATATAGGAATATCATGTACAATCAGTAAAACTTGAATAGCATTTAAAATGCATTTCTTATTGCATTTTAAGTAATATATATTCTCTGAGAACAAACTGTTAACATTGCAAAGCCATACAGTAATTAATGTAATTGTAACATGGCTGTTGTTTGATTCATTTGGAGAAATAGTTTTAATAACACAAAAATATATGTTTGTTAGTGCTAAACTTTGAAAATGCTCTATTCAGAAATATTGTAAATTGTATGCATATATATTTTTGATGGTAGTGTTTACTTTTGGTAATTACATAAAAGAGTGATAAGATTTGATGAAGATTAGTATGTTGGTGATTTAATTCAAAGTTTAATGTTTTTAAAAGATGGTACTCCTAAAACAGATTTTGAGAATATTTTTTTTGAACAAAGTAGAAATAAGACAAAACAAATTTCAGGTAAGAATCAGAACAAAACCATAATAATTAAGGAAGAAACAGGTTAAGCTTAAGCTTAACACATTAAGGGTACCAAATGGTCTTGCACATTAGAATGCAATTTTGAATAATTATAAAATATTGGCTAATAACACAATTGAAACCTGTGTTACAACAGGAAAGGTTTATAATACTGAACAAAGGCAGTTAGCATATCCTTCAGTAACAACAAAGTGCTACAATTTTTAGCCTACAAATTGGAATGTTGTCAGTCGCCTGCTCTCTCTCTCTCTCTCTCTCTCTCTCTCTCTCTCTCTCTCTCTCTCTCTCTCTCTCTCTCTCTCTCTCTCTCTCTCTCTCTCTCTCTCTAAGACAGGAAATACAAGCTCATCCATAACAAATCACATGACTATTATCATTCATTATTATTTTTCTGCAAATTCTTGATTTAAAATCTAATTTTTCTACCTACTTCCTGCTTATGATTACTACAAATGTAATAGGCATCGGGCACTTACAGAACATAGGAATCACATTCAGCTGTGGGAAAAGTGAACATACTTGATGTTTTGTGCTAAACTTTGCAAATTTTGATAATTTCAACTGCCAATGAGGTAGCAAATGCTTTACAATTCATAGCTTTAGGTGGGTAAACTCAAAATGGAAGGTAGTTTGTGCCTAGTATTCTTGTGTAATGCAATTCAACTTCTGATCTGTTTTTGTCTATGCTTGAATATTTATGCATTTCAATTGCTTCTCTATGGAATCTTGCACAATAATTCTTAATAGCCAATATTTTAGAATCTTCACAGCAAATACAAGAACCAGAAGTGATGAATTCTTCTGGAACTGCAGATTTATCTGCGATTTTATCATGTTCAATCAAGTGAGTCTAGATCCTATAATTCATTGTGCCAGTATAGAATAATCACACAAACAAGGTATTTTATACACCTCTGATAAGAAATCTCTTCTCCCTGGCAGATTTTAATTATTACTAAGATCTTTACATAAGTTTGCAGATTGTCTTAATTTGGTATTTCTTAAATGCCTTTCTAATATAAGGAAAGAAAACTTTCCCTTTAAATGAAGACAGAATAGAAAAAAAGTACTTATGACACTGGAACCTTTTAATTTTTCAATATAGTTTCCTTGTAGACTAATGTACTTAGTTCAGCGATGTTCCAACACCTTGATCCCATCTCGAAAATGAGATTCCTCCAGACTTGCAAAATAGTTGTTAACTCCGGCTATTAACTCTTCATTTGAGGAAAATCTTCATCCACCAAGGAAAATGTTCAGCTTCAGGAACAGATGGAAGTCCGATGGAGCCATATCAGGTGAATATGGTGGGTGTGGCAACAATTCATAACTTAGTTGGTGTAATTTCGCCATGGCGATGGCACATGTGTGCAGACGCACATTGTCTTCATGGAAGACGAACTTCTTCCTTGCTAAATCTGGCCTTTTTTCACATATCTTTTGGTTTAATTGGTCCAGGAGGTTAGCATAATACTCTCCAGTAATGGTTTGCCCTTTGGAGAGATAATCTACAAGCAGAATCCCCTTTGCATTCCAGAAAACTGATGCCATTACCGTTCCGGCAGAAAGAATTGTCTTTGTTTTTTTTTTTGGTGGTAGAGAATCAGCATGCTTCCACTGTTTTGAGTGTTGTTTTGACTCTGGAGTATAGTAGTGGACCCAAGTTTCATCTGTGGTCACAAACCAGTGTTAAAACTCTTCTTCTTTGCTCCTAAAATGTGCAAAGCACTGTTCCAATACTTCCATTCTCATGCGCTTTTGATCCAGTGTCAAGAGTCAATGCACCCATCTTGCAGATAATTTTTCATATCTAATTCTTCTTCAAAATTCGATATACCCTTTCAGATGGCATGTTGCAAGCTTGAGCAATTT
Source organism: Tenodera sinensis (assembly GCA_030765045.1). NCBI lineage: Eukaryota > Metazoa > Arthropoda > Insecta > Mantodea > Mantidae > Tenodera > Tenodera sinensis. The sequence goes on along the minus strand of CM060962.1, from coordinate 205,828,268 downwards.
CACGTACTTGACACATCTTGGTCGGTCATTGTTCAGATCATCATCTAAGCTCTCCCGACCAAATTTAAATTTGTTTGTCTACTTTGCAACAGTGGAACATGAAGGAGCAGAGTCCCCAAGTGTATTCAGAAAATTGGCATGAATATCCTTTGCTTTCATAGCTTTCTTTACGAAATATTTAATCACTGCTCGAATTTCAATTTTTTCTATCCTCGCAAATCACTACATGGGAACAACAATACAGTCATGTCACCACTACAGCTGTCTTCCAAGAACATTGTTGTGACACATGTTTACAGGCAACAGTCCAATGAATATCATATGAACAACTCATGGCACTACGCTGATCTCTCGTGGTGATTCCAAGAACTTATCAAACCACCCTTGTATATTGGAGTGCTATGTGTACTTTTATGAGAACACTATCTTGATACAATATCTGGAAAGACAGATACATTGCTAATTTAAATATTAAAGGAGGTAGAAAATGACCAATATGAAAATAATTTATCTTCAGACTTCTTTGATACGGAGGATTCATATCTATCTCATATTCCACACCATTAGTTTAAATCCTGGTTAGGGTAAGTTACCTGGATGAAATGATTTTCCAGGGTTTTACCTTAACTTCAGAATGTGAATGTCAGATAACCCTTCATGTTTATCAGTGCCATTTGAACATTTCATAGTTTGTTAAGTCACCGTTTACAATGAGCTAGTTGATTAAAAGAAATTTGAACAATTTAATGTGCTTATATGGAGTAAACTTGAACACTCTTAATTGCTTCATATACCTATTTTTTATGCAGGACATATATCTTGAGCTTGTGCTAGCAATAGTGTTTAAGCTGACTCCACATAAGTGCACTAAGGTTGCTTTCACTTTGCATGATTCCAAGAATCACACAAAGTGAAAGAATTATAGAATTTGAAAATGTTACCCAAGTATTATGAAATTTGAATATTTTTGACATGCAAATTGGGTTATACATGTTGCAAATCATAAAAGCCTTACTCTTGTTAAACTAACAATGATAGCTTAGAGTATAAATGTTCATACTTTGGCTGCCTCTAATTACTTCATCTCTACTCCAAAGCTGCATTTGGCTGTAAAAATGGACAACCCTTGGAACACTTTTAAGATGTATTAAACATTATTGCTAGTCAGCAAACATTTTCAAAGATTACAGACAGCAATGATTATTATAATTATGATCATTTTTGACAAATCAAATCTGATAAGCAGAGGTCCCAGAAAATGTTACAACTTTTCCCATGCAATGTGTATTCCATGAGTTATTCAAAAGTAGCAAACAAGCATGTATGTTATAATATATTCAGGTAAATTTATGTTTTTATTTGTTTCAATACTAATAATGATATAAATAGTATAACCAATAATGTAAATGCATATGAAAGAACCCAAATTAAAGATCTGTTAGGAGGAAAAACTGCCTTATGAGTATACTCTACTTAACACAATAAACCACCGATTGTTAGATATTGTTATTGTGATTTTCATACAAGAGTAAACTACTTCCAAAATACTTTGGTACATCAGACACTCATGAAGTGCATTGTTACGAAAGAAACGATGAAGTGCAAAATCCTGTAGTAGTTATAATAAAAGTAAATAAAGCATAAATATAGGTTAGAATTTAGTTTCAGTATGCCAAAGTTATAATTGCCATGCATGCTGCACGCATTTTACATGGAACTTTCAGTTAGCTGCAACCATTCTAATCACTGCAAGTCAAATATCTTTCATTGCTCAGGACACTAAATAATGATTAATATCTTTGGCTTTGCATGCAAGTTTTCTTACATATTATAAGCACAATTCACTGGATGCTTATTTCTGTTTTATATTCTGATGATTACAGTGAACTGTTTAAAAATTGGAATGCTATTCTTGCATTAACACTGGTGTTCAGCTACTCTTAATTTCATTTACATGTGCTGGAAGCACCAAATAAACTACAGTATTCCATGTATTACTCTCTCATCAGCCTCTTTTTTATCTTTTTTTAACATACTCCAATGTAATGTCATATTAGACAGTGAATGAGTGAAATTATGCTCAAATGAGCCCAAGATCCATAGAGATTAAAGTTACCTGCCATTCGTCTTCTCAGGATAAGGGAAAACCTTCAGAAAAAAAGCATTATCCACATAACTCATCCTGAGATCTGAACTTGGGATCTCTTGGATGTGAGGCAGATACGTTACCACTACACTACAGAGGTGAGCTACACCCTCTTCAAATGCTACTTTTGCACTCCTTTTTTATACTTGTATATAGGCTATCTGGCTGCCCAACATTGCAGGTAAATTTTTTAACTTGAATGGAGATTTAATTCATTTTAATTACCTCCTCCAATTCTTTATGAAACTACTGTACAATGATATAGAAGAGTTTTATGCTGAATCCTCCCCTCAAAATCATGTAAAACATCAGCAAACATCTGAGTTCTTTAATCTCCCCCCTGGCAGTCTTCCAAGTTCTGAAAATACATATGTAGCTTTTAACATTGGAACAATTATTGGATTCGAATGGTTAAGTAATTTTTTAGATAATCACAGTAGGTGGCAATTTAAACCATAGACCCTTAACATACATACATAAAATCCAGATGTGAAGCAGGTAAATATGAAGATTCCCTACTCCAAGCCACCAAGATAACCACTTTGGAAAAAATGCATAGCCTGGCACCATCAAGAAAAATAATTTTCTTAACTGTTAACATACAAAGGCTTATTGGAAAGTTTTGAGAATGATCACGATAAAATTTGAAAAATTTAGATCTGATCATAGAATTTTCTTCAAAATGTTGTATTGCATTCTATACAATTTCTCATCCATCCTTTGAGACCATTTTTCAAATGTTGAACATCATTCTTCCTTGAAGATAGTGCAAGTACATTCTTTGTAAGCAATTTCTGCACTTTCAGGTGATTCAAATTATTGATCTCAATTTTTTTCCTTTTATTTTTTGGAATACAGAAATGTCACCTTGGGCCATTCTGTTTGTAGGGAGGTTGGGACATTTATTTGACCTCTACAGAAATTGAGTTGTCTCTCAGTAACAGAGGAACTGTCATGGTGTAATAAAGCTCCATGTAGACCAATTCTAAGAACCTTTTTTCTCAGTTCATTGAAGACCTATGGCACATATTTTATGGTATACCATCTGGTAATGATAAGTTCATTGTCTCTCAAGTAGAATTGTCACAGTATGGTCACTAGCTGAGAAGAATGAACAAATCATCTTCTTGTCAACACCTCTTGCTTGTCTCACTTTTTGGGGGGAACTTCTCCTGGGAAGACACAGTCCAGTGATTGTCGCTTGGTTTCCACATCGTATTGGTATATCCAACTTTCACCACTTGTTACAATGTTAAATATGTTTATGGATCTTCCCCCATCAAATTTTTCTATAATTTCCTGGCATCATTGCACACACTGTTTCTGCTCATTTACAAGGCTGTAAGGGATTCAAGTGCTGCAAAGCTCTTAACATGAAGTTTTTCTTTAAGGATTGCCCTCCCTACTGCCTGTCCAATGTTCAGACCTTCTTGAATCTCATAATATGTACAATGATGGTCTATCCCACAACATGCACTCTGCTTTCACAACATTTTCATCCATTGTTCCTGAAACTGGCCATCCAGCATGCTCTTCATCTTTGAGAGAATCTCTTCCTCTTGTAAACTCTGCAAATCATCAATAAATGGTGAATTGCAAAGGATAAAGATCCTCAAATGCATGACGAAGTCTTTAAAGGCATTCTCTTGCCCCTAAATTGACTTTAAAGTAGTAAAAGGTCATAGCATAGAAATTTTGTCACTTGAGATTCATTCTAGCATGTGGCATAGCAATATCTGGATGTACATACACAATGGTGCTGACACCACACATTGTTGAGGTATGCCCAGGCTTGCACATGTTACTATCTGGACTTTAATCTAAAGCTAGGAAGAACTGTTTTGGCTTACCATTGTTGTCCATTTTCAAAACTTCAGAGTCACCCTCCCTCTCAGGGCTAATAATCTTGATTATAACATACAAAGGAAATAGGGTAAAACATTCTTAAGTGAGGGTTATTAAACTATGTTGGCATAGGTATCACACTATATTGCAAGCAAATTTCATTCTTTTGTTTTTCCTGTATCTTAATTGCTAAATCATAACCATATGTGTGTGTATATATACAGGATGAAAGGTACTGCTTTAGCCACACATTAACCAGGGATTCTACATTGATGAATATAACAAATATGTCCAATGCAATTTTTGTCAATAAAGAACAGTTTTTCCAAAAAAAAAAAAATCATTTATGTCAAACATTTGGAGCCATCTAGCTTCTTGGCAAATAGATGTAAATGGTTTATTATTTCACTAACAGTCATGCAATCATTGTGTGAACAATGCTGTAATGCCCTTTCATCTTAACTTGAATGAATTTAGCCACAATTTAATGTTAAAAGTGTCATTCAAAGTTTAATTTCTACACGAAATGTGGCAACGTCATGGGCCACTCGATACATATGTGTCGCGTGTTCCAAGAACAAACTCGGTTGCGTGGGAGTTAGAGGAGCTATTGCTTGACGTTTGGTGTGAAGTTACTGGGAGGAGAACGAAAGGTTAGAGCACAATTGTCGGCAATGCGAAGGAATTTACCTTGTGATCATGAATCCGTTCACATAAAGGGAGTACTTAGACATGGTACTACTAATTTAAGGGGTAAATTCCCCTTAAGAATAAAAAATAAATAAAGAGGTACAAAAATAAACATAAAATAAAAGAACATAGCTTTGAGATCATGTAAATAAAGGCATGTTCCTATTCCCTTCATCCCTTATCTAGCGAAATAAGCCACTCTTTCTCCAACTCTTCTGTTTTTCCTCTTAAAAAAAGAACAAAAACAGCATAAAAATAATGTCTCTCGTGAACTGAAATGCGACTCAATATTAAGAACTTAAATTAAGCAATAATAAAACTTAAATAAACATGCACAAGTGGCATAAATGATGTACATTTTCAGTATTTCTTGTTATAAAGTGCTTATAAATGTATTTAGACAGGATTATGGAATTTATTTCAAAATACTGACTGGTACTTGTGTTCTAAGTTTAATAGTACTTGCAAACATGGCATTATCTCATGGAATACATTAACTGTGCTTCAGTCCCATATTAGATACAGATTTGGTTTGTCATATGTATAGAGAAACTCCATATTATGTACACTTTCTTTAAGGATAGTATCACTGTCATGTTTATTTCTAGACATCAATTTCGTTTTGCTTGTCTGCTTATTTAGGCATCATCGTGACCACAGCTGTAATTTATGATGAGATCATTAGTTTTATTTTAGCCCGATAATCTACAGAAGAGGACAATTATTTTAGAAAAATCTGATGTGTTGCACTCACATGACTTTCTCTACTCCTGTACTAACCATTTTTACAATCTGTTATTCCTCTGTCTTCTTTGTGTTAGTTGAGGTAAACATTTGCAGAAATTATCTTCTTGCTTAGTTCCTTGTATGTGCAAGGGGAATATTAGAATACAGTAGGCTCTGAGCGAAACTCAAATCTTTTAAAGCTTTGAGATCCCATTCTCTTTGCACACTTAACATATAAAAAATGAACAACGATGTTGCATTCGACAAAGGTTTTAAGTTTTCCGAAACTGACACAAATAACAAGGAATATCTAGAAAAAAATGTATTCTGACATAAATTGTGTGTTTTAGCGAGATCTACATTTTCTGTACAGTAAGATTCTTTTCTATCTCTTACGATTTATGAGTTATTCAAAAGTCATCCAGAGTAGACAGAACTACACAGACTATAGCTAGAAAATTCAAACTATACATTTCATTTGCCATATAAATGTCTTAAACACATGGAATTTTAATCTAAATCATTAGAGCCATTTTCAAGAAAATCAAAATTTTTCATGTAAAGGGTAGTTTAGGGTGGGACTATTTTCTTCAAAATCTTTGTGTCGCATCCTTGAAAGACTTTAAACTTAAATGTCAACCTTGGTTTTTAGCCGACTTTTTGTTTTTGAGTTGTGCTGTCCACAGACTGACAGACTCACAGACACACACACACACACACACACACACACACACACACACACACACACACACACACACACACACACACAGACATGGACCTTTTTTTAAAAATGCTTTTCTTGGATTCAGGGGGTACCAAAACATTTATTTCTGGTGAAATCTTGGCATCAAATTTTTGGGTAGAGAAAGTAAAAATGAAGGGGAAGACTTTTATTTAATTCTGTATTAAAAGCAATTACTATTGTTTTAGCTAGTGATGGATAATAATAATGATAATAGTAATACTAATAGTAATAATAATAATAATAATAATAATAATAATAATAATAATAATAATAATAATAATAATAATAATAATAATAATAATAATAATAAGAGTAACAGTAACAGTAACAATAACAATAACAATAACAATAACAATAACAATAACAATAACAATAGCAATAGCAATAGCAATAGCAATAGCAATAACAATAACAATAACAATAACAATAACAATAACAATAACAATAATAATAATAATAATAATAATAATAATAATAATAATAATAATAATAATAATAATAATAATAATAATAGTAGTAGTAGTAGTAGTAGTAGTAGTAGTAGTAGTAGTAGTAGTAGTAGTAATAATAATAATAATAATAATAATAATAATAATAATAATAATAATAATAATAATAATAATAATAATAATAATAATAATAATAATAATAATAATAATAATAATAATAATAATAATGAGGAGGAGGAAGAGGAAGAAGAAGAAGAAGAAGAAGAAGAAGAAGAAGAAGAAGAAGAAGAAGAAGAAAAAGAAGAAGAAGCAGAAGAAGAAGAAGAAGAAGAAGAAGCAGAAGAAGAAGAAGAAGAAGAAGAAGAAGAAGAAGAAGAAGAAGAAGAAGAAGAAGAAGAAGAAGCATGTCCACTATTAGGAATATCTGTATCTCTTTATGTCAGCATTGTTCAACGAAGAACTTTATGGTTCTGATCTATTCATTCTTTTGCTGTGTTAACTATGGAAAACTGCATGTTCATTATTACTTGAATGAATACATCACTTCAGTCATATTCACACTTTCCAGGCATGACATTGATTCTTGCAGATTTGCCTGAGATTGTGACTGCTTACTGGTACATAGATGCCCTGAATGCGTGTTTTGCTTATATCTGGTGACACATGCCAGTTGGGTTCAACACAAATCACTGGGATGTGCAAGGACTGATCCTGTGCACTGGGCCAGTGTTTTGTTGATTGTGCAGTGCTTGCACATACCGATCGGGAGTTTTGTTTATAACTTAGGCAGTACTGGCCATGAGGTACATGCCAGTCAGGTGTTTTGTTTTCAAATGAGGCAGTACTGTTGAAGCTGTATTCTCGTTGTGATGTCCTGGTTATTGGATCGCCATTTGAAGCTGAAGTCGTTGGTGACGTGACGTTGCCCTTAGATGTAGCTCGCTAGTTCTGCATAAGATCTCTTTATCTCGGGTTTGCGTAAGTGTAATGGACAACCCAAGAACAACTTTTCATATCCTTTATTTCAAATATTTTCGGGAGATATGCCGATTCTATATGTGTATCTGTAGAGGCATCGCAATCACTTCCGCGCAGCACGAACTCCCGTACTGGTCTCTGGTTGAGTACCGACTAGACGCTTCTCTCTTACCCACGCTAAGAAGCCGTTCGCTCCATTTGAATGTCATGACGTCATCCAAGAAAGCCTCGTATCCAAAATGCTATTTCCTTTTCCCGCAATTTAGAAATGTCCCTTTCTATTATAACATGTTCTTTTATGAATTTCAAATATATAATTACCTTTTTAGGATTAAACGATGTTTACTTTGTATTTTATTAGATATATCGCGCGACTTTTAAGGTTTGTAGAACTGACTTTCGAACGTGTATTTTAAACTATGTGGTATGACGTCATGACTCGTTAATTTGAAACCAATAATGTGTTTATCCTACGAATTTAACGACTATTATTTACTCATATCATGCTCACCTTACAACACTTCCTGCTCTATTATCTATTTATGTTATTACTTAACACTTATCGCAAATCTCATATCCGGCAATTAAATTAAAACATGTCTTTTCCAAAAGCCCATTCGATCGGAAATCTAAATTTCGGTATCACTGTCCTGGAAGCACACACTGCTCGGGTTCAACACAGGTCATTGGCATGTGCCAACACAGCACAGTGTTGCCATTTACACTACCGGAAAGCTTAAATGTTTACAAAACTATTAAGCCTACCGAAATGAAATTTAGCATTTTATGTTTCTTACACCTACATCTATTAGCCATATTATTCTTATCAAAGCAGTACCTTCCATTCTGTGTATATATGTATACACTCATATATTGCTTCAAATGAAGTATCCACCCATTTTTTTTATTTTACATACATGTTCTCTGGAGCAACAACAACTGTTTTCTACTCCCTGGCATTCTCAGCAAAAGCCAAGCTTTCTTTGCAAGCATGTTCATTTATAACTTCAAAGCATTTGAATTCAAGTACAAGGACTTTGTAAGTCCTTTTTGGTCATTTAGTAGTTATGAAGTTAAATTAAGTGTTTTTCAAACCATATCTGTAAGAAAAAATTGGGCTTATCAATGGTGAAAGAATCATCAAAATTGGTTGCATAGTTTTTGAGATTGCCCTACATACATCCACATACAAATTTTCTCTCATAATTTTAATACAAATAATGCTTTAAACAATCCTCAGCAATACAAAACATTAAAATGAACACTACTTTTGCAGTACTAACTAAAAACTAAGAGTAAATTATAGTTTAGCTATCCACCCATAGTTCTTAAATAAATAACTCTTGTTGATATTAGAGGTAACATGCTTGCCTCTGGTTCCCAAAGTCCCAAGTTAAAACCTGGTGGAGGGTGATGGACTTTTTTGGGTGTAAAAATCCTTAGTATGGCTTCCTGCAGAAGGAAAGTAAAGCCATAGTCCTGTGTCATAGATTTACAGCATGTAAAAGAAACTCAAGCCTAATAAAAAGGCCTCACAACATAATTAAGTGGTCTTTCACACCCAATATGGAATGGTATGCTGAGAACCATAGCAGTTAAGAGGGGCCATATATAGATAAAAACTCAATGCCAATTTCCTGTTGTAAACTACTTCCCTAATGTGAACCTCTTTAGTAAATACTACTTCCGAAGTAATATACTCCAAGATGATACATGCCAGCCTCAGTGTATATGCAATAACCATTTCAAATGCACATGTCAAGGTAAAAGAAGAAATTGAGGTATGCTTAGGTCAGAAGCAAATGCTTAGATGCAAATTGTGATAGAAGGCTTAAGGTAAATGTTTTCATAACAGAATAACAAAATGTAATTATCAGTTAAAGAAAAGTTTCCTATATATACATATGCAAATTGTATTTTTTATCTCTAACTTCATTTTCTACACTAGAACGTACAGAGGTATATTTTAGAGACTGCTGTCTTCATCATCAGCCTCAATTCACTACTGCGCTTCCTTCTGTGACTTGTAGATGACATTTTCTGGTTGGATATACTGTACAATGACTTTATTTTCATACGGAACATCAAAATTTAATAAAACTAAACATTATTTATTAAAATTTGATGTCCCATATGAAAAGGAGCCTCATTGTACATTATACATACATATTTTTGTATTAGGGAAAAGTTCTGAGATTCTCTCAATGATCAGGATGTTGTAGAATATGTATTATTATTATTATTATTATTATTATTATTATTATTATTATTATTATTATTATTATTATTATTATTATTATTATTATTATTATTATTATTATTATTATTATTATTATTATTATTATTATTATTATTATTATTATTATTATTATTATTATTATTATTATTATTATTATTATTATTATTATTATTATTATTATTATTATTATTATTATTATTATTATTATTATTATTATTATTATTATTATTATTATTATTATTATTATTATTATTATTATTATTATTATTATTATTATTATTATTATTATTATTATTATTATTATTATTATTATTATTATTATTATTATTATTATTATTATTATTATTATTATTATTATTATTATTATTATTATTATTATTATTATTATTATTATTATTATTATTATTATTATTATTATTATTATTATTATTATTATTATTATTATTATTATTATTATTATTATTATTATTATTATTATTATTATTATTATTATTATTATTATTATTATTATTATTATTATTATTATTATTATTATTATTATTATTATTATTATTATTATTATTATTATTATTATTATTGGATGTTGTAGAATATGTATTATTATTATTATTATTATTATTATTATTATTATTATTATTATTATTATTATTATTATTATTATTATTATTATTATTATTATTATTATTATTATTATTATTATTATTGTCACTGTCACTGTCACTGTCACTGTCACTGTCACTGTCACTGTCACTGTCACTGTCACTATCACTATCATTATCATTATCATTATCATTATTATTATTATTAAACAAAATGCAAAACTTTGCAATATTGTAGCTACAACTTTTTCAGTTTGCCTGTTCAATATTATTTTAAACCTACAGTTTAGAGTCTGTATATGCCTCTTCATCAAGGTAGCTGCCATCTCATATATGCTGAGGTGTAGAGGACTTTGAAACATAGAAATTTAAATAATGCTGATGTAACAGCAAACAAAAATTATGAATGCCAAGGTCATGAATGCTTATGCAGTTTAAGAATTATTGGTGTAAATTTAAAATGAAGTGTTTCTTAATAGTCATAGCGTCTTGATGCAATATAAGATATGTTAGTGAGCAACCTCCTCCTTTTAATTTATATCTAATGTTTAAAATGTACATTTTAAAAAAAGCTTTAGAGTATATATGGACAATAATATCATGTATTATAAATTAACTTTGATAACTGATATATCTCCTTCTGTAAACATTTTATGTAGAGGAATGGTTGAAAATGTTTCTTGAACAGACAATAGCAAGGGGAAAAGTGTCATATATAACACTTGTTCCACTACTGTGAACATGTTAGGAAGTTTTAAAGATGTAACAAATATCTGAAAGAAACTCCTTATATTTATACCATAGGTTTTAATATACCTATGAACTTACCAATTGTTACCAGAAAATTAATATTATTAACAACAAAAATGGTCCACTTTCATGACTTGTAAAGCAAAGAAGAGGCGATTTTCACATACAGTCTTCCTGTTCTTGTTATGCCTTTCCCAAAACCTTTTATTTTCTACAGTTTTCAAGTATGTGTAAGAAGTTTTGCTGGGAGAGTATATTGTTTTATGATTTAAAGCTAGAATGTTTCTTAAAATTTTCTTTCCACACTGATTGTCCCGTGCCCTTCTTTGATAATGTAGGCCAGTAAATGTTAAATTAATTTAGCCCAGCAAATAACAAAATCAACTTTAAACATTTTTTTATCTTCTTTACGTTTCATGCTACAAAAATAAAGTAATAGTAGAATTAAACTGATGAATGACTCATGAGCTTGAACGGACACTTCATTCAAGAGTTATTTGACAAAACATGCTTCTGGCCCAAGTTCAATCCCAAGTGACCACATGTGGGATTTGTGGTGGACAAAATGGCACAGGGATGGGTTTCCTCCGGGTTCTCTGGTTTCCACTGCCATCTCATTCCACTGATACTCCATCTTCATTCCATGTATCATTAGTGTCACCACCTGTGGTGCTGCATGTAATAAAAGTGGCCGTTAAACACTACAAAAAAAAAACATGTTTGGAGATTATTGCTCCTAGCCTAAGGGGTGTTCAGAGAGCCTGACATATTCCAGTGTCATTCTGGCTACTCTTCTAGGATTTTACAACACATTATCCATTTGGAATGTCAAAGTTCATTGCCTGCTTTTTGTTTTTCAATATACAAACATTTTCCTGCATTTGCCATATTCTGACCTCTGGTGATGTTTTAGTAATTACATTGCCTAATAATGTTGTGTTTTTTGCTGTGAAAACCCTGATTACTGCTGATTTCTCATTCTCTTGGGTTTTACGTTTCCGAAGTGTTTCTTGTCCCTTAGTTTTAGGTTTCTTTATGTTTTCATAGATCATCCTTTTTGCATTTTTTGAAGTTGAATCTGTAATTATCTAACTTGTTTTTGTGTAGGATAATATCTTTACAATTAGCACAGAAGATACTCATTTTGAATAGCTTGCTGAATTTGTGCTATGCCCAAAGTAGCATTTGAATTTCTGAAAATATCAATCAAACATATAGTGGGCATGCAAGAATAATGAGACTAAGTCCATTTTTTCTATTTTAAAGATTTTTCTTATCTTTGAGTCCCCTATTGCTTGATCTTTGATCATTAGAAATTAGCTAACAAGCAAACATATTCATGGGGTAGAAAGGTATATCTGTTTTCACCATATTGTCACATTCCAGTGTTTTATCCAAATATATCCTCAGAATTTGACAACTTAAACTCTATTAGGAAAGGGAAAACTTAACATGACATTCATAAGGCATGCACTTCTTTGAGCTGTGAACAAGCATAGCAGGCATGTTGTGATAAGATAAACCATGCAGTTAGAGCAGGGCTTCTCCGGAGTAGGCTGCTCTAATAATCTTAACTGTCTGTTCTTCAGTTAAGTTGGAGACGTACAGCTCTGCATATGAATGTTTTAAATGTTACAAAAGAAGTTGTAAATATGTTAGAAGAGGAAGGACATATAGTTTCATATTGTAGAAATGGAACGTAAAATAGCCAAAGAATGTAAGATGTTAAAAATCTTTGTGTTGTAAAATGTAGATAAAGATCTGACACTAGATGTTTATTGTACTGAACGACAACAAGATGCAGATCTTTCTGAAAATTTGGTGTTCGAAGAATAATTACAATCATCTTATGAGGGATAAACTGTTAGTTCCATGGAATCAGCTTCACTGTATGCACCATCACCAAAGAAAAAATCTAGAGACATTTGCTTCAAAGAAAAGAAGAGTGTTGTTTGTTATTGGTTGCTTCCAGGAAAACCGAAACATCATAAACAAAAGTTTAATCACAGATCATGGACAGCAATGAAACATAGATTGACAAGGTTAACAAATCAAAGACAATTATATAAAATGAAGAAATTTGATGAACATGTACATGCTTTCAAGGAAAAGATGGAGAAATTGCAGAATGACGTATTTCAAGAATTCCTGAAGAGACATTCAATGAATGCAGTAGTGAAAGATTATCATTTTGCAAAACATTGCAACAAGAAAGGTGACCAAACTGCAAATTGGTGAGAACTTGTTTATAGCCAGCCCATTATGGCTGCATCATTTCAAGAAGCCCTATAAAACAGTGAGTCGTAAAATAACATCTTTTGTGACAAATTGGCATGGTAAACATAAACTTGAGCTTGCTCAGAGGATTGAAACTTTTAGAAACCACCATAAATTACATGCCAACACATTCAATGAGGATGAAATACAAGGGGTTGTCAGAAAATAACCAGAATTATTTTTTTACTACAAAACACTGTTCACTTATATTCAAATTCCATTACAGACCTTCAAAGTAACCTCCTTGGGACACACTACAATAATTTCAGCATACAGTTCAAGATTCAAAACACTCCTTGAAGCTGCTTTTTGATAGTCTGTTGAGTACACCCAAAAAATTATTGTTTAGCTCACTCTGAAAATAACAGTTCTGAAGCTCTTTTTTTACTGCAGGAAATAGGTGGAAGTCACATGATGCTAGGTTCAGTGAATAAGGTAGATATGGCATCACCTCAGTGCTTAATTCAGTGATTGTTTCTTGAGCCTTGATGGTTCAATTAGCGTTCGTCACTGATCACAAGAGGCACTCACTTTGGTGCAAGTTTTTTATACCCTAGAACATTTCATAAAATATCTTCAAATGAACCATAGGATATATTCATAATCTCTGCAGTCTTTGTTAATGACAAACAATGGTCTTCCTGCAACATGGCGTCAATCATGTTGACATTGGTTTCAGTCTTCAAAGTTAAGGACTTTCCTGGGTGTGGAGCATCCACAAGGTCATTTTTACTTTTCTGAAACAGTTTATGCCACTCAAAAACTTATGATTTTTCCATGGCTTGCTCTTTGTAGGCTTGTTGCAACATTTCCAAGTTTGTGATGGAATTCTGTCAAGAAGAAAGCAAAATCTAATTGATGCATGGTGCTATAACTTAAGATCCATGTTGGGTACAGTAAACATGACTGTAAACTTTCCCTGCTTCCCTCCAATGCATATGGTATTTACATCACTCAAGGTCACACCTCTCCAGTACTGCCAAAACCAATCTCAAAGGCGAGCGCATTAAAATGCAAAAAGATAATTCTGGTTTTTTTTTATACCCTCTTGTATATAATGCAGAAGAATTGGGCTTTAATAAGGAAATGCTGATGAAGAGAATATTAGAGAAATGGGGTGCTGTAGAAGTATGGGGTGCTGTACATTCAAAGGGCAAAACCACACATTCCTACACTGTAATGTCTATAGTGTCTCAATCAGTCAAACTATTGCCAAAGTTATTTTTAATTATTGAAGAGCCATCTGACGTTAGTAAGAAAGTGGAAGAAAAGATGTTCAAAGTGGACAATCTAATTGTAAAATGAAATTCCTCTGGAAAAATCACAAAACTGTTGTTCCATGTATTTTTTAAAGAAGTATCCCTTCCAAATTCAAGTGTGCAAAGCCTCTTACTTCTGGACTCATATGGTGTTTACAGTGATATAGAACATATTCAGTGGCTCTTGGAAGAAGAACATCCCTGAATAGCTGATGGTAAACATCATACCAGCCAACACAACATACAATTTGTAACCTCTCGATGGATATTTCTTCCAGATGTACAAATATATGATACATGAACTATCTCATAGCATTGAATTTGGTCACCCAGATGTTAACTTGCAGTAGCGGGACAATATGCTCAAACTACAGTCCTTGGTATATCAACAGTTCCGCTCTCCAAGATTTCAGTGTGCACATTGTTTCAAACATTTGAAAAGACACTTTGATAAATGTGAAACAGCACTTGTTATTGAATGTGGATGACGATGATGATGATGATGATGATGACGATGACGATGACGATGACGATAATGATAATGATAACGATAATGATAATGACGTTGACGAGGACGAGGATGAGGACGATGACGATGCTGATTATTACTATTAAGATTATTAATATTATTATTAACTTTCAGGAAGAAAACATGTTTCACACCTCCCATCTATGAATTCATTTCTCTCCCAAACCGATTATGTTCGAGTGGCCAAAATTTGCAGAAGTAGTTATTTTTAAATAGTGAACACCATTAAATAGAACAAAGGCAATTTTTCTTCTGCCCCTTCAGAACATTTGTGTGTAAGTTTATCAGATATCAGTGATTTAAGGGATAACAGTGTTCTCTCCAAGTGCAAATAGGCATGCTTTATGCTCATGAAAAAACTACCAGGTGCACTTAGTGGATTTTTGCCATTTATGGACTTACAGGGTTTTCACTGTACACCCATGATATACTCCTCAATGAGAAAAAGAGGTGATGCTTTTCTCTAATACATTCTGCCTTTGGAATGTTTTTGCTTAATCTCCATGGCCTTTGAATGCTTTACTCCCTTTTTTATACCTCTTTGTTGGGTGGAGTTTATTAATCTTATGAATAAAGCTATTCAGCTCTGTGTTTTGACAGAATTTGTCCCATTATAGCTCTCTGTTTTTAAGCAACAGTCAGAATATGCTGGTTTTGTATACATGCAAAATTTTCTCAAGTACCAATCCCTCCAACTTAAGTATTGGAGGTAGTTGGACTTCACGATAACACTGTACTAATGGAATAAAAGCTCCTTGGATGCTGGGCAAACTGAAGAACAGAACAGAAGTATGGATTAAACCTCATGCCCTCACTAATTGCAACTATAATTTAGGCATTTCTTGAGCCCTAATGACCTAGTTGTCGACGGGCCCTTAAACATCACCACTCACTCACTAGACATTTCTGCCTAACTATTCCAAAGTCTTCTTTCCATGTGTGCAACATCTAAGGGAATACATTAGTTAACATCAATTTCAAAAGAATTTGTTATTGAAGTGTTCACTCTAGTTTACAGTTCATTCATCAGTGAGTTTTATCTTAGCTGCTTCAGATTAAACATGTCTCTATATATCATTATAAAGATAATAAATAAATATCTGTATGCTGTAATTTCGCTAAGTGCATTTACCTATAACTAGTAAGTGTCATGGACCTTAAAGCTGGCACTCTGTAAATTTCTATAAATGTTTCAATATATATTGGAGGGTACAAATTGAAAAGTGTTTGTTATAAATCATAAAACAACATTCTTTATGTTTACTGTACTAAATGATGTCATGTTCTCTAGATCAAGTACCATAGAGTTATTTTAATATTGTATTGTCTTACTGCAATTTGAAGGATATGTATTTCTAAATGAGTAATAGCTGTGAATATGTAACATATTTCGTTCTTATAGTGTTTCAAACAAGCATTTCTATTGGCTGTAAACTTTGAGGAAAAGAACTAATGTTTTATATGGTTTTAATAAGAAATTTAAATTAAAACATTACTACATATTGGGTGACTGATTAAATATGTACTATGGTTTTTAATTGCTGTAATGCCTTTGTTGAAAGTAGCAATTTCTTCTCTGTTTGAGGACATTGTAATAGTTTTTATATGTGTGACTTGCTTAAGTTCACAGTAAAACCTCTCTAGACTGATAATGCGGGAACTGATTGGAACATAAACTTTAGCTTTAAAGGGAGAAGACTGATCAATGTAGAAATAGATTTTTTGTTGGAGACGCTGTTTATTTAAACAACCTAATTTTTAAAAGGATCATATGGCTGCTTAATTCCACAGCACATAAAAACCAATTCCCTTTTAAAAAAAGTACCAAAAGAAATTTAAAGGAGTATGAGCAATTAATTTGCTAACGATCATGGGCTACTTGCTAATCATCCACAGTCTTGTGAGGGTCTTCCACTTTCAATATTAGAAAGATATACAGATTTGAGAGAGTATATTTGTTTATATTTACAGTATAAATATAAATCAAGAAGAGGAGAGAAAATTAAAAACTTAATAATGTTTGATCCATCCTCAAGTATTTCACTAAAAATAAATCACTTGCAACGCAATGCCTGGATGACATATTGTACCAATGAGGTGCATGCTCTAATAGGCAAGTTATCAGGATAAACAAGTAAGTAAATTGCAGTAGTATACCAGCCTGCTTTCCCTCAAGACAGAGGAGAAGGGTAGACAATGAATGAAAACTATCTTCTTTCTTGGAAGTTTGAAAACAGTCAATTTAATCCAAAAAGGTGGGTTGATTAACACTTACAGCAGCAGAAACAAAAATGACATTAAAAAAATTCATATTCCATCCATGGGCCTTTGAAAAATTCAAAAAGGTTTTCAAAGAACATAACATTCAGCTACCACCAGTGAACCATTATATAACCCCTAGTGCAACAGCCCTTTGCAAGCCAAGGCTTACCGCCCGGCTGCTGCATCCCCCACCTCTGCCCACCACAGGCGTCATGAGTGGGGTGCAGTACTGGAGTGTAGGACGTGCTCAGTGCCCCGATCCCTCCCAGTCAGTTATGTGGCCTTCACGATCTAGCCAATGAACCTTTACTCCATAAAAATCTACAGAACACAAACATCAAAAATGCCATCCCACCTAATAAAAAATCTGGCATACGCCAAATTGAATGCAGTGACTGTAATGAAGTGTATATGGGAAAAACCAAAAGAAATTTGGAAATAAGATCCAAGGAACACTTTAGAAACGTAAAAAAAAATAGTTGGAAAAATCAGCAGTTGCCACTCACTTTTGGATAAAAAATCACAACATAAAGCCAGAATCAAAACTCCTCAAACACGTAACAGGAAAACAAGAGCTGTCCACATGGGAACAAGTCTTCATTTTGGAAAATAGAAGCAGAGCATTCAATTTCGACATCCCCCATAAGGATATTTTCAGCAAGTTCCTTGAACCACCACCAGAGGAGACCTCAGAGGAAACATCACCATCCACGCCAGGGAGAACCGGTCAATATCTGGTTGATAATGGAAGAAAGTCAGCCTCTAAAACATGTTCCGGGAAATCATAAGTAAGTGTTGTGTGGTGTTATTAATTGACTCACCTTTTTGGATTAAAGTGAATGAAAAGTTTACATTTTAAACTTATTTCCATTTATGTTTAATAATGAATAAATTAAAAGTTCTATACAAAATGGATGTTGTAAAACAAAACAAATTAAATTCATGTTTAATATTAACAACACTTTACATAAAAACAATTACAAAAAACATTGACATAGGTACATTTTTTGAGAATCATTCTTAAAAATGCATTTGTCCTTAGGCATCCACATTCTCACTTGACAGACTGTTATCAAAACCAAAGACACCATATTTTGCAAAGCATGCTTTCTTTGACTAGCTGATGGTTGACTTCCTGACGTAACCTACAATAAATTCAAGTTACTTCTCCATTATAAGTCTTCTCCTTTTAGCTGCAGAATCCATTTTTCTGCACCAAAGAAGCCTCAGTAGCCTTTGCTGTACTCCCTGCTGGTGTAATTAGCTAATCCAGCATCTACCTTTGTTTTGAATGCAGCAAGATGTTGGTCTGCTGAGGGAGACTTAGGAAGTTTAGCTTAATAAGTTCTCTATCAAGTTCACTTATTTCAGTTTGTGCAACATTCAGTTACTGTTACTTACTGGAAACCCAACAGCTCATGAATGTCAAGTCAATGATAATTAGTACTCCATCATTGTCAAACATGGTTCATCATGAAAATTATGATTCTGTAGAAATTCCAATAGCAAACTGGGTCAACATGTTGGTTTTTCAGAAATGGATGTAAATGAAAAATGTGTTCAATTTATGTTAAACTGTTCACAGCCTTACAATGCTTTGATACTCAAGTTATCGTAGCATGACCTTATTGCTTGCAAATGTCACATACATGAAGGATTTTTTTCTTAGAATTTTCTGCTCAGAGAATGAAAAAGGTTTTTGCAATATTCCATTAACTGTAGAATTAAAGCACTTGCAGCATAACTAATGTTATTATCCTCAGTTATGCTGACAAGCAAGAAATGTAAATAAAATTATTCAGTGGTACAAAGATGCAGTTTTGTTAGCAACTATGTAAGAGGGAGCATATTAAAAGCTACTAGTATGGTGTAATCTTCTTTTTTCTGGAGGGGGTGGGGGTGGGAAGAGTCATGAAAAATTTTATTAAATTCACTGTATTTCAAACATTCTATGCTGTTTTGTGAAATGACATATACTCATTATTATAGTTCTTCATGAGACAACAAGATATGTAATATTTTATTAGTGTTTAATGTTTTACTACAGAATCAAGAAAATAACAATGAAATAAATGTTCACAAATGTAGAAGCATTTAGTTGATCACAGCCATGGCATAGCCTATCAGACTTGGGTATGTAACCCAATGAATATTGTAAAATTTGTTAAAATATGACCCATCCTAAACAGAAATGCCCTTCAAAGATTGTCTGAAAGAGCATGATTCAAATGAGAATCTGCTTTTCTGTCAGAACTTACATCTGTAAATCAAATAAACCTCTCTTCAACATTTCCATCAACATTTATGCAACAAATCGTAGAGAGTTCTTTTTCACTATTAATGTCAGGAGTTTCATTTAATATTAATTAAACAAAGAAGGTATCAGAAATTTCTTTCTTAATTCCATATGTCATCATGGCACTCACATGTGAAATTAAGTTATTCTGAATATTAGATGAAGTTGCATGAAAAATAGTCAATTTTTCCAAGTGGTCTTTCAGAAGGGCATATATTGTTAATTCATTTAAATATTCAATATAATTGCCTCCGTTTGAAGGACCTTCATTCTCATTGTGACCATGAAAAGCAAATGCCCATTTTCCTAGAAAACATACAGCCTGTACAAAATGAGAAACTAAAGCTCTGTTCTATTCCACTTCATTGTTATACTGTTCAACTGAGAGTTTATACCAATTATTTAATTACAATTCTATTCTTGGAGTTATTCCAAACATTTTTAGTTATTCTTCACATATTTTGTGATGACAAGAATAGTTATATTTTCTGAATGTTATTTAAATCTTCATAACCATTGGAATTCCAAATTCATTTTTACTTTGAAAAAACATCAACAAAACTTTTGTTTAAGTATTACGACACAGCCCGGGTGCACTTTTATGAAGGTTGATGTTCAAATACCTTTTTTAACATTCAACACAATACTGAGTGCAGGTTTTGTAGGATCTGCTTCAATTATGCATTGCTTTTTAAAAAAAATATTAATGTTTGGAAGCTTCTTATGTTGAGTTTGTCAATCATGCAACAGTTTATTTTTATTTTTGTTGCAACAATGGCAGAGAAACAAAGTTTTGTTTACTGCTCTAGCTCTGATTCCTTTTGTGACCTCTTGGATGTATACTACCTGTTTACATATCTTCATCACAGAATCTGCACAAATCTTAACCTACATTTTGTTTTAATGCTAAGTAACCAAATGTACAAATCATGCTCAGATGTCCACAGTTGAAGAGCACACATACAAGAAGCAAAACAAATTGTGAATTACTCTCTATTCATGACTATAAATGTAATAATGTTAGCAGGATCCTTGACATGAAATGTACATTAACACATTACATCCGTGAATCGAGTGTATAACACCAGTTGACAACTCATGCCAGTGACCAAAGATCTGTTTCGAAAAATACTGATGTAGAGTGGCATGACCTCAAATCTTGTTTATGAAAGGCTAATTTTTAATCACATCAAAATGATTATGTATCACAAAATTATAATGAACAACAATTTGGCAATCAGTCTGAGGAAAATTACAGGGTATGTAATACATCTCTAACATCCATTGATGCTATGCACCTGAATCAAAGAAATAATGCTATGGAAACATGAAAAATAGTACAAAATAAATATTCACAAATATGGAAGAATCTAAGACCATCAAAGAAAGAAAGCAAAAACAAATAAATAAATGTCAGAAATCCTTAATTTACTGCAATATTGATTTTGGCCAGCATACAGAGAGTTTAATGAATAATTTATTTAGAGGAGATGCTGAAGCCACAAAAGTTTAGTAATAAGCCAAAGAATGCTATAGCTTTCAGACATGGGCGTCACAAAGGGGGTGGGGGGCAAGGGGGAGCCGCAGCCCCTCCCTGGAAGTTGGTCAACTTAAAGTGCAATCAATTACTGACTATTGAACTACTATTTTAAAAGATCAATTTTTATTTAACACAAATTAACATAGTTAAATGCAACGAATATTATAAATTTGGACAATAAAATAGTCAATTAATATTATCTGATTGCAAATTTCAAACATGTGGCCCCCCCCCCCCTGGAAAAATGTCTGCCGACGCTCATACTTTCAGATATGTGTTATAGAGTTTGATTTAGTCTGTTTCCCTGTTGTCTTCATACAATCAGTAGTGGCTTGATTTGAGAAGCTTTCTCTCTAAAAAGTTTGCTAAAAATACAAAGGTTTTACAAAGACAACATAAAACACTTGTTGAGGATATAGTTTTCTTAAGTCAAATGTAAAAACAATAGAAATGCTGGTGAACGTTTGGATAAATAATAAAAAGAACATTCTAAAGCTCTTGAACAAATAAAAAAAGAGTATAATTAGAAAGATTCTAATTTTAAGTTTATGAGACTTTTACACTGCAAATGTGATTTTGCAGTACTTATGCAAAATGATTCTTCATGCAACAGTTCTACTAATAAAATTCAATCTTTGATAAAATAAAATTCTCTGAAAAGATGTCTCCAACAATTACAATCAGTTTTGAGCAGGTTTTACTGAAGACCCTTCTGTTTAATTTTGCCTATTTGTAGGTCTTCATTTGAAGTAGAGACTATGCAACATTATTAAACTGTTGCTAAAGGTACCTACCATGTTTTGTGATATATTATAAGTGAATGTATGTGCAGGTAATGGCATAGAATATGCGTGAATTCACATCTTTATGTATTTGTGTAGATCTGCAATTAACATAGCACAGCAAATATATGTACCAAAATATGACAATAGACCTTAAAATAATTAGACATATCAAACAATATGTTCTATAGCTTTAAACTGTATTCAGTGTTCAATATGTTGTGACAATAAGAGTGACAATAATTAAATGTGAAGTCACTTCTTCAAAATTCTGTGAGATATTAAAATGCCATAATGCTATGCAAATTTAGAAGTTTTAGCAACTGGAGGATAAAAATGTATGAAATTCTAATGTACATATCTTTCAAGACTATGTAAACAAAGGATATAAGTGAATTTATTGCTAAAGCTTATAATGCACTTGTTTACAGAACTCACAGACTTTTGAAAAGGTTGTCATGTATGGTTTAAAGAAAACTGTAAATTTTGTAAAAAGAGTAAATAAAATATACAATTAAAACAAATTTTGTTTCATTTAAAGCCAGTATACAGACTACAAGAAACAAGAAATCTATTCTGGAGAAGCTCAGGTAAGGATGAAAATAATTGATGTCACATATAGATCAGTTAATTACTTGGTTTATAGAACAAGCTTCAGTTTATAGAACTCCTATTGTTACCCTTAAACCTCTGTTGGATGCTAGAGGCCTGAGAGACCCCTAGGTTTATTTAAATTTTATAGTTTGCAAATGCATGCCTGCACGCCTACTCTCGTTATATATAGTTAACTTTTCTTTTTTATTAGTCCTGCAATATTGCTTTTTGTCATTGCAATTAGTATGTTACTATTCCTCACAAATAGGATTAAATACATACACAATGTCCTATTCCATTCTGGTTCCATGTTTATACTGATGGATCCTCAATCTCCCAAGAAAAGCTGCAGGAGCAGGAGCAACATGCTCTCTTTTTTCTTTTTCTAAATCCTTAGAATATAGAACAACAAGTTATGATGGAGAAATCAAAGCAATCAATCATTCCCTATGACATCTTCTACATAATATTGAAAATGTTACAAATACTGTCTTATTATCAGACTCAAAAGCAGCAATCCTGTCAATAGTTTCTGATAACAAACAATCCACTCATTCACTAGAAATCATCAATATGATAACTCAACAAAACTGAATAAAAAAATAGTATTATAATGGATACCAACACATTGTGGTGTATATGGTAATGAGACAGCTTAGCCAAAAAAGGATATCTTCTCAGCTATGGACCAAATAGAAAATTAACATTCACTCAGGTAAGCCTTTACATGAAAATAACTCACATTAACACGAAGCATATGCATCTGTTCTGTTCATTCTTTTCTGAATGCATGTATACACAGAATAAAGCTAAAGAGTGGAGAAATGTATAGCAATGAACAAATTTAAAATTACATCAAAATTTCAGGGGGTAGTTAAAAGATAATCAGGAAAACTGAAAGTGAGGCCAAAACTTAATGAAACTACAAAAATGCTATAACAGGTTTTGGAAAAAGAAATTTTGTTAAATTTAGATGAGTTAGGCACCTTCTCTAAACCACTGTTGAAAAGGGGTATACAGCCTAAATGTACCTGGAAAGAATAAATTATAAAGCTTTCGTGTTAGGGAAAAATAATTAATAAATAATTATTTAAGTTCTTATTGTTTTTAATTTTTCTTCTGTGGATTTAGACTATGCCATTAGCTAAGATAGCAGCTGACCATGAAAAGCACGTGACACACATAGCAAAGGACAAAGAACACAAGCAAACTTGGACACATTTCCCTCATTTTAGTACCTCCACCACTATGTCATGAGCTCATCAGTAAAGCAACAATTCTTAGTCACCTTACTGTGTGCACGGGGCTGTTTCATTCAGTGCTGAAGGCTTGCCTCTTGGTCTGGATGAACATACTCATGGCATAAGTGAACTCCTAAACACGATGTGATATTCAAAATTGTGACTTTAGCCATGAGCTGGGGTTTTGAAGTTATTCTAAATTAAAATTAAATTATCTTGTTATTTAACAATGCTGTCAAATCAATAGGTGTGAAAAGTAACATGCTTAAATGGATAACTCAGTTTATTTCACAAAGAATTTGTGCCACAAAATATAATACATACATTTCCAAATATAAACAAACACACAGAGGACTTCCACAAGGTGCTGTTCTGAGCACAACACTCTTTAACATATATATAAATGACCTTCCATCAATAATAAAAACTTTAGAAACCAAGATTGCTTTATTTGCTGACGATGTAGTCATTTGGACTTCAGGCTCTCCAAAAAAACCTGAATTAATTAAAGACAGAATAGAAACAGCCCTAAACAAAGTACATGAATGGAGCTCCAAAAACCTTATGACTATCAATGTGGAAAAAACAAATTATGAATTATTTACATTAAAATACAAACCAGTTAATATTCACATAAATTATAATAGTAAACCACTCAAAGCAGTTGATGATGCCAAATACTTAGGCATCACTTTCGACAGAAAGGTAACTTGGAAAAAACATATAACAAACATCTCAGAAAAGGTTGAAAAGAAACTACAAATCTTGAAAAGGTTAGCTGGTGCTAAATGGGGCTGCTCAAGGAGAGTCCTTAACACAACATACAAAATGTATGTTAAACCAAACCTCTTGTACTGTTCTGAAGCTTTAATAACAGCAGCAAATGCTAACATCAATAAACTTGAACAAATACAAAATCAGGATCTTCGCCTAATCACTGGAGCAGTTAAATCCACACCTATTGATGCCATACTTGCCTTAACACGGACCCCATCAATAACAACAAAAATAGAAGATGTTACGACTGCCAAACTCTAAATGGACAGAAGAGAACTTCCCCCCTTCAATCCTTAAAACTCATAGTAGTTTCCTAGAAAAGGTAACACAGACTAAATCCAAATTGAACATTCCTAACACCAGAGAAAATCTACTTATAAGAGACAATCCATTGGAATTATTACAACCTACCTTCAGTTTGGAATTAATAGAGGAAATAAGTAAATCAGACACACCAAAAGAAATACAAAAACTTCTATCTCTGGAAACAATCAATACTAGGTATCCCACAGAAGAATGGCTGCACATATATACTGATGGATCCTCCAAGGAAAACCTTTCTGGAGCTGGAGTTACGTGTTCACATTTTTCCTTTTATCATTCTGTTGGCAGAGACACAACAAATTATGATGGAGAAATAGAGGCTATACACATTGCTCTCCGACAATTATTAAATCTTCCCTTAAATAAATTTAACAAGGCAGTAATTCTTTCAGATTCTAAAGCTGCAATTCAAGGATTATGTTCAAATACTACAAAGAAGTCAACAAAAATTAGAGAATGCTACAAAATGTTAACACAACTCCTAAAAGTTAATAAGACTGTTCATCTCCAATGGATTCCAGCACACTGTGGAGTCATGGGGAATGAAGCTGCAGACTCACTTGCAAAGAAAGGCACAACAATAAAACAAAAATCTAGATTCAATTTCTCATATTCCTCAATAAAACGCTTGATCATTAAAAAATTTTCTCATTCACACCTACAAGAAATAGAAACAAATGCCAAAGATAAAAAATGGATTACACTACTTTCCAACCCAGATATAATCCCCCAGAGACCAAGGAAAACAGCGGTTGCAGCCTTCCGACTATTGACAAATCACGACTGCTTAGCAAGTCATCTCTACAGAATAGGTATCTAATCCTCACCGATATGTGTCCTGTGTAACAATCCAGCAGAAATGAACGAAGACCACTTGAAGACCTGTGAAGCATTAAGATCAGAAGAAACTACAGCTCAAAAGTATTGGAAAGCACGAATGCTAATGGCTTCATTGCCAGATGCAAGGCACTAGAAAACAACAACAACAACAACAACAATGCTGTCAATTGCCAGGATCACATCAGCGTCGCCGGTGTGCCGGAATTTTGTCCCGCAGGAGTACTTTTACATGCCAGTAAATCTACTGACATGGAGCTGTCGTTTTTAAGCACACTTAAAAACCATCGGCCTGGGCCGGGTTTGAACCCGCGACCTTTTAATCAGTAGGCCAGCGCCAAACCAACTGAGCCACCCAGACCGACTGAAGTTATTCTAAAGATTAGTTAAGCTCACAATGGGGGAGCATAGCTTTGGGAGGTACAGCAAGGAACAATCACAAAATGAACTTTCATTCCTAGTCGGGAAATAACCCAACATTATAAGAAAGTTTCTTTGAAACCAATTTTATTGAACAAGAAACATATTGGTGTTACCTTGTTACAGAGTTGCAGGTTTAGAGTATGGTGTCTTGAAAAAATGTGGCATCTTCCCCTGTCGAATCCTGGTGCTTAACTAAACTGGTGTTAACTCCTTGCATATAAATAAAAGAGATGCTTACTCCCCGCCCCTTGTACCATATCCACTATGTGTGCCTTTGAACTAGCCAATCAGCATCCAATTCTATGGAAAACCTGGTGTTCAGATTATTCTAGAAGCTTGTGCTTACACAATATATTTCTGAATGACATCATTTCTTCTCTTATTTTGCAAGCTTGTAGTGCTTACCAGTGTATTTCCAAACAACATTATTCCTTCTCATATTTTGCAAACTTTTGGAATTCTACACATTACTCCTAAGTGCATTCTACAACGTTCTGATTCAGCATAACAGAAATTAACGAAACTTGAACGCTTAATCCCTTTAAATGCCACAATGCCCAAATCAGATGAGCTTATTGGTGTACATACTTGCCTTATATTAAAAACTGCACAAGTTTTAGTAAGTTTATGGTAGAAAAAGTGTTCCTGAAGTTTCACTTTGGTAACTTAAAAACTGCATCGTAAGGAGCATTATAAGGGCTGAAAAATTACTAAAACATTAAAATTGAGGAAACCACAGTAGAAAATTTACTTGTAAAAACTGGCTGGAAATTCTACAGATTATTCTAGAAGCTTGTGCTTACACAATATATTTCTGAATGACATCATTTCTTCTCTTATTTTGCAAGCTTGTAGTGCTTACCAGTGTATTTCCAAACAACATTATTCCTTCTCATATTTTGAAAACTTTTGGAATTCTACACATTACTCCTAAGTGCATTCTACAACGTTCTGATTCAGCATAACAGAAATTAACGAAACTTGAACGCTTAATCCCTTTAAATGCCACAATGCCCAAATCAGATGAGCTTATTGGTGTACATACTTGCCTTATATTAAAAACTGCACAAGTTTTAGTAAGTTTATGGTAGAAAAAGTGTTCCTGAAGTTTCACTTTGGTAACTTAAAAACTGCATCGTAAGGAGCTTTATAAGGGCTGAAAAATTACTAAAATATTAAAATTAAGGAAACCACAGTAGAAAATTTACTTGTAAAAACTGGCTGGAAATTCTGTGTATGTATTTGTTATTAAATAGTGTACACATAACACAAAGAATGCCAAGAGACAACCTCAAGTACATAGCCGCAGTGAAAGACTTTATTGGTCCATGACCAAAACACTCAGCCAGAATATAAAGTAAATCCTACTTTTTCTTTATGCTCTTAAAATACTCTAATGGATACATTTAATGATTCCATTATTGCATGCTACATTGTCTCTGTTATTTGCACACAGGAACCTGTCAGTTTACTGGAACTGAACAGTTATCACAAAGAAATTGCATATGCTGTACATTTATTGGGCGGAGTGGTACAAAAGCGTGTTTCTTAGAGCAGATCCAGTATAGCTGTAGTCATAGCATACCAAACATCAATCTTAGGATCATGCAGTGGACTTTTATGTATGAGTTTTGGATTTTGAGTTGCCTGGTTGGGACTATTTTGCAAATGAAGTCCATTCAAGTGAAATCATACCTCATCACTAAATCTTGGAAGGAAAGTAGCAAAATAGCAGGGGCTGGAGACTTGGGAGGGAAGCAGCACGTGATCATGACCCTAGTACCATTGTATCTGAAGATACCTCTGTGTGTGTGCATGCGTGCATGCATATGTGCATGTGTGCATGCATATGTGCATATGTGAATGCATGTGTGTGTGTGTGTGTGTGTGTGTGTGTGTATGTGTGTGTGAGTGAAATAACACGTCATTGTTTCCAGGAATTTGTAAAGCAGCGTATTTGAAGTAAGTTCCTATTCCTGGTATAGAGCCCATACAATTTGAATTGAGATGGGCCAGAAGAGCTGAGGAAGAAACAAATGAAGAGACATTAGTTCATTTTGCCAGAAAGGTAAGCCAAATGGATCATAATTGCAGTAGTTTTTCAATTTGTGCATTTAAACATCCAAAAGCTTCACTGTATTTTTCAAAAAGGGAAGAATTCAAACTATAGCTTTTGTTTGTTGTATTAGGTTCTTCAGAAGTCTCTTAAAACCATTAGAGGCAGTTTGAGATGCAAAAATAAAGAGTTAAAATATCTTGGTAGGTTAGAGGATAAGTTTGACTTTTGCAAAATGTTGGAAATACATCCTTCATTCTCTTGTGTAACAAACCCTATACTTTTTACAATACCGTTTTAATAGATATTATATACACATTGTCTTGGAATATTCCCTATTTAATGACATAGCGTTTAGATACTGTAGGATTATTTGTATTTAAGGTGGCTAGAACCACTTCTGCAGATCAAACTTGATGTTTTAGTCAAAAATACATATTATTGTGCTAGTCTGTGGTACTATGGGCTCTTGTATGGTCCTCAAGAGAGTTACTGTTAAAGCTTGTTGAGAATGGTTGAGGTAACCACCAGTGGCTTGATTTACCCATTATTGGTGAGAAATTACCTTCTGATTGACGTTTATGCTGCCGTGTGGCTCTTTTGTATGCTGTTGCTATATTTACTTGCTGTCTGTCTACAGCTGCAAGGCTGTATCTGCAACATATAAAAGACAGTAAAGTTCTGAATATAACATAACACTTATGCTGGGTTGCAAGAACACATTTATGAGTTTCCTTGGCACTTAAGTGTTGGTTTGCCTCTAAAATGAGTTGCAAACTGATCTACAATGCTATTATATTGTTTATGGACCCTTTAAACTATAGGTTGAGTCTTGAACCTATAAACAGTTCGCAGATTGCCACCATTATTGCTTTCATCATATGGTTTTCTCTTAATAGTTTCATAGATATGTCATCCTCATATACAAGGAAATAAGGAATTATTGTCAATTGATGTGTATAGAATTATAGTTTTATTGCAGAAAGTGCCATATTTCTATTCTGTTCTTTATTATAGAATCTTCATGTGACAAAAAGGTTATATTCAATGTGATTAAATTTCTACCAAGACTGAGGATTTTTATATAGAGGTCAAGTCCTTTTTAGAAATATGACAACATAGAAATTAAAGTTCGATTTAGGTTCTCCAAACAAACATTCATGTATATCTTGCAGGTCAGGGGGCTGCAGATTGAGAAACTGACCGCCCAAAGCATGGTCGTGTGTGCACAAAATCAGCTTTGGAGTACCCTCTGTTATCACACAACAGGAGCTTTTGAGAATGTGATACTCATGTTGAGAAATGTACAGTGAGTGGGATATCTAATAAGATGTGTGTACCTCAGCATTACACAAATGAGGCTGTAGTACATAAATATGTCTCAAAGCAATTCTTTACAAACCATGAAGTTCATTTCCATGAAACCAATAATTTCCCCTTTGTTATCAGTACTATAGACTGCAGCCACCTGAAAATTCAAAATCTGGTGGAAAGTGAAGTGTTCAGAAACAGGACAGGTTGCTTTTCTTTTAAAATCCAAGGAGTCAGTAATGCAAATCTAAAGACATAATTGGATGTTACCAACATTCCTACTTCAATTTGATTGTAACTGCATCGATGACCTCATTTCATGCTGTTCTTATTTTCTGAAATTAATGCGGACAGTAATATTGTCCAGAGAAAATTTTATTTCTATTCCTTTTGTTCTCCATTTTGGCCCGCAGAAGAAATGAAACAACTTTGTGAACAAAATCAGAAGTACAATCCTGAGCGTGTGGTGCCAGGTATTTGTTGCAGGGACATGAATTGTTTGACAAAATACTTATGTATGCCGACTACATGAGCTCAGTTGTTTTGCAGCTTCTCTTGTTAATGGATCATATATGCTATATTTGCAACCAAAGAGAGGAATAACTACTTATATGGCAGTTTTCTTGCAACTCAGCATTAGAATGATTACATCCTTATGGAATCACTGTGTATAACACTTTGCTTGTAAATAAAAAATCAGATCAGTATATGCATGTAAAGATGTGCATAAATATCCACTGAACCTGTAGCCATCGCAATGCTGATAACATCATGCCTCTGACGATAATGCATTCTTACTACCTGATTGGTCAGCAATGAGACCAGCCCCTGTGAGCTGACACATACCACACAAGGATCAATCACAAAGTAATTTCTCACAGACCATAGTTTGGGTTTTGCTTCATTGCAACATTCTAACCTACTCTACCTCTTATTTAAAGTTGAGAAAGTATTTTATTCTGCTCAAATATTGTATTCCAAGATATGACTAGAAATACACATTTTGAGGCCATTGAACCCCCAAAAAAATTATTTTCGAAAAAGGTCCATGCACAAGTATGTTCGTGAACAGTATGGCTAAAAAATAAAATGTTTGATGTCTACCAAACTTACTAAGTTTGGTATATTCCAGAGAATTACACAAAGATTTTCAGTGAAATTCCCTTACCCCAAACTACCTTTACATAGAAACCTTTTGAAAATTTTAGATTTACTATGAAATGGCTCTAATGATTTTGATTAAAATGCCATATAATTAAGATATTTATATGACAAAGTGTACATACATCTTTAATTTTCTGGCAATTAACAATGAAGTCCTCTTTATTTGGAAGAAGTTCTGTATTATTTTCTGTAATGCATAAACCATAAAATGTAGACAAAATTGTAATGAACAAAGTAGATATCTTTAAAACATACAATTTAAAATAACTTTCCCTATGACATCAGCCATTTCTGAAAATTAATATTCTGTTTGTTAATGACCCTGCCAATTGCCTGGATTATATCACTGCCATGATGTGTCAGAATTTCATCCTGCAATAATTCTTTTACATGCCAGTCAATCTACTGACTAAAAGCAACTGGGTGTTGCTTTTAAATACAGTTAAAACCATTAGTCTGAGGGGGTTTTGAACCCATGACCTTTGGATCAGTAAGCTAATGCCTAACCATCCGAGCCACCCAGACCAACTGCGATTTCAGAGATATCCATTCTTATTGATTTGAATTTTTGAGTACTTGGTCTTTGTTTTTTTAAAGTACTGCTGTTATTCAGTTGTTTCTTGCAATGTCATGGAAAGAATACCAGATTTCAAGACCAGTATATTATAGTGATATATAGGGCCCGGATTCTTAGTTTTTTAACTATTTTATTCCTTGATAGTTAACTGCAGTGGTTTAATTTTATTATCTGTTTCATGATCATCGGAGCCAAATACTTGAATCTTATAAAACCTAAAAATGGCTAAATGAGACTTTAAAACCTAAAAGAGGCTAAATCTCCTATTTATTTTAAAATGGGGGGGGAAAAACTATTTTAAAATGGGAAAATGAAATTTTTATGAAATTATGAATAGACTTTGACTGTTACGTCTTTTCCTTATGTATGCTTAGAGGAGTATTGAAAACAATGCAAGAGGCAAGTGACTTGCATTTTGCTGTGTGGGACCAAGCTCTGTATTGTTGAAAGCAAGTAATGGAGGGATTGTTGTCGAGGGGAAAGGGGCATTAGCAGAACCTGCCATAAACTCAAACCAATCAGTTTAAAAACAGTATCCGTTGTGTTCAGTCGACTATCCTGTATTGTTAATGCATACAATTACTACATCGTTAGAAGTCAATTTTCCTTAGATTAGGCAGGTAATTTAAAGAGCCAGTGTCATGCCTAAAGTCAGCTCATCTCGAAGGTGGTTGATTCGTCAGTGGATACGTAACGATCCGAACTTCACCACAGATGGCAAAGTAATATTTTGCCAAATCTGCCAAAAGCGAAAGAAACAATGCCCACAGACACAAAAGCTTGAACAAATATGAACACCTTCTATACTGCACAGATAAAGTCGCATTAAGCGGCTAGGTGCTGTGCAGATAAACATACCGTATGGGATAACCTGTGCAACCTGTTTTCGAATGCTGGAATGCAGGTAAGGATTAAGCACCTGTTATAATGCACATAGCGTATAAACTATAATTTTATTTACGTATTTTCCAGGTGCACTCTGGCCAAAAATCGCATTTTGAGCAACACAAAGGATCGACAGGACATATGAGCAACATTGCTATAAAAAAGAGGACAATTAATAATACAATTAATAAACAATAATAATATAAAAACTATTTCAGGAGGTTAAAGAACTAAAAAAAACTTTTTTAAGACACAAAAATAACTAAAACGTTAATTTTAAGAACCTAAAAATCCGGGCCCTAGTGATATATGACTCGATTCTGTTTTCTGTGTCTGCCCGTACAACAGGCATGCCATTAAGCACACTATCCTGCATACCCCTACTTTCATCCCTTCCATGCAACGTGACATGAGTTAAAGCAGGTTGGTAGAGGTCTGCACGGGCTCGGGCCAAGCCCTCGGGCCTAATTTGAAAAATGCTTGTCGGGCTCGGGCCGGGCTCGGGCTGGACTAGGGCGGGCTCGGGCCGGGCCCGGGCTTGAAAATTAAGGGAATAAACAACTGAAAATTGATTTTTTAAATTTTTCAGTCAAGTTAGCTGAACATTTCTTTTCAATGCTGTCTTATACCAGCATTAGAGGGTTTTAAATTTTGGTGTGATGTATCCTTCAGTTTCCGAGTTACGAAATGTTGAATCCGGATTTTATTATGTTATGCCAAATGCTCTACACGACGAAATTAAAATATGCCTCTTTTTTTAAGGTTCTATTATATTTATTTGATTATAATGTACAAATCTGCCATACAACTGTGTTTTATTAGCCTCAGCTCAAAAGACAATCGTTTTTAAATGTTGTCGCTTGAAATTTCTAATATAAAGTTTTATAAGCTGCAAGTTTCTTTAGTAACTCAAAAGGGTTCAAAAGAAAAAAAAAGTATATGGCAGATTTACTTGTTTGTGTTTTGGAATGATACGAAGAATTGCGTGAAAACTGCATCGTGACATTTTCAAAAAGTGAATATGGTGAAAACATAATTTTCAAAAACCTTACATTTTAAAATGAAAGACATTGTTATTCTGCATTTTTAGGGTACATTATGCAACTACAAGTATTTGTAATATAAAAACTCAAAACACATTTAGTATATTAAAGCCATGGAATACAAATGTAATGTTTTACCAGATTTGTACTAAAT
The DNA here is from genome assembly GCA_030765045.1 of Tenodera sinensis. Lineage (NCBI taxonomy): Eukaryota > Metazoa > Arthropoda > Insecta > Mantodea > Mantidae > Tenodera > Tenodera sinensis. The sequence goes on along the minus strand of CM060962.1, from coordinate 205,794,770 downwards.
TTCAGTGTTACATTCACTTAGGAGGCAAAAAATAATGTATCATATTTCTTGGTTACCAAAGTTTAAATGTCGAGAATAGCACAATTACCGCAGCATTTCTTTACTAGGAATTCTAAATGATTATTCTGCTGACACGTTTCAAATGCTGCTGCTGATGTTGGTCAAAGCACAAAACGAGAGGGTTTGCAACTATATTATTTCTCACTACTCGGCTGCAATTCAATCCATTCCACATATAATCTTACACTCTTATCTCGAACCCAAGGCGTATTTGATTCTTTTATACTGCTTTTATAGTAACGCATGTTTCCTCCTGCTTTGTAAAGTGTAAACACAGCATCAATGTTTATACTGATACAATTACAGCTTGTTTTGTGGCTGACGCTGTAGTAATGTTACTGCATCATTATTGTTCAGCATTTCTCCAAATTGAAACGTTTATTTTATTATCATGACATGAATCACTATATATATCATACATCAGGGCCATTGCCCATTAGTCAGCATCACCAAGTTGTGACACTTTCATTTTTCATAGCCCTTCTGTCTTACAACCACAACCAAGGTATATGTAGAAAAAAATATCTCGTCAGCATTTGATGCTGGTAACCAAAGACATTGAAGGGACTATTCGTAGAAAAGGTGGTAGCATTCATCAAGTGTGAGTATTGAAAGAAATTTTAGTGCAGCAGGATTAGTTATTCAAGAACGTCGAACTAACCTGAGCAGCGGATGCCTTTTTAAATGCGTCAAATTTATCTTCAATTTGAAAGTGAATCTGTAGCCACAGTTTTATATTGCCTTTTGCTGCCTTTTTAATATGTCTATTTTACAAAATATATGCTTTTCGTTGCCTTTATTTCATTATTTATGTATTATTTATTAATTATTAAACATTTTCTTCAGGTACATTTTATTTCAACAACCGTTAGACCGTGACCATGAAAGTTACTTCGCCGAATGTATATTATTGTCTTTAAGTTGCAGACGACATAGACGTCCCTCATTCAATTCATTATTTTCTTTGCAACAATGAGTGCTGCCGCGCAAATAAATGTATAGATAAAGAAAGCATATGGATTATCACGTGTGTTTATTTTAAAATGCAATAATGAGTGTGGGTCTAACTTTGATTTTCTTTCAGTTCTCATTACGACGTTGTAGCTAGCAGCAAGATGCCGAAATTCAATGTTCCTTTACATGCTAAATTACACAGTTATGTTAATACTTTTGGATCCGGCATATTTTGTACCGACGGTAAAGTACTCACATGCAAAATACGCGAGCAGTCAGTGAACTACGAAAAGAAGTATTTTATATCACAACATATCGGCACAATCAAACACGGCTACAGGCAGAAGATTCCTTTGCTTCCAACAGTAATTGCAACATCCAGTCAGAAATCCCAGTTTGCATTCGGCTTATGTAGCTTTCTTCAGCGCCAGAATCCCTTTCTGGAAATTACAGAATTCTACATTATCACAGTTTTTGGTGAAGTATACTAACCAATCTGTATCTAGCGAGTCAAGTTTGCGAAAATGTTACTTAACCGAATGTTATGATGACACAATGAAAATAACTAAAGATAAAATGAAAAATTAGATGATCTGCGATATCGACGAATATCGACGAGTCAACTGATACCATAGGTCGTTTCATTGCCAATTTGTTAATGGACGATAAGATCCTACAGAAGATGAATCAATGAAATCATTCCTGCTTACTACAGAGTGTCTTGAGAAAGTTAACAATCGAACTATTGCGCAGTTATTCACCAGTTCATTAAATTTGCTGAGGCCTGAAGAGGTTCAATACGACGGCTTACTTTTCATCAGTGACGCTGCATCATATATGAAAAAGGCTGGAATAGCGTTAAAAGTGTTATTTCCAAACATGCTTCACATAACTTGCGTAGCACATGGCTTTCACAGGGTGTTAGAAGAGATACGATGCCTGTTTCTGGATGTTGGCAAATGACATTTAAGTACATTGTACCAGATGTAACTCTGCCCCCCCCCCCCGCCCAACCTATCATAACGAGATGGGGGACATGTATCGCGGCAGTACTTCGTTTAAAACTTTGAAATTCTTTAAAATGTGACGATCAGTTATTGAATAGTGTAATGTATTATTGGGTTTCTCTTATTGCCTGTTTTAGTATTTATAATTCCTTTTTTCTGTCTATTTTAACTATTTATAATGTCTTTTTGCCTGCCTATTTTAATGATTTAATAATGCCTAAACTTCCCACCTCCTAATTTCTGCTATGGCCAGTTGCGGATAGCTTACATTGAGTACATTAATATTGTTTTATAATCGTATATTGCCCCGATAAACCCTTAGAAACACACCAATAACCTTTTCTTCAAACTTGGAAAAAAAGGTTATTTCTAAGGCTTTAACGAGACAATATCATGATCTCAAAACTATGAATGTACTAACGTTATTTATGCAGGTACCCAGCATTCGCTAGCGTATTTGGACCAAAATTGGATTTTAGGAAATAAATAAATAATAATGATAATGACGATGATGATGATGATAATAATAATAATAATAATAATAATAATAATAATAATAATAATAATAATAATAATAATAATAATAATAATAATAATAATAATAATAATAATAATAATAATAATAATAATAATAATAATAATAATAAGAAGAAGAAGAAGAAGAAGAAGAAGAAGAAGAAGAAGAAGAACAGCAATAGTAATAATGATGATAATAATAAATAAATAACAACTAGACTAACTACCTTAATTCTGGAGCCTATGATCCTCACGACATCTTGCTGCTATAGCGCATGCGCGGACGCGAGTATAAACCTAATGGAGAGATTGAAATCCGCTAGATTGGCAAGGTTTTATACCAAGTGTTAGATTTTTTCAATAAATAGGTTCCTGTTCTTATACTAAACACATGCCTGACTTTCAATCTGTATTTCTTTTATAAATTGGATTTAACAAGTGAATATGTGCATCTTTGTATTTTTCCTGTCAAAAAATTGTGTAGTATGTATATTTGAACAGCGAAATATTGGACGTTAATCAAAGGAAATACAATAGTTTGCCACACGATCTTGCATACGATTTTGTTCTTGCACACAGCGTTGAGAATGTGTATATGCTTATGTGTATGTGAAACGGCCCCGTGCCGTTCACGTGTAGCCCATATTAGGTAAGCACACCTAGATTAGTGTGAGTATATGAACAGGATGACAGGGACCTGTGTTAGAGACATCTATGTACTCCTACCATCAATAACCAGGTATGTGTAAACAATGTCTCAACGCTTTCTCCACTTTTACAAATTTATGCAGGTATAATTGCTTAGTCAAAATATATTTACAGAAGTTGAATAAACATACTTGTATAATTTAGAAGCCTAAATACAGTAGTATCGCAAGGACTATTTTTATACACTAATTCATTTTGCAAGGTTTATAGCAGATGCTTAATGATACCGGCTTTGATTGTAACTGTTAAGTTCCATCACATATCTCTGTCTCCACTTCATCTTCGGCAACAGGACCTACGTCGTCTTCTTCTTGAGCAACTTCTACGCCTCCTTCTCGAACAACTTCTCCTTCTTCTTGAACAACTTCTCCTCCTCCCCCTCCTCCTCCTCCCCCTCCTCCTCCTTCTTCTTGAACAACTCCTCCTCCTTCTTCTTGAACAACTTCTCCTTCGTGAACATCTTCTCCTCCGGCACCTCGATCTTCTTCTCCGACAAACGGAACCGACAGCTTTTATAGAGCCCCAACCTTTTAATGCATTTAGAAACTTTTTCCTTTGGTTTTCATCCATAGTAAACAATTTCTCTTCGTTCGTGTCAGTTGGACAGCTCATAAGAGTTCTCGACACATCATCGAACGCTCTTAACATACACTGCTTTTTACGGATAGTTCTGTTTTTAACACTTGTTCTAATTTCGGGTGCTGCGGGCTTCCCCATTTTCGTATGAAGAATTTAGATTTTCGTTGCGAATTAGATTACTGGAAGAATTTTGCTTTCCCTTGAAAACCACATTTAGATGTTGAAATTCTATGGCAACGTGTATTTCAGTTGAACAAAAGCGAGTGGAACATACCAAAAACAAAAGTCCCACTGTGCCAATGTACAAAACCTAAAGTACCTACTATATTTATAATCTTATATATTTAAATGAGTAATTCTTACGATTTCGATCAAATTTTGTATTCAGACAGGGTTTTGCTTATTAAGTTTACCCATATAGGCGTCATTCCTGAAAAAAAAACCGCAATTTTACGAGTAACAGTCACAATTACTCTAAACCTTATTTTGGCCATAATTTCTCTTTTAACGGGCCAGTTTTAACAAACAAGCTGGGATATTAAAGGTCTCGTCATGGAAACAGCTCCAACAATTAGGATAAACATTTATATTTAGCTAACATTTTGCTTTTCAAGTTCATCTAAATAAGTATCTTCTCCCAAAAATCACGATTAATCAAAAGGAAAAGAAAGAAAATCCGAGCGAATCTCGGTCACCCAGGTACTGTAACATAATAGAATGATCGCATTGCTTCAGTAATATTCACTACACAAATAAGATGCAAAGTCTAATTTTTGTAATTGTTGTTGTTGTTTGGGGTTTATGGACGCACTATCACACTCCGGGTAGGAGTAATCGATGTCTGCGTCGAATCAAAATGAGTAGGAGCTCTGATGTAAACGTTGCATCACTAAAGGAGGGTCGGATCACAGTTCATAGTTTCATTTTGCAGTTAACGAGATGGCGAAGCAGTAGCCGTGGCAAATAGTTATCAGTAGTATACACCAAAGATGAGATATTCCATGGGCCATTGCCATAACGTTGGGCTAGTGTGCTGATAAATTGCGAGACAGAAAGTGTATGTAAGGAGCAATTAAAAAAAAAAAAAAAAAAAAAAAAAAAAAAAAAAAAAATAATAATAATAATAATAATAATAAATAATAATAATAATAATAATAATAATAATAATAATAATAATAATAATAATAATAATAATAATAATAATAATAATAATAATAATAATAATAATAATAATAATAATAATAATAATAATAATAATAATAATAATAATAATAATAATAATAATAATAATAATAATAATAATAATAATAATAATAATAATAATAATAATAATAATAATAATAATAATAATAATAATAATAATAATAATGATGTCAATAACTGCAGGATAATTTTGTTTAAAAGAAAATTGCACAACCGGGCTCGGGTCGGGCCCGGGCCATGGCCTATACACTATTCTCGGGCCCGGGCCGGGCCCGGGCCATGGCCTATAGACTATTCTCGGGCTCGGGCCTGACCCGGGCTTGATTGGTACCGGGCCGGGCCGGCCGGGCCTAAGAAAGTCGGCCCGTGCAGACCTCTACAGGTTGGCCACCATGGACCTTAGTTTGCCATTTAGGCAGGTCAGCAGTATACGTGCACTGATAAACATTCAGTGATGCTTCTTAAATATGTCCAATGCTCAGTTTCTAATAGTTATTTCTTTTTGATGCTTGCAGCTGAGTATTGACATACTCATGGCTTCAAAGATTCCAAAATCATGACCAAAAAATGAAAAAAAAAGAAAAAAGAAAGTGATTGATACATTGTACTAATATTGTCTTACAGCCAAGTACTAAAAATAAATCCATGGGTTTTCAAAATTATTATAATTCTTGCACGCTATCAGGTGTCGCCACTGACCCCAATCATTGTGGTGATGTTTATGTCAGAGTGACTAGGGTAGCTGGGAGAGGTATAACGGTGGGGGCAGTCTAGACAAGATTATTTCCCGTTCAACAGCACCTTTGCCCTGCACCTAAGGGCTGGTTTCATGAACCAGTGTTAAAAATACTCTAATTCAGAGTTTGCCAAATTTTAATTAATAGTTTAACTGAATGTTAAAACTTTAGTGCTTCATCAAACTTTTACAGCGAAATGTTAGTTAATTTTTGTTGCCATCAAAGACAGCTATGAACAACAGCTTTTGAGAAGGCGGGTGGAAGGCGGTGAGCATTCTATATGGCTTCTGAGCTTGCCTGGATACACCTTTGTCTATGCATCGCAGTGCTCTCTGTGTCAATAACAAACAACTAGTTAGTCAATTGAAAAATCCATATGAAGAGGAATTAATTTCACTACTTGAAAATCAATTATAGAACTTTCTACCAAGTATAGAAGTATTATGTGCCAAAGAGCAGATGCACTGGAGGAAAATCTGTAATTTAATTGAAATACACTTGATTCCAGTCCCAATAAGCCACTGTGGCAATTTTATGCAAACATAAAATGCAGTACCAAAATAGTCAGGTACAAAAAACACTTACTACAGTTTAAACCTGAATGATGCACACTAAATTGAAATCAAAGTGTGCAAAAATGTATAATCATTCATTAAAGATCAAGCAAACCCCAACAAAAATATTGCTTGCTGCTTGATGTAATTCCTTTGGAAACTTTTGATTAAACCCCAGAATAAACCCACAAATGGTAGCTTTGGAAATTCTAACATTTATCATTGAATGGAAAATGGCGATAACAATCGCCTAATGAAGGTATTTACTATAAAATTATTCTCATGACCACTTTAGAAAGTCTGTATTACTTTAAAATTCCTCCTTTTACAGGTTTTCAAACTTATTATGATGTATATCCATTCTTCCATTATAAAAGACATTAATCAAGGCTTCACAGGTGATCAGCCATGTGAGATTTAAAAACATTGAGCTTTTGGCCATGGAGCCTACCATGTTTTTGAATCTCACACAGCTGATCACCCGTGAAGCCTTGGTTAATAACGCTCGCTGTGAAAGTTTTAAGTCTTACAGAAAAGACATTGTTAAATACCCAAATGTAGCAAAATCACAGAAACAGCTTGGTCTGCTGCAGTCATTATCTAACATGTGTTAAACACCTCAACTCAGGGGTATGCCAATGTTAAGTCAATCAAGTTTTAACTTTATGCTAAAGCTACATTATTAGATGAAACAGAATTTGCATTAACTTCAATGTTAAATCAGTTTAACACTAATTTAAAATTTAACATTTATTGGTGAAACATTCCCTAAATGTTTAATACTTTGAGTATAAGGCAGTTTCTGCAGCTGAAGAGCTCAGAAACCCAGAGTTTTTTCACATATTTTGAATAATTGTTTACAGTATATGTATGAAATTTGCTAAAATGTCTTTGTATATTCTGAAAGTATGGTATTTGAGGATTTCTCAAAAAATAAGAAAATATAAATAACCTTTGTATTTCATTTTTAATTTACAAAAGGTGTCAAAATGTGATTTTAAAAAAAAAAAATCTGCTTAAAACAGCTTATGTCAAATTTACACATATTCCTCGCCTGAAAACTCAAAAAGCTCTCCCTCAGAATTACAGTTTTCCAGTACCTACTTCATTAATTGTAACCAGAATTTCAGCTTCAGACACAGAAATCAAGGAAATTGCTGTGTATTAACAGTTACATACACCAAAAGTAACAAAGAGTTAACTACCTTCTTGGAAAATGCTGCCACAGCGGCTGCTATTACACACTTTCTTATATTTGCTAATAGTTTAGCTACACATTTCCAAACAGTTGTGAACCTTCTAAATGAGCTTAATGATGGAGAGTGTCCAGTCTCAGGGCAGTTATGCCATGATTTTATCACAGTTAAAAACAACTTTCATGTACTGCTCAAAATAATCACTGCTCTGGAATCTGCAAATTTAGAAATGCCAGAAGCCATTAAACTTGTAGAAGATTTGTCAGCCAACAAGTTACAATCTACCAATGAAGCTTCCATAGAAGCTAGAAACAAATTAGTGTGCTTAAGAAAAATCAAGGTTACTCTTATAATGCACAATGTAAGAACAATACTGGCAGGAGATGGGCAGATAACGCACTAAATGTGGACACTAAACACATGAGATATTTTAGCTTTGTCTTGTGATGTGGAGAGGACATTTTCGGAATATAAGGCTTGTTTATCAAATCGAAGAAGTTTTGTGTTTGAGGCACTGTATATGTACTATCTTTCACAAAAGTAAACACCCAACTACATTGAAACCTGTCCGAAGGGTCACCTAATACTCAGGTGTGTTTGTGTAGATGGTGTGAGTATGAAATTGGTCATATGCTTCCCTTGCTGTCAGAGGCATGGCAGCCATTGGTTCATCATATTTGAGCAATTCTTCTACATTAACATGCAAATCTTGCAAACTCAACTTCAGTGCACATGTAGGGACTATATTCTTACTGTGTTTCCAATATGTTGTGCACTAAATGTAAAAACAACTCCAGTGTTGGGTGCTAGGCTTACAAATGAAAGCTTAATCAGCAACATCTGGCTTCCCTGTTGATACAGCTCAACTTGCCAAGGTGTGTTACTGCAAATCACTAGTGGTGATCTAAAACTAGATTGAATCCCATTAAGTGGGTATTTTTTTGTTTTTGTTTCTTTGTTGTTTATTGGTTTGTATATTAAGCGAACATAATTGCTTATATAAGCTCAGCAAAATATGTTGTTGTTGTTTTCTAGTGCCTTGCATCTGGCAATGAAGCCATTAGCATTCGTGCGTTCCAATACTTTTGAACTGTAACTCTCAGCAAAATATAAGCTCAGCAAAATATAAGATTTTTCAAATTAATGGAAATTTTTCTGATAAAGCTTCTTCTTTAGAGCAGCAAATTACATGGAAATGTTTACTTCGGCTAGCATTGTAACTTTTATCTCCATCTTACTAATGCTACAATATGATTGAAATTTTACAGCTCAGTAATTCACAAGATACTAATTACAATTACTGAAAATAAAACAGGGAATTCACCTATCTTAACTGTCAATGATTCCTCCAAAAATTAATATTTTCTTTTAAATATCCACATTTAAAGGTATCTCTCTAAAAACCTAGTAGACTATTACCATATTAAAACAGTTACTTCGGTCATGCACTTAATGTTCACATTGGCTTCCAGTGGACATATGGAAGTTATTAATCTTCTTCGTGTTAGAAAGCCTGGACAAGCAAGGCACAACAAACAAAAATATTTATTTTAGGAAATTTTTTAGGAAACTCTGCATTGTTACAAGCTAACTTGAAGAAACTGAAACTGAAAAGGTTAGCTGGTGCTAAATGGGGCTGCTCAAGGAGAGTCCTTAACACAACATACAAAATGTATGTTAAACAGTGGCGGCTCGCAGTCGGAATTTTAGGGTAGGCAAAGTGTAACAGTAACAACAACAATAATAATAATAATAATAATAATAATAATAATAATAATAATAATAATAATAATAATAATAATAATAATAATAATAATAATAATAATAATAATAATAATAATAATAATAATAATAATAATAATAATAATAATAATAATAATAATAATAATAATAATACATATTCTACAACATCCAATAATAATAATAATAATAATAATAATAATAATAATAATAATAATAATAATAATAATAATGATGATGATGATAATATTATAATAATAATAATAATAATAATAATAATAATAATAATAATAATAATAATAATAATAATAATAATAATAATAATAATAATAATAATAATAATAATAATAATAATAATAGTAATAATAATAATAATAATAATAATAATAATAATAATAATAATAATAATAATAATAATAATAATAAGAAGAAGAAGAAGAAGAAGAAGAAGAAGAAGAAGAAGAAGAAGAAGAAGAAGAAGAAGAAACCCCGTTTAGCCAAAATAGAGGGGGCGAAGTCATTGCGGATAACGCAAACAATATATTGTTTGGTTGTTTAATAAGAGCAGAGTGAATGAGTGTGACTTTACGGACGAATTACCGCCAAAACTAAAATCACAAGTGTCGGCAGACTTTTTTCCAGGGGGGGGGCACATGTTGGAAATTTGCAATCATATAATATTAAATCATTATTTTACTGTCAAAATTTATAGTATTTGTTGCAGTTAATTGTGCTAAACAAAATTTGTTCTTTACATCAAAATTAAAATAATAGTTTAAAAGTCAGTAACTGACTGCACATTAAGTTCACCAACTTCCAAGGGGGGGCCGTGGTCCCCCTTGCCCCCGTTTCGGGACGCCCATGACTAAAATAGATTAAGAAATTGAAAAATTGTCTGACTGCAGCTTTGTGTTAAATAGCTAAAACACTCCTCTCAGTGAGCCGCGAAAGCGAAATTTGTAATAGTTCACTAATTAAGTCGGTCATACTGGTATTACACAGAGATAATGACATTCAGATCTCTGAGATCTTCGTTCGTGGAGTATGGCTGTTCGGAAAATGTCGCATAAATTCGGATTTGGGCCGGCAAGTGTTCGGACTGCTGGCAGACGCGTCTATGCATGCTCGGAGTGCATATACAGACCGAATGTTTCCTTATCCCTGTTCAAGGGCCTCGTACTGAGGAAATGGTGCCGGGCAGGCAGAGGTTAAGCTAGCCTGCTCTCCACTACCCAGGTTCCATGCGTATCATTTCTGCCGCGCATTTCAAACACGCAGCGCAGTTTTGATGTATCGGAATTGAGATTAAAGGATTTAACCATGCGCTGGTCATTATAACCGAGAAAACTTTTCTTGAACTGCAATTTAGGGGAAAATGACGGTTCAAATGATAAAATGCAGAATCATAGTTAAACATTATTTGTTGATGTATTACGATAGGGTAGGCAACGCCTACCCTGCCTACCCTGAGGAGCCGCGCCTGATGTTAAACCAAACCTCTTGTACTATTCTGAAGCTTTAATAACACCAGCAAATGCTAACATCAATAAACTTGAACAAATACAAAATCAGGCTCTTCGCCTAATCACTAGAGCAGTTAAATCCACACCTCTTGAAGCCACGCTTGCCTTAACACGGACCCCATCAATAACAACAAAAATAGAAGAACAAGCATTGCTCCAACATGAGAAAATGTTACGACTGCCAAACTCTAAATGGACAGAAGAGAACCTCCCCCCTTCATTCCTTAAAACTCATAGTAGTTTCCTAGAAAAGGTAACACAGACTAAATCCAAATTGAACATTCCTAACACCAGAGAAAATCTACTTATAAGAGAAAATCCATTGGAATTATTACAACCTACCTTCAGTTTGGAATTAATAGAGGAAATAAGTAAATCAGACACACCAAAAGAAATACAAAAACTTCTAGCTCTGGAAACAATCAATGCTAGGTATCCCACTGAAGAATGGCTGCACATATATACTGATGGATCCTCCAAGGAAAACCTTACTGGAGCTGGAGTTACGTGTTCACATTTTTCCTTTTATCATTCTGTTGGCAGAGACACAACAAATTATGATGGAGAAATAGAGGCTATACACATTGCTCTCCGACAATTATTAAATCTTCCCTTAAATAAATTTAACAAGGCAGTAATTCTTTCAGATTCTAAAGCTGCAATTCAGGGAATATGTTCAAATACTACAAAGAAGTCAAAAAAATTAGAGAATGCTACAAAATGTTAACACAACTCCTAAAAGTTAATAAGACTGTTCATCTCCAATGGATTCCAGCACACTGAGGAGTCATGGGGAATGAAGCTGCAGACTCACTTGCAAAGAAAGGCACAACAATAAAACAAAAATCTAAATTCAATTTCTCATATTCCTCAATAAAACGCTTGATCATTAAAAAATGTTCTCATTCATACCTACAAGAAATAGAAACAAATGCCAAAGATAAAAAATGGATTACACTACTTTCCAACCCAGATATAATCCCCCAGAGACCAAGGAAAACAGTGGTTGTAGCCTTCGACTATTGACAAATCACGACTGCTTAGCAAGTCATCTCTACAGAATAGGTATCTCAGCTTCACCAATATATGTCCTGTGTAATGATCCAGCAGAAATGAATGAAGACCACTTGAAGACCTGTGAAGCATTAAGATCAGAAGAAACTACAGTTCAAAAGTATTGGAAAGCACGAATGCTAATGGCTTCATTGCCAGATGCAAGGCACTAGAAAACTACAACATTTCTTCATGGAATATATAAATGAACTTCCATCAATAATAAAAACTTTAGAAACCAAAATTGCTTTATTTGCTGCCGATGTAGTCATTTGGACTCCAGGCTCTCCAAAAAAAGCCTGAATTAATTAAAGACAGAAAAGAAACAGCCCTAAACAAAGTAAATGAATGGAGCTCCAAAAACCTTATGACTATCAATGTGGAAAAAACAAATTATGAACTATTTACATTAAAACACAAACCAGTTAATATTAACATAAATTATAATGATAAACCACTCAAAGCAGTTGATGATGCCAAACACTTAGTCATCACTTTCGACAGAAAGCTAAATTGGAAAAAACTTAACAAACATCTCAGAAAAGGTTGAAAAGAAACTGCAAATCCTGAAAAGGTTAGCTGGTGCTAAATGGGACTGCTCAAGGAGAGTCCTTAACACAACATACAAAATGTTTGTTAAACTAAACCTCTTGTACCTACTGTTCTGAAGCTTTAATAACAGCAGCAAATGCTAACATCAATAAACTTAAACAAATACAAAATCAGGCTCTTCGCCTAATCACTGGAGCAGTTACATACATACATACATACATACATACATACATACATACATACATACATACATACATACATACATACATACATACATACATACATACATACATACATACATACATACATACATACATACATACATACATACATACATACATACATACATACATACATACATACATACATACATACATACATACATACATACATACATACATACATACATACATACATACATACATACATACATACATACATACATACATACATACATACATACATACATACATACATACATACATACATACATACATACATACATACATACATACATACATACATACATACATACATACATACATACATACATACATACATACATACATACATACATACATACATACATACATACATACATACATACATACATACATACATACATACATACATACATACATACATACATACATACATACATACATACATACATACATACATACATACATACATACATACATACATACATACATACATACATACATACATACATACATACATACATACATACATACATACATACATACATACATACATACATACATACATACATACATACATACATACATACATACATACATACATACATACATACATACATACATACATACATACATACATACATACATACATACATACATACATACATACATACATACATACATACATACATACATACATACATACATACATACATACATACATACATACATACATACATACATACATACATACATACATACATACATACATACATACATACATACATACATACATACATACATACATACATACATACATACATACATACATACATACATACATACATACATACATACATACATACATACATACATACATACATACATACATACATACATACATACATACATACATACATACATACATACATACATACATACATACATACATACATACATACATACATACATACATACATACATACATACATACATACATACATACATACATACATACATACATACATACATACATACATACATACATACATACATACATACATACATACATACATACATACATACATACATACATACATACATACATACATACATACATACATACATACATACATACATACATACATACATACATACATACATACATACATACATACATACATACATACATACATACATACATACATACATACATACATACATACATACATACATACATACATACATACATACATACATACATACATACATACATACATACATACATACATACATACATACATACATACATACATACATACATACATACATACATACATACATACATACATACATACATACATACATACATACATACATACATACATACATACATACATACATACATACATACATACATACATACATACATACATACATACATACATACATACATACATACATACATACATACATACATACATACATACATACATACATACATACATACATACATACATACATACATACATACATACATACATACATACATACATACATACATACATACATACATACATACATACATACATACATACATACATACATACATACATACATACATACATACATACATACATACATACATACATACATACATACATACATACATACATACATACATACATACATACATACATACATACATACATACATACATACATACATACATACATACATACATACATACATACATACATACATACATACATACATACATACATACATACATACATACATACATACATACATACATACATACATACATACATACATACATACATACATACATACATACATACATACATACATACATACATACATACATACATACATACATACATACATACATACATACATACATACATACATACATACATACATACATACATACATACATACATACATACATACATACATACATACATACATACATACATACATACATACATACATACATACATACATACATACATACATACATACATACATACATACATACATACATACATACATACATACATACATACATACATACATACATACATACATACATACATACATACATTGATTGTTGATGTGCATGACGTGGATAGTGTGCAAGAAGCTACGTGCATCAGAATATTGCAATATTGCGCTGTTTTGGCTCCGTTTTCAACATAAAGTGTTATTTAATTTGTATCTTCATGGTGTTTGGTTTTTGTGTAATTGGTGGTGTTAAAGGGGATTGACGGATTGGTGTTATTATTTTAAAATTGTGTTTGTGTTTTTGGAAAGGATTGTGATTATAAAGCCTTGTGGAGGCCGTGCATTTAGGTTAATATATAGCTGGCTAGGAAAACCTGAAGAAAGAGTCGTGATTTTGAAGCTTTAAGGAGGCCGTGTTTGTGTGAGGTTATTGCGAACATTTAGATATTTACGTTGATTTTAATGAATATTAGAAACATTAAGCATTGAACATCCAGAGTTGTGTAAGTATAGATATTATTGTTGTGAGAATTAGCTGTGAAGATTGTGAAAACACGGGGTTTTAAGGCAGATCACTTCCAAGCCGTGAGACAGAAGAAAATGGCGGATGCAACGGATAACCTCATTGAAGGTGCTTTTAAAGTACTATTAAATGTGACTGAAGCCAGCAAAAACCTGCGCCAAGACCTCAAGCAGAACATTGTACATGCTGTTGGCGACTTAAGGAGAGCAATAGCTATACTTAAAAGCAATCAGATTGAGAAAGATCAACAACTAGAAAATGTACAAACGCAATTAAAAACAGCACAAACTGAACTTTTGAAAACACAAACTTGCATTGTATCAACAAAATCCAGGGGAATGCCCAGTAATACGTTTAACCGGTCTCAAATTACCTTGGAAATGGCGACAGCAGGTGGACAACGGCGAACATATTCGGAAATTGCGCACAGCAGTTTAAATGAACAGGGCAAGAAAGATTATAACTTGTTCGTTAAAAGTAAGAACAATCAGAGTGCGGAATATATTAGAACCTTGATCAAGACAAAGGTAAACCCAGTAACAATAAAAGTGGGTATCAAGGCATTGAATACACTGAAAAATGGGAACGTTTTAATTAAGACCGGAGAGAAAGAAGAATTGGATGTCATATGCAATAGCATAAAAGAGAAATGCGGGGATGAACTTGAGGCGGTGGTCCCGGAGAAGAGAAGTCCAAGGATCATAATTTTCAACGCTCCTGAGGAGATTACACTAGAAAATGTGGCCGAAGTTCTTGAGGCGCAAAACAAGGAAATAGAGGGACATAAAGGGGAAATAAAGCCGGTTTTCCAGTTTCGTGACAAAAAGAAAAATAACACAATAGTTGTGCAAATCAGTTCCACTATCAGAAAGCAACTTATGGACAAAAAGATAAAACTGTGTTGGAACCTATGTAATTGGAAAGACTATGTCAAAGTTACCCGCTGTTTCAAATGCAATAAATATAATCACCATGCAGAGAAGTGCCGTGGACAGCAAACATGCCCGAAGTGTGCGGGAGGTCACAAGATGAAAGACTGCAAAGTCGGCACACAAGAATTTAAATGCAGCAATTGTATCAATTTTTCCAAACATAATGCAGGTAGTGCAATTGACGTAAGCCACTCGGCACTTGATAATAACTGCCCATGCTACCAATCAGTATTGAGGAGATACCAACTGAATATTGACTACTAATATGGCTGAACAGAGTATTAACTGCTTCCAAGTGAATTTACAACATTCTAAAATAGCAACGAGTAATTTAGTACAACTCATTTATGAATCCAGGATAGATATATCATTTATACAGGAACCATATACTGTAAATAATAAATTAGCAGGAATTCCAAAGTCAATGAGAACTTATGTATGCGGAGTTGGAAGAAAGAGAGCAGCCATAATAATCAATAACTTTAATATCGATGCTACATTAATAAGTCAACTCTCAAATGAAGATTGTGTTGTTATGGAAATACAGTACAGAGACAGTAAATTCTTCACGTCTAGCATGTACTTTGACATTGAATCACACATAGGAATAGACATAGGGAAGATAGAAAACATTTTAGATCACGTAAAAGGACATGGAATAATAATATCGGCAGATACTAATGCTAGGAGCAACCTGTGGTTTGATACAAATAACAATGAAAGAGGCTGTATCCTTGAAGAATTTCTAACAGCTTCGACACTGCATATTGTCAATGAGAACATAGGAATACCAACCTTCGAAACTAGCAGGGCAAAAAGCTGGATTGACTTGACGCTTACTAACAATCGCCTACTTATGAATATAAGCGATTGGAAATGCGGAGAGCAAGAAAGTTGTTCAGACCATAAAATAATCACATTTAAGGTCCTAAGAGCGTTCAAAACTTACACACATACTACCCAGTCCAAGAAAGAGAAGTTTACTGGGAAACGATACATAGTTAATAAAGAAGAAAATTATAATCTGTTCAATAATATCCTTAGCTCTATGCTAAATAAGGAATTCAAATGCGGGACAAGTGAAACCAACTTGGAGGAAAATGATTATCTAATCTGCGAAATTATAAAGGAATATCATAATGCTGAAGAGATAATAGAAAGATTTAACTCCTGCATTAAAAAAGCATGTGACAAGGCTTTTCGTAAGTCCACTTCGAAGAAAATATCGACCAATAGGAAATCAGTCCCATGGTGGAACGACCAGCTAACAATTTTAAGAAAAAGAGTAAACGCTCTACGTAGAAGATACCAGAGGACACTAAATAACCAACAGCTCAGAGAAGAAAGGAGACTTTTATACATTGCAGGGAAAGGCGAATACCAATTGCAAATACAAAAACAAAAGTTAGACTCGTGGAAAAAATACTGCACCATCCAAGATGGAAGCAACCCATGGCACGCAGCATACAAACTGACAGCTGGAAAGATAAGAACTCAACCTACATTAACAACTATTCAAAATGCAGATGGTACCTATACAGCCGATATCCAAGAAACACTTCAGTGTATGATAGACCACTTCACTTCCGAAGATGACCCAGAAAGTGATTCAGTGCAACAACGGGAGATGCGTAGGCTGCAAGAAGAACCCGTAAATACACCGAATGACAGAGAATTCACAACTGCGGAAGTGCTTCGTGTTATTCAAACGTTTAACCCCAAGAAAGCGCCAGGAGAAGATGGCATAACTCAAAATATTATACTTAGAGCCTTCAACAGTTTCCCTGCATCATTTACGGCCATTTATAATAAATGTCTAGCTCAAGGATACTTTCCAAAAATATGGAAAGTATCGCAAATTATACCCGTTGTTAAACCAGGGAAAGAGGAAGGTCACGATGCTACAAAGTTTAGACCAATAAGTCTATTAAATATCGGAGGGAAAATACTAGAAAAGTTGATGATAAATAGAATAAATCATCACATATACACCAACAATTTGCTCAACATGAATCAATATGGATTTATCCCTCAAAGAAGCACCGTAGACGCAGCACTGGCAGTCAAAAAGTTCATAACAAGCAATTTAGATCAGAAAAACAGTGTGATAATTACTAGCCTAGATGTTAAAGGTGCATTCGACGCTGCTTGGTGGCCTGGCATACTCCACAATTTAAGGAATTTACAATGCCCAAAAAACCTATATTATTTAACTAAAAATTATTTCGGAGGCAGATTAGCCAAACTTTCAACCAAACACAGCACAGTAGAAAAAGAGGTGACGAAGGGCTGCCCCCAGGGATCCTGCTGCGGTCCAGGGTTCTGGAACATCTTATATAACTCGCTACTCAGTTTACGTTATACGAAACGAAGTAAATTAGTAGCATTTGCCGACGACCTATTACTAATGACATCAGGAGAAAATAAGGAAGTAGCAGAAATGTACGCAAATGCTGATCTACACCAAATAGAACATTGGGCAAAACAATATAAACTCCAGTTCAACAACAGTAAATCAAAAACTATTCTTATAACAAGGAAAAGAAAAGAAGAAAGAAGTCAAATAAGAGTATATATAAACAACTCTATCGTAGAGCAAGTAAAACAGTTGAAGTACCTAGGTATATTGTTCGACAACAAGATGACATTTGATATGCATATAAAACAAGTCTCAGAGAAATGCATAAAACTGGTAAATGCATTAGCGAAGTCTGCAAAGTTGAACTGGGGTTTAGGACAACAAGCCTTACGAACAATTTATAAAGGTGCGATACTTCCGATGCTGTTATATGGAGTGAAAGTGTGGAAAGAAGCTATTCTAAAAAGAAAGAATATGCTCAAATACCAGCGTGTACAAAGATTGATGAACATAAAAATCGCAAAAGCTTACCGAACAGTTTCATATGAAGCGTCCTGCGTTTTAGCGGCAGTCAAGCCAATAAATATAAGAATTCAAGAAATTCTAGACATTTACGAAAACGCACATGTGACGAGCACAAATGGAATTCCGACGTTAGTCGAAGAAGCCCCGAAACTGACCGAGTGGCCTCATCCTGCAGATAGAATGAGCGTTCAAGAAGCACAACAAGGCTTACAGTACAACACAGAAATTTACACTGACGGGAGCAAGATAAACGAAAAAATTGGAGCAGCCGCAGTCATTTTTCTAAATGGAGAACCGGTTAAAAAATTAAAATATCAACTTAGCGCCCATTGCTCAAACAATCAAGCTGAACAGATAGCTATTCTACAGGCTCTTATAGAGCTAGAAAGTAACAATGAACTCAATGTAGGAGAGAAATTAGGTGTAGTGTACACCGACAGTCAGATTACAGTAGATCTTCTCAAGACCAGCCAAATTCGGAACAGCTTAATAGAAGAAATAAAGGCTAAAATTAAGAAACTACAAGAAAATGGATGGACATTACACATAAAATGGGTAAAGGCCCACGTGGGGCTACGTGGTAACGAACTAGCAGATAAATTAGCAAAACAAGCCGCGCAGGAAGATAACAGAGAGATGATCTACAACAAGATCCCAAGAAGCTACATCATCAAGGAAGCAGCGGAGAGAGCACTACATACTTGGCAACAACAATGGGACTTAACCTCAAAAGGAAGAACCACCAAAATGTTTTTTCCCTTGGTGCAAGAACGCCTAAAACAGAAGATACCATTAAATGGACAAGTTACAGCAATGTTAACAGGCCATGGAAAAACCAGAGAATACTATCATCGGTTCAAGATAGCGGAAAGTGCCTTGTGTAAGTGTCAAAATCAGAACCAAAATGTAAACCACTTAATATATGAGTGTTCTCTATTAAATACAGAAAGACAAAAACTAAAACAAAGTATTATAAACAAAGGTGGACAGTGGCCGGTAACAAACAATGAACTGGGAAACAAATATCTTAAGGAATTTATATATTTCATAAACAATATAGATTTTGACAAACTATAACGAACATTGCAAATAACATAATCAGCCAAATAGTTTAACTTATAAACAATTGTAACTTTGTTAATTAACATATTGTAATATCTAAAACTATGCAGATGTAACAAAAAGCATGTAATATTACTAAGTAGTGGGGCATGCTGTATGTTAACAATAAATTAAAAAAAAAAAAAAAAAAAAAAATACATACATACATACATACATACATACATACATACATACATACATACATACATACATACATACATACATACATACATACATACATACATACATACATACATACATACATACATACATACATACATACATACATACATACATACATACATACATACATACATACATACATACATACATACATACATACATACATACATACATACATACATACATACATACATACATACATACATACATACATACATACATACATACATACATACATACATACATACATACATACATACATACATACATACATACATACATACATACATACATACATACATACATACATACATACATACATACATACATACATACATACATACATACATACATACATACATACATACATACATACATACATACATACATACATACATACATACATACATACATACATACATACATACATACATACATACATACATACATACATACATACATACATACATACATACATACATACATACATACATACATACATACATACATACATACATACATACATACATACATACATACATACATACATACATACATACATACATACATACATACATACATACATACATACATACATACATACATACATACATACATACATACATACATACATACATACATACATACATACATACATACATACATACATACATACATACATACATACATACATACATACATACATACATACATACATACATACATACATACATACATACATACATACATACATACATACATACATACATACATACATACATACATACATACATACATACATACATACATACATACATACATACATACATACATACATACATACATACATACATACATACATACATACATACATACATACATACATACATACATACATACATACATACATACATACATACATACATACATACATACATACATACATACATACATACATAGAAGGATCGTGTTGCGGTCCCGGATTCTGGAATATACTGTACAATTCGCTACTCAACTCAGAGTTTTCACACCGAACCGAAGTAGTAGCTTTTGCAGATGACATATTAATAATGACTAAAGGCAAGAGTATCAGGGAAACAGAAAACTATGCGAATCTAGATTTGAAGAAAGTAGAATTCTGGGCTAAGAACAATAAGCTACAGTTTAACGATACAAAATCAAAAGTTATGCTCGTAACAAGAAAAAGGAATATACGAAACGAGAAAGTAGATATATATCTTAATGATAAAATATTAGACCAGGTAGAAGAACTAAAATACCTAGGGGTATACATCGATAGAAGATTCTCGTTTGATAATCATATGGACCACGTTCACGAAAAGGCAATAGCATTGATCCATACATTATCTAAATCAGCAAAACTCCACTGGGGCTTGGGAAGCAAGGCACTTCATACCATATACAAGGGGGCCGTAGAACCTATTTTAACTTATGGTTCGCCAGTATGGGGAGACTCTCTAAAGAAACAAAACAACCTCAACAAGCTTCAGAGAGTCCAACGGCTCTTCAATATCAAACAAGCAAAGGCATATAGGACTGTTTCCTACGATGCTTCTTGTGTCATAGCTGGAAATCAACCTATTGACATCACTATTGCCGGTAAAATTCAGGAGTATGAGTCAACACACGGAGGAGGGGACTATGACACACCAATAGATTTAACAATATGGCGCCATCCAGCTGAAAAAGTATACATTAAAGAACCACAGAAAAATGCACAATACGATATAACTGTCTTTAGCGATGGCAGCAAAGCAGAAAACAAAGTTGGAGCCGCTGCTGTGATATATAGGGGAGACACAATCCTAAGAGAGCTAAAATATAGATTAGATTCGAGGTGCTCTAATAATCAAGCTGAGCAAATTGCAATATTTAAAGCTCTCCAAGAAATCCATACTCTACAGGATAAAACTATCACTATAGTCATTTTTACAGACAGTAAAATAACAATTTCCTTACTAAACAACAACTCAAAGCACAATACGATAATAGACAGTATTCTGAAGACAGTTCATAATTTAGAACAGCGCCAATGGAAAATATATTTCAGCTGGGTGAAAGCTCACGTAGGAATAACTGGCAATGAGCTAGCAGACAGACTCGCCAAACAAGCTGCTAAAGATGAACGCCTGGAAACAATCTACGATAGGATCCCTAAATCGACATTTAAAAGCGAAATCAAAGAACTAGGTTTGGCAGAGTGGCAGAGAAGATGGAATAACACAACAAAAGGACTAGTGAGTAAATCCTTTTTTCCCTCAATCAGGACAAGACTCAAGCTGCGCTTACCAAACACACCAGAATTCACAGCAATAGTTTCAGGCCATGGGAAAACAAACGCATATCTCCATCGATTCCATAAAATAGACGATCCTTCGTGTACATGCAGAAGAGCAGCAGAATCAGTCTATCATCTAATCTACGAGTGTCAGCACAAAAAGCAACAAAGAACAGATCTAATTAAAGCCATAAATAATAACGGCAGTAACTGGCCAGTACCCCCTGAAGAACTTGTAGCTAAACATTTAAGAGCATTCAAGAAATTTGCACAAACTATATTAGTGTAAACATAAACTGTGTGAGACCATTAATGTAATCCAAATACTTATGGTAACTCTGTAGTTCATTATACTTGTCAATTATGTATATAAATGCATGTAATATTACGCTTTGTAATGGGGCATGCAGTTAATAAAAAATTAAAAAATTAAAAAATTATACATACATACATACATACATACATACATACATACATACATACATACATACATACATACATACATACATACATACATACATACATACATACATACATACATACATACATACATACATACATACATACATACATACATACATACATACATACATACATACATACATACATACATACATACATACATACATACATACATACATACATACATACATACATACATACATACATACATACATACATACATACATACATACATACATACATACATACATACATACATACATACATACATACATACATACATACATACATACATACATACATACATACATACATACATACATACATACATACATACATACATACATACATACATACATACATACATACATACATACATACATACATACATACATACATACATACATACATACATACATACATACATACATACATACATACATACATACATACATACATACATACATACATACATACATACATACATACATACATACATACATACATACATACATACATACATACATACATACATACATACATACATACATACATACATACATACATACATACATACATACATACATACATACATACATACATACATACATACATACATACATACATACATACATACATACATACATACATACATACATACATACATACATACATACATACATACATACATACATACATACATACATACATACATACATACATACATACATACATACATACATACATACATACATACATACATACATACATACATACATACATACATACATACATACATACATACATACATACATACATACATACATACATACATACATACATACATACATACATACATACATACATACATACATACATACATACATACATACATACATACATACATACATACATACATACATACATACATACATACATACATACATACATACATACATACATACATACATACATACATACATACATACATACATACATACATACATACATACATACATACATACATACATACATACATACATACATACATACATACATACATACATACATACATACATACATACATACATACATACATACATACATACATACATACATACATACATACATACATACATACATACATACATACATACATACATACATACATACATACATACATACATACATACATACATACATACATACATACATACATACATACATACATACATACATACATACATACATACATACATACATACATACATACATACATACATACATACATACATACATACATACATACATACATACATACATACATACATACATACATACATACATACATACATACATACATACATACATACATACATACATACATACATACATACATACATACATACATACATACATACATACATACATACATACATACATACATACATACATACATACATACATACATACATACATACATACATACATACATACATACATACATACATACATACATACATACATACATACATACATACATACATACATACATACATACATACATACATACATACATACATACATACATACATACATACATACATACATACATACATACATACATACATACATACATACATACATACATACATACATACATACATACATACATACATACATACATACATACATACATACATACATACATACATACATACATACATACATACATACATACATACATACATACATACATACATACATACATACATACATACATACATACATACATACATACATACATACATACATACATACATACATACATACATACATACATACATACATACATACATACATACATACATACATACATACATACATACATACATACATACATACATACATACATACATACATACATACATACATACATACATACATACATACATACATACATACATACATACATACATACATACATACATACATACATACATACATACATACATACATACATACATACATACATACATACATACATACATACATACATACATACATACATACATACATACATACATACATACATACATACATACATACATACATACATACATACATACATACATACATACATACATACATACATACATACATACATACATACATACATACATACATACATACATACATACATACATACATACATACATACATACATACATACATACATACATACATACATACATACATACATACATACATACATACATACATACATACATACATACATACATACATACATACATACATACATACATACATACATACATACATACATACATACATACATACATACATACATACATACATACATACATACATACATACATACATACATACATACATACATACATACATACATACATACATACATACATACATACATACATACATACATACATACATACATACATACATACATACATACATACATACATACATACATACATACATACATACATACATACATACATACATACATACATACATACATACATACATACATACATACATACATACATACATACATACATACATACATACATACATACATACATACATACATACATACATACATACATACATACATACATACATACATACATACATACATACATACATACATACATACATACATACATACATACATACATACATACATACATACATACATACATACATACATACATACATACATACATACATACATACATACATACATACATACATACATACATACATACATACATACATACATACATACATACATACATACATACATACATACATACATACATACATACATACATACATACATACATACATACATACATACATACATACATACATACATACATACATACATACATACATACATACATACATACATACATACATACATACATACATACATACATACATACATACATACATACATACATACATACATACATACATACATACATACATACATA
Source organism: Tenodera sinensis (assembly GCA_030765045.1). Classification (NCBI taxonomy): domain Eukaryota; kingdom Metazoa; phylum Arthropoda; class Insecta; order Mantodea; family Mantidae; genus Tenodera; species Tenodera sinensis. The sequence continues at coordinate 205,768,711 of CM060962.1, read as the reverse complement.
CATACATACATACATACATACATACATACATACATACATACATACATACATACATACATACATACATACATACATACATACATACATACATACATACATAGAAGGATCGTGTTGCGGTCCCGGATTCTGGAATATACTGTACAATTCGCTACTCAACTCAGAGTTTTCACACCGAACCGAAGTAGTAGCTTTTGCAGATGACATATTAATAATGACTAAAGGCAAGAGTATCAGGGAAACAGAAAACTATGCGAATCTAGATTTGAAGAAAGTAGAATTCTGGGCTAAGAACAATAAGCTACAGTTTAACGATACAAAATCAAAAGTTATGCTCGTAACAAGAAAAAGGAATATACGAAACGAGAAAGTAGATATATATCTTAATGATAAAATATTAGACCAGGTAGAAGAACTAAAATACCTAGGGGTATACATCGATAGAAGATTCTCGTTTGATAATCATATGGACCACGTTCACGAAAAGGCAATAGCATTGATCCATACATTATCTAAATCAGCAAAACTCCACTGGGGCTTGGGAAGCAAGGCACTTCATACCATATACAAGGGGGCCGTAGAACCTATTTTAACTTATGGTTCGCCAGTATGGGGAGACTCTCTAAAGAAACAAAACAACCTCAACAAGCTTCAGAGAGTCCAACGGCTCTTCAATATCAAACAAGCAAAGGCATATAGGACTGTTTCCTACGATGCTTCTTGTGTCATAGCTGGAAATCAACCTATTGACATCACTATTGCCGGTAAAATTCAGGAGTATGAGTCAACACACGGAGGAGGGGACTATGACACACCAATAGATTTAACAATATGGCGCCATCCAGCTGAAAAAGTATACATTAAAGAACCACAGAAAAATGCACAATACGATATAACTGTCTTTAGCGATGGCAGCAAAGCAGAAAACAAAGTTGGAGCCGCTGCTGTGATATATAGGGGAGACACAATCCTAAGAGAGCTAAAATATAGATTAGATTCGAGGTGCTCTAATAATCAAGCTGAGCAAATTGCAATATTTAAAGCTCTCCAAGAAATCCATACTCTACAGGATAAAACTATCACTATAGTCATTTTTACAGACAGTAAAATAACAATTTCCTTACTAAACAACAACTCAAAGCACAATACGATAATAGACAGTATTCTGAAGACAGTTCATAATTTAGAACAGCGCCAATGGAAAATATATTTCAGCTGGGTGAAAGCTCACGTAGGAATAACTGGCAATGAGCTAGCAGACAGACTCGCCAAACAAGCTGCTAAAGATGAACGCCTGGAAACAATCTACGATAGGATCCCTAAATCGACATTTAAAAGCGAAATCAAAGAA
>CM060962.1:205754863-205762363 GCA_030765045.1 Tenodera sinensis | reverse complement strand
CCAGGATGCTAGGCCACCATGCGGCATCAAACGCACCTTTAACATCTAAGCTGATAAGGGCAGCTTGTTGACCTTTCTTTAGGATGTCTAGGATTATTTGTTTGAGGTACATCAGAGCGTCGACTGTACTAGTTTGTGGTGTGAAACCAAATTGGTTATTGTTCATAAGGTTGTTACTATATATGTGGTGCATTATCCGTTGTATTAGAAGTTTCTCTAACACTTTGGCTGGAACATTTAATAGGCTTATTGGCCTATATTTGCTTACCTCATCAGAGTCCTCTTTGCCGGCTTTAATAATTGGTATAATTATAGCGTGTCTCCATGCACTGGGGAAATAGGTTCTTCTTAGACAGCCGTTATATATAGCTGTGGTCAGTTTGGGAACTAGTCTGAACACTAATCGAAGTATCTCTGCAGTGATGCCGTTCTCTCCTGGAGCTTTTTTGGTGTTCATATTATCTATAATAGAGGCTACTTCTGCTGTTGCAAATGGAGTATCATCTCGGGTTTCTAATTGTTCCTTTATTTTGTGCCTGATTTGTCGGTGGTGATCATTGTCCTCTTTCACATCATCAATCGGCACAAATAAATCCATCATGACACTCATAGTCTCTTTCAAGTCACTGGTATATGTGCCATCGGGTTTCCTTAAGGTTGACAAGGTAATGTTTTGTTTCATCTTCCCAGATGACAATCTGTAAACTGCATTCCACGGGTTCGATGTCGTTGTAACATTACAATAGTTTTTCCACGACTCATATTTCGCCCTTTTAATTGACGACTCGTATCTTCTTTTCTCTTGGGTGTATAGCTGCTTGCGTCGTTCTCTCTCATTTTCATTGTTTTTTATTTTTTGGTACCTTCTTCTGGTTGCAGTAGTCTTCTTCCTCATTATTGTCAACTCCTGTGACCACCATGGAACTGGTTTGTGTTCAGCAGCTTTCTTTCTTGGCTTACATGTTCTAAAGGATTTGTGACATGCTGCAGTTATGGCTCCTTCAAATTTATATATTATTTTCTCTATATCTGTTTCCATAGACACAATTCCCTGTAGAATATCATCCACTTGTTCCATGTCATTACTTGTTATTTGTACTCCAAATTTAAGCTTAAGTTCTTCTAGAAACTTATTGTTAAATTCGTTGTAATTTTCTTCCCGGACTATATATCTAGTCCCTATGAAATTGTTGTGGTTGATTTGATCATTTCTGTATTTTATCTGGAATGTAATCATCCTATGGTCGGAGCAGTTTTCATCGTCTAGGCACATCCAGTTATGTATAAGTTTCAACATATTGTTGTTAGTGACTGTTAAATCTATGTTACTGGAACCTAAGGATGACTCAAACGTTGTTATCTCTATATTGTCATTGATGATATGTAGGTTGTTGCTTATTACAAATTCTTCGAGCCTTTCCCCTCTCTTATTTGTTATTGTGTCGTGCCAAGTCTTGGACCTTGCATTACTATATACATACATACATACATACATACATACATACATACATACATACATACATACATACATACATACATACATACATACATACATACATACATACATACATACATACATACATACATACATACATACATACATACATACATACATACATACATACATACATACATACATACATACATACATACATACATACATACATACATACATACATACATACATACATACATACATACATACATACATACATACATACATACATACATACATACATACATACATACATACATACATACATACATACATACATACATACATACATACATACATACATACATACATACATACATACATACATACATACATACATACATACATACATACATACATACATACATACATACATACATACATACATACATACATACATACATACATACATACATACATACATACATACATACATACATACATACATACATACATACATACATACATACATACATACATACATACATACATACATACATACATACATACATACATACATACATACATACATACATACATACATACATACATACATACATACATACATACATACATACATACATACATACATACATACATACATACATACATACATACATACATACATACATACATACATACATACATACATACATACATACATACATACATACATACATACATACATACATACATACATACATACATACATACATACATACATACATACATACATACATACATACATACATACATACATACATACATACATACATACATACATACATACATACATACATACATACATACATACATACATACATACATACATACATACATACATACATACATACATACATACATACATACATACATACATACATACATACATACATACATACATACATACATACATACATACATACATACATACATACATACATACATACATACATACATGCATACATACATGCATACATACATACATACATGCATACATACATACAGACATACACACATGCACACATGCACACATGCACACATGCACACATGCACACATGCACACATGCACACTTGCACACTTGCACACATGCACACATGCACACATACACACATACACACATAAACACATACACACATACACACATACACACATACACACATACACACATACACACATACACACATACACACATACACACATACAGACATACATACATACATACATACATACATACATACATACATACATACATACATACATACATACATACATACATACATACATACATACATACATACATACATACATACATACATACATACATACATACATACATACATACATACATACATACATACATACATACATACATACATACATACATACATACATACATACATACATACATACATACATACATACATACATACATACATACATACATACATACATACATACATACATACATGACATAATTGTTGAGGTATACGACTTAGATGGTACGTTTAAGTTTGTGTGCGTCAAGAAATTAGACTCTTGTAGCGTTTGTACTGCGTGTTTTGTATAAACTGACTTTCCATTTAGTTGGTTTTAGTGTTCAGTTGTTGTGTTATTGTAGGCATTCACGGGGATCGACGTGTGTGTGTGTTTAATTAGAATTTCTTTTTGTGTTTTCATAAGGATTTGGTTATAAAGCCTCCATAAGGCCTTGATTTTGAATTAACGATTAGTGTTGGCTGAGACAAACCGGAAGTGACGTTAGCATATTTGCCCAAGCTCAGGAGGTTATGTTCATAGTAACTCTATGTAAAGCAGATTACTTATTATACAATCATAATGACCCAGATTAATTCAGATGATTTAGAGGATGCACTTAATTTGTTGGAGAGTGTGACAGAAGAAAAGAGTTCAAAGAAGGATTTAAAGAAGGATAGACTAAAATTATCACAGGCATCACATACACATATAAGAGATCGAGATAAGATGTCTGACACAGTCGATCAGTGCATCGAAAGTGCTCTTGAAAAAATAATAAAAGTTACCGAAGTGAGCAAAAATTTGAGATTTGATTTAAAGGAAAGTTTGGTAAAATCAGTAAATGTACTAAGGAAAGTAATTTGTAAGCTTAAGACTGATTCCAAGGAAAAGGATAGAGAATTAAACGAATTGCGTTTAGAAATGAAGAAAGCAACTACCAGCCAGAAAAAATTATACGTTGACGCCGCGGTTGGGGTCTCGGCAGATCATAACCAATTACATCAAGGTGTTAAGTGTGTCACTGGCGGATTAAGCACTGGGGAAGGCTGTGACAGTGGTGAGTGGACGAAAGTAACCTATGGTGGTAGAGGGAAGAAACAATATTCTGATATTCTAACCAGTAGAGAATATGATTCTGAATTGAATAAGAACAAAGAAAAGAAGATCTACAAATTATTTGTTAAATCCAAAACTGATCAAAGTACAGAATACACCAAAACTTTACTCAAAACAAAGCTGAATCCAGCTAAGATGAAAGTTGGAGTAACTGCTATGAGATCATTGAAGAATGGACAAATATTAATAGAGTCTGATAAAAAATGCGATTTAGAGAAGGTATGTAGTGAAATAAACAGCGTTTGTGGGCTTGAATTGGAGAGTCACCTACCGAAAGTTAGAAATCCTAGATTGATTATTTTTAATGTCCCAGAAGATATAACAATGGAAAACGCGGTAGAAGTGATTGTATCGCAAAATTCGGAAGCAGAACTCAATGAAGGAGATGTTATTCCTAAATTCATATTTGAGGACAGAAAGAAACGCAAGAATTTGATCATAGAAGTCAACTCTGAACTTAGGAAACGACTTCAAGGTAAAAAGTTAAAAATTGGATGACACATCTGCAATACTGATGATTATATTTCAATTCTAAGATGCTATAAATGTTCTAAATTCAATCATAAAGCAGAAGATTGCAAAGGAGAGTTGACATGCCCTCACTGCGCAATGAAACATAAGATTAGCGAATGTAAGGCCAGCAAAGACAGCTATCGATGCATCAATTGCGTTAATTTCAATAGGTACAATGAAAAATCATTGAATGAAAATCACTCATCCTTGGACAAAAGTTGTATATGCTACATGAACATGATAAAAAGAAATACAGAGAAAATTGACTACTGACATGGCAGAAACTCACAGAAAAATAAATATGAGATCCATAAATTACCTGCAACATAAGGATGCGGTGAAAAGTAATCCTAATATGGATAGTTATATTCTGAAATGTTATCAAGTAAACGTCAAACATTCGAGGATAGCCACGAGCAATTTAGTTCAAATTATTAATGAATTCAATATTGATTTAATATTCGTTCAGGAACCATATACGCTAAATAACAAACTTGCTGGAATTCCCAATAAATTAAGAACATATACAAGTGGTAACCTGAGGAAAAGAGCAGCTATAATAATCAACAACAAAAGCATTGATGTCATTAAATTAGCCCAGGTATCTGATGAAGATTGTGTAGTTATAGAAGTTAAATATGGAGACAAAAACTTTTTCGCTGCAAGCATGTACTTCGACATAACTAGAGATATTGAAGTAGACCTACAAAAAATTGAAAGATTTTTGAATGTTATTAAAGACCACGGATTAGTTATTTCAGCAGACACGAATGCCAGAAATAAAATGTGGTTCGACAAAATTAATAACGAACGAGGACAGAAACTTGTAGACCTTATAACTTCTTGTGATTTACATATTATCAACGAAGACACTGGAGAGGCAACTTTCGAAAGTGCACAAGGTCGAAGCTGCATAGATCTCACCATCGTGAACACTAAATTATTGAAGTTTATCATTGAATGGAAGAATAGTGAAGAAGAAAGCTGCTCAGACCACAAATTAATTACATTCAAGATAGGCAAAATAAATCGAAGCAGAGAAATTACACACAAAGGCTCCAGATATATTATTAAAGATGATAACTTTAATACATTTGATAAACTCCTAATAACAAATTTCACAGAATTTCTTAATACAGATTTGAATGACGGTGAGCTTGACACAGAACTTTACAACATAACAAATGAATCGACAGATATAGAACAACTAGTCGAAAAGTGTTTTGCAGGAATAAATTCTGCATGTAAGGGATCATTTCGAACCACTGGGAAAACAAAAGAGATCAATGGGAGAACTGTCCCATGGTGGTCACCTGAGCTCACGATACTCAGAAAAAAGGTGAACGCACTCAGAAGGCGATACCAGAGAACAAGAAATAATGAAAAATTAAGACAAGTGAGGAGACTTCAGTATCAAGAAGGCAATCGTGAATATCAATCTAAAATTAATGCAGCAAAAATAATATCATGGAAGAAATATTGTAGCATCACTGATGGATCTAACCCATGGAATATAATTTATAAAATTGCAGCCGGCAAATTGAGAGACCAAACACCACTGACTACACTTAAAAAAGAAGACGGAACATACACAATTGATTCATCAAGTACACTTGATTATATGATGGACTACTTCATTCCGAAAGACAGTTTAGAGGATGACAGTGAGCAACACAAACAATATAGAAGACAGCTGGCTGAAGAAATTTATAACCCGGATGATGTCGAATTTACACAGACAGAAGTTATGTCCGCATTGGAAACATTCAATCCTAAAAAGACACCAGGAGAAGACGGCATTACCAGTAAAATATTCTTAAGGGCATTTAAGCTTTTCCCTCGTTTCTTTACTGCACTGTACAATGGATGCCTGAAAAATGGTATATTTCCCAAAAAATGGAAGAACGCAAAAATAATTCCAATAGTTAAACCAGGGAAAATTGATAGTGAAGAAGTTTCAAAATACCGCCCCATAAGTCTGCTTAACACTGCTGGCAAGGTTTTGGAGAAATTGATGATAGAGAGAATCCTTCATCACATAAATTCAAGAAACCTCTTCAACTCAAACCAGTTTGGTTTTATGCCTCAAAAAAGCACAGTGGACGCAGGAATGGCGATGAAAGCGTTTGTACAACAGAATCTACAAAAATATAAGTACATCATATTAACTAGTCTGGATGTCAGAGGAGCATTTGACGCAGCATGGTGGCCCAGCATCCTTAATAACTTGAAAAAGCTCAGCTGCCCTAGAAATCTATATAAGCTATCGGAGAACTACTTTCATGATAGGAAAGCTAGTTTATGCTTCAATTCATATAAATCAGAGAGAGAAGTTACAAAAGGCGTCCCCCAAGGATCGAGCTGTGGACCAGGTTACTGGAATATATTATATAATTCCCTACTTAACCTGGAATTTACTGAAAGGACCGAAGTCTTAGCCTTTGCTGATGACTTACTAGTAATGACCAAAGGCAGCAGCATAATGGACGCTGAAAACTTCGCAAATCAGGATATCAAGAAAATAGAGTTCTGGGCTAAAGACAACAAAATTAATTTCAATGAAACAAAGTCTCAAGTACTATTAATAACAAGGAAGAGACACCCTCTCAACGGTGATATCCATATCTACTTGAATGATACAAAATTGACACAGAAAAAAGAACTAAAATATTTAGGAATATATATAGACTCAAAATTTAAATTCGACAAACATATAGATTACATTCAAGAAAAAGCATTAGCTCTCTTACACGCCTTATCCAAATCTGCAAAACTGAACTGGGGTCTTGGATGCAAAGCTTTCCATACAATTTACAAGGGAGCCATCGAACCGATAATAACCTATGGAGCTCCGATATGGGAAGAAGCTATAAAAAATAAGAAAAATCTAAAGAAACTCCAAAGAGTTCAAAGATTATGCAATATAAAAATTGCAAAGGCATATAGGACCATCTCTTATGAAGCATCTTGTATTATAGCTGGAATCCAACCAATAGATCTGACTATTATGGGAGAAATAAATAAGTATAAATCATTACATGGTGACAGAGATTACGACGCACCCCTGAAAACAAACTACTGGGTTCACCCTGCGAAACGTATTTGTATAGAGGAA
>CM060962.1:205704863-205709863 GCA_030765045.1 Tenodera sinensis | reverse complement strand
ACATACATACATACATACATACATACATACATACATACATACATACATACATACATACATACATACATACATACATACATACATACATACATACATACATACACACATACATACATACATACATACATACATACATACATACATACATACATACATACATACATACATACATACATACATACATACATACATACATACATACATACATACATACATACATACATACATACATACATACATACATACATACATACATACATACATACATACATACATACATACATACATACATACATACATACATACATACATACATACATACATACATACATACATACATACATACATACATACATACATACATACATACATACATACATACATACATACATACATACATACATACATACATACATACATACATACATACATACATACATACATACATACATACATACATACATACATACATACATACATACATACATACATACATACATACATACATACATACATACATACATACATACATACATACATACATACCTACCTACATACCTACATACATACATACCTACCTACATACCTACATACATACATACGTACATACATACGTACATACCTACATACGTACATACATACATACGTACATACGTACATACATACATTTCCGAAAAGGAAATTGAAGTTAATAATCTGCGTGTTAATCTCAAATCTTGCCAAGATAAACTGCAAGATAAATCCAGTAGTGTGCCTACTCATATTGCAACTATTAAGCCATGCGGAGCATCTATGACACATAGCTTGCCGTTGGACGATACTCGAGCTTGGCCTAATATACAAGATCGGCAGTGTTACTCAGCTGTAATGGAAGGGCGCTCTGCAGGACCATCAGGGAAGCGAAATACTAACTGCACAGTAGACGGGCAATCTAAGCCAATTAAATTGATCATTAAAAGTAAAAACAACCAGAGTGTGGAGTATATGAGAACGTTGGTTAAAGCTAAAGTTAATCCTGTTGAGATAAAGGTCGGAGTTAACTCTTTTAAAACTCTAAAAAGTGGGCACCTTTTGATTGAATCAAGTAACAAGAGAGAGGCCGATATTATTTGTCAAAATATAAATGACAAATGTGGCGAAGAACTTGAAGCTAGCCTAACCAAGAAGCGAAATCCCAGGATAATAATTTTCAATGTTCCAGAGGAAATGACAGTGGAGACTGTAGTCAAGTCCCTCGCTACACAAAATGAAGCTCTGGAAAAATATGAACAAAATATGGTGCCAAAATTTGGCTTCAGAGATAAGAGACAAAACAAGAACATGGTATTAGAAGTAAGTTCCGAAGCCCGTAAAGAAATACTGGGAAGGAAATTGAAACTGGGATGGAGCATGTGCAGCTGGGATGATTATATAAAGGTTAGTCGTTGTTTTAAATGTTCCAAGTTTAGTCATCAGGCTAATGACTGTAAGGGTAATTTAACCTGCCCAAAGTGCTCCGAAAAACACGCGTTAAAGGATTGTAAAGCAAGCTCTGACAATTATAAATGTGTTAACTGTATCACCTTTAAGAAATATAACAAGGATAGCACTATCGACGAAAAGCATTCTGCACTTGACAGTAATTGTCCCAGTCTTCGAGCAGCACTAAGGCGATACCAAGAGAACACAGATTATTAGCAAGATGAACAACCAATCTCTAAAATGTTATCAAGTGAACTTACAACACTCCAGAACTGCAACTAATAATCTGGTGCAGCTTTTAATACAAAACCATGTGGATGTTATTTTTATACAAGAACCTTACACTGTTAATAATAAATTGGCAGGAATACCTATGACATTAAGAAAATATACTGGAGGCAACGGGAGGAAGAGGGTAGCAATTCTTATTAACAATGAAAAGATAAATGCATTGGCAATCACTCAAATTTCCGACGGCGATTGTGTGCTAGTTGAAGTAGAATACGAAGGCACCACATTCTTTGGAGCCTCAATGTACTTCGACGGGGATCAGAATATTGAAGGCAATATCAGAAAAATTGAGAGTATCCTAGACCACACAACACGCAGTGGATTAATAATAGCAGCAGACACAAACGCCCGAAACAAACTATGGTACGACGTCATAACTAATGAAAGAGGTAAAACTCTAGAAGAATTTATAACTATAAATTCCTTGTTTATAGCAAACCAAAACAGAGACACGCCATCATATGAAACGATACGCGGAAAAAGCTGGATAGACTTAACCATTACCAATATTAAACTTATAAAATATATAACAGAATGGCAAACTAGTGAGGAAGAAAGCTGCTCTGACCATAAAATCATATATTTCATCATGGGTGCAGCTAACTAAAGAATAGTGAACATTCCCTATAGAATTAGATATCTTACAAAAGGCGGAAACTATAAAAAATTCGATAAACTACTGACTGAAAATCTTCGTTCAGTGTTTAACTGCGAAAACCACAGTGTAGGATTAGATGAAGAACTTAGCAGCAAAGTTAAAAGCAGGTCAGATACTGAGCAGCTAGTTGAGCAGTGGAGTGCGTGTTTAACTCGGGCATGCAATGCAGCCTTTAGAAAAAGCAAAGGGAAAAGGCTGCGAATCAGCCAGAGAGCTGTACCATGGTGGACGTCAGAGTTAACCATTTTAAGAAAGAAAGTGAACGCCCTCAGACGTGGTTACCAAAGAACGTTGAACAATGAACAACTGCGACAGGAAAGGAAAACTCAATATATGGAAGGGAACAGGAATTATCAATCGAAATTGAATGCTGAAAAATTTAAATCATGGAAGGAGTACTGCAGCAACACTGACGGTTCTAATCCTTGGAATATTATATATAAAATAGCAGCTGGGAAAACGAAATGACAGCAAGAAATAACCACGCTTCAAAAGGAGGATAAAACATACACCATTGATTCAAAAAGCACAGCGGAGTACATGATAAAGTATTTTGTCCCAGATGACACTGAAGAAGATGACGCCGAACAACATAAATTATTAAGAAGCTCAATGGCAGCAGAGGTGGACACACCGGACGATGTAGAGTTCACACAAAATGAGATACTATCGGTTTTGACGAAATTCGACCCTAACAAAGCACCAGGGGAGGATGGATTCACGAGTGATATCATTGTAAGGTCATTCACCCTCTTTCCATGTTTCCTAACGTCAATGTATAACGAGTGTCTCAAAAATGGTAGTTTTCCGAAGAGATGGAAACATTCAATTATAGTTCCTATAGTTAAACCGAATAAAGAAGGAAGTGAAAGTGTCGCTAAACATAGGCCTATCAGCCTTCTGAATGTTGGTGGAAAAGCCTTAGAAAAGTTATTGATTAACAGAATCAATCACTTCATATATTCAAGGAAACTACACAGTATCCGCCAGTATGGATTCATCCCACAGAAAAGTACTATTGATGCGGCAATGGCTATGAAGCGCTTCGTACAGCACAACCTACTGGAATTCGGATATGTAATTTTGATCAGTTTGGACGTCAAGGGAGCCTTCGATGCAGCATGGTGGCCGAGTATATTAGATAATTTAAGAAGACTCAAATGCCCAAGAAATCTGTATCAGCTCTCTAAGAATTACTTTAAGGAGAGAACAGCAAGTTTGTTTATTAATTCCCATAAAGTGGAGAAGGGAGTGAGGAAAGGTTGCCCTCAAGGATCGTGTTGCGGTCCCGGATTCTGGAATATACTGTACAATTCGCTACTCAACTCAGAGTTCTCACACCGAACCGAAGTAGTAGCTTTTGCAGATGACATATTAATAATGACTAAAGGCAAGAGTATCAGGGAAACAGAAAACTATGCGAATCTAGATTTGAAGAAAGCAGAATTCTGGGCTAAGAACAATAAGCTACAGTTTAACGATACAAAATCAAAAGTTATGCTCGTAACAAGAAAAAGAAATATACGAAACGAGAAAGTAGATATATATATATATATATATATATATATATATATATATATCTTAATGATAAAATATTATTCCAGGTAGAAGAACTAAAATACCTAGGGATATACATCGATAGAAGATTCTCGTTTGATAATCATATAGACCACGTTCACGAAAAGGCAATAGCATTGATCCATACATTATCTAAATCAGCAAACCTCCACTGGGGCTTGGGAAGCAAGGCACTTCATACCATATACAAGGGGGCCGTAGAACCTATTTTAACTTATGGTTCGCCAGTATGGGGAGACTCTATAAAGAAACAAAACAACCTCAACAAGCTTCAGAGAGTCCAGCGGCTCTTCAATATTAAACAAGCAAAGGAAATCAACCTATTGACATCACTATTGCCGGTAAAATTCAGGAGTATGAGTCAACACACGGAGGAGGGGACTATGACACACCAATAGATTTAACAATATGGCGCCATCCAGCTGAAAAAGTATACATTAAAGAACCACAGAAAAATGCACAATACGATATAACTGTCTTTACCGATGGCAGCAAAGCAGAAAACAAAGTTGGAGCCGCTGCTGTGATATATAGGGGAGACACAATCCTAAGAGAGCTAAAATATAGATTAGATTCGAGGTGCTCTAATAATCAAGCTGAGCAAATTGCAATATTTAAAGCTCTCCAAGAAATCCATACTCTACAGGATAAAACTATCACTATAGTCATTTTTACAGACAGTAAAATAACAATTTCCTTACTAAACAACAACTCAAAGCACAATACGATAATAGACAGTATTCTGAAGACAGTTCATAATTTAGAACAGCGCCAATGGAAAATATATTTCAGCTGGGTGAAAGCTCACGTAGGAATAACTGGCAATGAGCTAGCAGACATACTCGCCAAACAAGCAGCTAAAGATGAACGCCTGGAAACAATCTACGATAGGATCCCTAAATCGACATTTAAAAGCGAAATCAAAGAACTAGGTTTGGCAGAGTGGCAGAGAAGATGGAATAACACAACTAAAGGACTAGTGAGTAAATCCTTTTTTCCCTCAATCAGGACC
>CM060962.1:205442363-205702363 GCA_030765045.1 Tenodera sinensis | reverse complement strand
TAATATTATAAACATAAAATGATCTAATGGTTACATTAGATGTTGTTAAATTCATTTATGGTATACCATGAATGCTTAAGAAGATATTCCTTTAGCTTAATTTTGAATACCTTATCATTACAGGTCCTTAGCTCATTACGTATCATATTAAATATTTTTGTACATTGATAGTGCACTCCTTTTTGGAAACATGTGAGGTTAAGTGATGGTATATGAAGTTCAGATCTAGATCTTGTATTGATATTGTGGATGTTAGAATTAGTAGTGAAGAAGTTTTTATTTTTATGTAGAAGTTCATCAGTGAATATATGTATTCTCCGGTAAGGGTTAATATTTCTAAGTTTTTGAAAATGCTTCTACAGGATGTTCTTGGATGAGAATGTGATATAATTCTAAGGGCCTTCTTTTGTAAGATTAAAATTCTCTTTGAATTTGTTGAACCTCCGCAAAAGAGTATACCATATTTCATTACCGAGTGGAAGTACGCAAAGTAGGCTAATTTTAATGTATGAGCATAACTGAAGGAGGACAGAGGTCGTAATGCATAGCATGCGGAGCTCAGTTTAGGGACAATTTCATCTATGTGGGTTTTCCAATTTAGGTGCTTGTCAATTTGTGTACCTAAAAATTTAGAAGCATTTGAATCTTGAACAGAGTTACCATGTATGTCTATTGCAAATTTATGCTGTGCGGCATTGACGGTAGTAAATTTTACAATGTTTGTTTTATTAACATTTAGTTGTAAACCATTTGCATTGAACCAAGATTGCATTAATGTTGTTATGTGATGCGAGGTTTGTTTAAGTCCATCTAAACTTTTATGCGAAAGTAATAGTGTTGTATCATCAGCAAATAGAATTACTTGTGCCAACTTGTTTAAGCTTGGTGCAAGATCATTTATAAAAACTAAGAAAAGTAATGGTCCTAAAATAGAACCTTGGGGAACTCCTTGTTTTATAACTTTACTCCTTGAATAATCAGGTATATTTGAATTAGGTTTCGATATTTTCACTTTTTGTACCCTGTTTGTTAAGTATGAGTGAAACCATCTTAATGGAGTTCTCTGAATGCCATAATATTTTAATTTGTCTAGCAGGATTTGGTGGTCTACACAATCGAAAGTCTTAGATAAATTGCAGAATTCCCCGTTTACATGTTGTCTTTGATTTAATGATTCTAATAACCCATTAGTGAATTTATAGATAGCATTATCAATTGATATTCCCTTTCTAAATCCGAACTGTTCCGGGACTAGAATATTATTTGATTCTAGGTACTGCTGTAGCCGGTTATACATAATTCGTTCAAAAATTTTTGAGAATGTGGGTAGTAGAGATATTGGTCGATAATTATCTATTTTGGTCTTTTCTCCTTTTTTATATAAAGGTTTTACAATTGAGAATTTTAGCTGATCAGGAAATATTCCATATTGTAGTGATAGATTACATAAATGAGTTAGGGGAATGGTAATCGCTTTAGCAGTGCTTTTAATTATTCTGCTTGATATTTCATCATAACCTGCACTGTCTTTCAGTTTCATTGATTTTATAGTAGCCAGTATCTCACCAGATGTAGTGGGAATGGGGTTGAAGCCAGTGAATTTTCTTCCAGCAAAAGCATTGTTTAACATTTTAATTGCATTTCCCTTGTTCACATTGTTTAAATTCAAATTTGTGGTTATGTTTATGAAGTAGTTATTAAAGCTGTCTGCAATTGCAGTTGTGTCGTTGATTTTGTTATTGTTTACTACAAGGCCTGTGGGGTTGTCATTACTTTTTGCCCTATTTGTTTCATGTTTGATTATGTTCCATATGGTTTTAATTTTATTTTGTGATCCCTTTATCTTTGAATTATAGTAGTGTGCCTTGGCAGTTTTAACAACTCTGCTAAGAATTTTGCAATAGTTTTTATAGTATAATTTTAGCTCATTATTACTACTATTTCTGTGCAGTAAGTATAAATTTCTTTTCTTCTTGCTAGAGATTTTAATGCCCTGTGTCATCTATGACTGTTTTTGTATGGATGAGCTAACATATTTTATAGGAAAGCATGCATTAAAATGGTTTATTTATATATGCCTAGGAACAAATTGAATGCAGCATTAATATCACTTTTGCTGTATATGGTGGTCCACTCCTCTTGTTCTAACAATGAATTAAATTTATTTATGTTTTCATCATTCACTTCCCCTACTCTTTTCCGACATTTTGATTCTGGGTCATAAATATTGTTTATAGATAAAACTTGGGCATCGTGGTCTGATAGTGCATTTATAAATGGAAAAGTTGTTGAAGAGTTTAACCTATCATTGCCTATGAAGATATTATCTATGGCTGTACTAGATTCATTATGAACTCTAGTTGGGAAATTCACTGTATGGTATAAATTGTATGTCATTAATAGCGACATTAAATCTGTTTTATTTGCAGATTCTGTTAGAAAATCTATATTTACATCTCCACATATGATGAGTTCAAGATTTGGTTTATATAGATAATTTAAACTACACTCTAGTTTCCTAATGAACTCTTTGACATTGCTAGATGGTGCTCTATATATACAGACTATGTAGATGTCTCCTAATTGCCCTTCAAGTTTTATGCAACAAGCCTCAAAGGTTTGCTCTACACAGAAATTACTAATATCCATCATGCTGTAGGCTACTTCTTTTTTTACATATATACATGTGCCTTCTTTGTGAAGCATTTCCCTGCAAAAATATGCCCCTAACTGATAACCTTCAACCCTGAGTTGACCAATTTCATGTTTATTTAAGTGATGTTCACTAATTCAGAGTATGTTTGGCTTCTCACCAATGTTATCAAGGGAACTAACCAGTTCAAGTGTTTTGTATCTTAGTCCACATACATTCTGGTGCAAAATTACTAGATTGTTACGTTTACTATTTCTTTTACTTTCAGCATACTTCATATTGTCAGTATTATTTACAGCATTGTTTATGTCTTTATTGCCCTTAATGCAACAATTAAAATTACTGCAAATGGTGCCGTCAATTAGTTTCCCATATTTTGTAAAGCAATTTTTGGTTTCTGTGACACAATTTCATTAAGGTGCTTACTGATATGGGAAGCTAGAAGATCTTTTACCTTTACTATTGAGATGTAAGTCATGCCTGGTGAACATATCTCGATGATATTTTGATACATCAACTAACCTCACATTTCTAAATCTGGCACATTTAAATGGCAGTTAAATGGCAGTTAAATCCACACCTGTTGATGCCATGCTTGCCTTAACATGGAACCCATTCGATAACAACAAAAATAGAAGAACAAGCATTACTCCAACACGAGAAAATCTTACGACTGCCAAACTCTAAATGGACAGAAGAGAACCTCCCCCCTTCAATCCTTAAAACTAATAGTAGTTTCCTAGAAAAGGTAACACAGATTAAATTCAAATTGAACATTCCTAACACCAGAGAAAATCTACTTATAAGAGAAAATCCATTGGAATTATTGCAACCTACCTTCAGTTTGGAATTAATAGAGGAAATAAGTAAATCAGATACACCAAAAGAAATACAAAAACTTCTAGCTCTGGAAACAATCAATACTAGGTATCCCACAGAAGAATGGCTGCACATATATACGGATGGATCCTCCACGGAAAACCTTACTGGAGCTAGAGTTATGTGTTCACATTTTTTCTTTTATCATTCTGTTGGCAGAGACACAACAAATTATGATGGAGAAATAGAGGCTATACACATTGCTCTCCAACAATTATTAAATCTTCCCTTAAATAAATTTAACAAGGCAGTAATTATTTCAGATTCTAAAGCTGCAATTCAGGGAATATGTTCAAATACTACAAAGAAGTCAACAAAAATTAGAGAATGCTACAAAAGAAGTCAACAAAAATTAGAGAATGCTACAAAATGTTAACACAACTCAAAAAAGTTAATAAGACTGTTCATCTCCAATGGATTCCAGCACACTGTAGAGTCATGGGGAATGAAGCTGCAGACTCACTTGCAAAGAAAGGCACAACAATAAAACAAAAGTCTAAATTCAATTTCTCATATTCCTCAATAAAACGCTTGATCATTAAAAAATTTTCTCATTCATACCTACAAGAAATAGGAACAAATGCCAAAGATAAAAAATGGATTACACTACTTTCCAAAACAGATATAATCCCCAGAGACCAAGGAAAACAGCGGTTGCAGCCTTCCGACTATTGACAAATCACTACTGCTTAGCAAGTCATCTCTACAGAATAGGTATCTCAGCTTCACCAATATGTGTCCTGTGTAACGATCCAGCAGAAATGAACAAAGACCACTTGAAGACCTGTAAAGCATTAAGATCAGAAGAAACTACAGTTCAAAAGTATTGGAAAGCACGAATGCTAATGCCTTCATTGCCAGAAAACAACAACAACTATAGATTTCTGTACACTACTGGTACCCTTTTTTGCAAGAAAATCAGCTTCCTCATTACCACTCAGTCCACAGTGAGCTGGTATCCATTGGAAGATTAGCTGTTTTTGAAGTACTGTTAGATGGGTAAGGATTTTCCAACACTCTAATTGTTTGATTTTTTGGTGACAACTTGGAAGTAATTGCTATAATTGCTGCCCTGGAATCTGAGAGAATAACTGCTTGCTGAAAACGTGAAATTTTGTACAAAAGATTTTGTAGGGCCATTCGAATTGCTTCAATTTCTCCATCAAAGTTTGTAGTTCCATAACTTAAAGATTTGTGATAGGAAAAGAGGTGACATGTGACTCCAGCCCCTGCTCCATCTCGGTTTGATATCAATGATCCATCAATATAAATATGAAGCCATTCATGTTCTGGAAATCTAGTATGGATTGTCTCTAATGCCAAAAATTTGAGAACACTAGTTGGAGTATCACTTTTCTTAACTTCTTCTGTCAGGTGTAAATAATATGTGATGTCTAATGTTTGTGTCGGATTGACATTAGAAATGAAGTTCTCCTTTGAATTAGGAAGGTATATATTCTTCTTGATGTCTTGAATTTTGGAGAGAAAGCTCTCCTGTGTGTTTAGTGTATGTGTAAAATTCCTCTTGTTCCATGTATTGAATGGGAGTCTGATCAACTTTTCGTGTTGAGTAAGAGCTGCTATTTCTATTTCATATTCAATGGGATATTGGTTGGTTAGTATTTCCATAGCTGATATTGGTGTGGTTTTGGTAGCACCTGTAATTAGTCTCAGACTTTGGTTTTGAAAGATTTGAATTTTTTTTGTATTTGCTGTTATAAGAACTTCACTGCAATAAGTACATAATGGCTTTATATATACATAGTATGTTGTGTTAAGAGTTGCTCTGGAACATCCCCACTTCATTCCTGATAGACGTTTTAACAGTGAAAGGCGCCTTTCTGCTCATTGCATTATATTTTCTATCTGTTTGGTCCATGTAAGTTTGGTATCAAATGTAACTCCTATCTCGTACTTTGCTTTCTTTGTTTCTGGTAATTGTTGACCCTCAAAATCTAGTTTTATTTTCAGTGCTTTTTTTCTTAGTGAAAAGATTTGGTAGTTTGATTTTGTTGTATTAACAGTCATTAAATTTTCTTTGGTCCACTTTTGTAGGTTGGTTAAGGATTGTTGCATGGTTTTTTCTAGTTCTGCACTTTTGCTTTTTGGTTTTGAAGTCCACATTACTAAGTCATCAGCAAATACTGCACACTTCACACCTGATTCTTGTATTTGTTGTGGCAGATCATTAATAAATATATTAAAAAGTGTAGTGGTGAGCACTGCACCTTGTGGTAAGCCACGGTGTACTTGTTTGTATTGAGATTTCTTCCATATCTGGTAGCAATAAAGCGTTGTGTTAGGAAATAATGACATAGCCATGAAAACATTGGACCTTGTATGCCTATTTTTTTTACTTTCTTTAGTAGTTTTGTTTTGCATATAGAATCATATGCACTTTGGAAATCAATAAAAACTGATACATCATCTTCTTTCCTATTGAAGGAGTCCTTGATTTCTTGACTGAGAAGTAAGACTTGTTCATTTGTAGAGTGGAACTCTCTGAATCCAGCTTGACATGGGGATATTAAATTTTGTGATTCTAGAAACCAATTGAACCTGTTTGACACTATTCTTTCCATCACTTTTGCTATCATGCTAGTAAGCGCTATTGGTCTATAACCTTTTATTTCTGATGCTGTTTTATTTTTCTTCAAGAGGGGGACAATTATTGCTTTTCGCCATTCAGCAGGTACAGTGGTTTTCCAGGATAGATTGTAGAGTTTTAGTAGTTGTTGTTTTGCTGTTTTACCATGGTTTTTTATGATGGATGTGTGTGATCTGGTCCAGGAGACTTTTTGTTTTTTAGATTATTTATTGCAATGTTCAGTTCTTGCATATTAAAATTTTGAAAGAAGATGTTGCATTGAGTGCTAGGATCACATTTTCTTTCTTGTTTCAAATCTTTCTTAAATTCTTTACGTTCCTTTTTATTATTTCTTATCTTCGGACTGTGATTGTATTTTCAGGAACGTCAAATAACATTCAGAATTACATTATTGAGTGTATTTCTCGTGTTTTGATTAATGAAATAAAGAATGAAGTGAGTGAAACAAGGTTTATATCAGTAAGTAATCATTGACGAAACCACTGATGTATCAAATAAATCTCAAGTATCAAATGCTCTTTGTTACGTCACACCAGAAGGACGGGTTGAAGAAAGATTTGTAGGGCTTTGTGACGTCAGTAGTGACCGCACAGAAGTTAGGTTTTTCAAGCATTTGTTCGAACTCATGGAGGAATTCAAATATGACGCGAAACTCATAGCACAAACAAAGGATGGTGCGGCTGTTTTGGCTGGAGAACATAGCGGTTTACAGTTAATTGTCAGAGGGAAACATGAACAAGCTTTAAAGTAAGAACAAATTAGAAACTAAAAACTTCACTTATCTTAGTAATGTTGCAATAGCTTTGAGAATGAGTTGGAGACAGCTTGAAACTCGAGTCAGTGGTTGGAAAAAAAAATAAATAAAATAAACAACCTGCAACATTACTAAGATAAGTGAAGTTTTTAGTTTCTAATTTGTTCTTACTTTAAAATCTTGTTGCTTCACTGTTAATAGCTTCAATTTTCTTAATGAACAAGCTTTATTTGTGCATTGCTATGCCCACAAACTTAATTTACTTTTGCAGCAATCAACTAGTCAGACAAAGAAGTGCAGAGTATTTTTTCAAACAGTGTCAGGGCTGTCTACATTTTTTTTCAAAATTGCCCAAAAGAACAGAAGCTTTAGACACTGAAGTGAAAAAACGTATTCCAGCAGTGTCTGCCATGAAATGGAACTACAAAAGCAAAATGATTGATGTTATTTTCAGCTTGAAGAGTGAACTTGCCAGCTTATTTAAACTAATGGCAGAAGATGAGGATGAACAGGATGCTGAAACAAGAGCTTGTGCATCCGGCTACTACAAGAACCCCCTAAGCTTTGATTTCAGATTCTTACTTTTGGTGTTTTCGCTTGTACTTCCTAAGTCTGATTCTTTATTTAACATCCTTCAGAAAAATATGTTTGATGTTGCTTTCTGCAAACAAAAAGTCAATGACCTCAAAAACAGCATGAAAGACTTGCGTGATAAATTTGATGAATTAATTTGGTTTGGTCAAGGATAGAATCTCATCAAGGCTGCTGCGAAATACCAATACCTTCAAAGAGATCGACACTGGATAAAGGAGAAAATGACACAAAATTGTCATATCCACGAATATTTTATGAGATCATAGATATGATACTTTGCCAAATAACCAACAGATTCTCGGATATAAACCAACTACAGTTCCTGTCATGTTGGACAGTGCCTTATACGTCGAATACGACAAGACTTTCCCAGAGAGTGCGTTTAAGGCTCTTCTCCCTGTCCTTGTTATCAGTGGAAAAGGAGTTGCTTAATAGACTTAAAAAGCAACAAGCAACATTTGAAAATGCTGTCATTTATGTTTTTTGGAGAAGAATCGGCGCATTGAACTGAAATACAAATAGACACTGTAAATTGGAGGGATTGTAAATACATTTTAAATAAGGTATGTCGCTATAATATTTATTTATATATTTGTTTGTGTTTGTTTTATGTTATACAATTGCATATAACCTATATAATATTAACCTGGAAACCTGCGGAATCAACAACTGCCACTCCCTGGATTAAGTGTGAAGCAACCGGCAACACTTGTAAATCACCCATGCCACGCCCCTGCAGAGGACGATACTTGCGGCAAATAACTGACAGAAAAAGCAAAACTTTTTTTTTTAATTTTTTATTAAGATCGATCAGCAATAATGCTTTTACAGATCTGTGAGAATAACATAAAATAAAGAACATTATAAAGTTGTTGAGGTTGGCTACATCAATGTAGCTCCTCGAACATAAGTATAGTTTGTCTCATAAAGGAGGAAGTAACATAACAGACCACAAATACAAGGCAAATGTGCAGGAGAACATTTTAAACATTTTGTGAAAAAAAAACTAAAGGTTGGAGTCTTCTGAGCTTGAGGTCGAACTGAGCAGGATATCTTGAGGCAAGCATTTACGAAGGCGTGTTGGCCGGCGTGTTCTGACGCCGAGATGGTATTTTACAGCTCCAGGAACCTCTTGTAGGCGTATGAAAAAACGGCGTGCTGTTTGGCGTATGAACTGTGATATGGGGAGAAGGCCTAGTTTTTGATGTAGCTGTTGATTGCGCATGAACCAGGGAGCATTAGTAGCGAGCCGTATGACCTTGTTTTGAATTACCTGTAACCGATGTAGGTGTGATTTACAAGCACCACCCCAGATAGGAGCAGCATAAGTGACAATAGGGTGAATAAGGGAACAATAGAGTAATAAACTGGAATCAAGTCCAAGAGAACTGCGTCTATTGAGTAGTGGATAAAGTTGAGAAAGCCGGGCTGAAGCAAGGTTAACAGTACGATTGATATGCGGACGCCAGGTAAGGCTAGTGTCAAATAACACCCCAAGATACTTCACTGGAACACTAGAAGGTAACCAAGGAATACAGGTGTTACGAATATACAAGGGTGGGGGTGTACGAATAATACGAAGGGAGAAAATTTTTGCCTCTGTTTTATTAGGGTTCAAAGAAAGGCGCCAGGTGGAACACCACTGCATAAGAGAGTTCAAGGATTCTTGTAAGGTAGCAATAGCAATATGAAGGTCATGATTGGAGTAATAAAGAACTGTATCGTCAGCATATAAAGTCACTTCAGTATGTTCGAAGATTGGAAGATCCGAAGTAAAAACGTTAAATAGAAGTGGAGCTAAGATGGTGCCCTGAGGGACACCAGCCTGAATGGATTTCAGTGAAGAAGAGGTACCACCTCTGCGGACCATAAACTTTCGATTTGAAAGATGGCTAGAAACAATATTTAGCAAGTATTGTGGAAGACCTATACGAAACAGTTTCAGTATAAGTCCATCATGCCACACTTTATCGAAAGCCTGAGCGATATCCAAAAACACAGACGGTGTGTATTGTCGATTTTCAAAGCCATTAGCAATAGCTTGAGTGAATCGAAGCAGTTTGTGGGTAATAAGAGTGATGTGGTCTAAAGCCAAATTGAAATGGAGGTATAACATTATTACTAAAGATAAATT
Organism: Tenodera sinensis; assembly: GCA_030765045.1. Classification (NCBI taxonomy): domain Eukaryota; kingdom Metazoa; phylum Arthropoda; class Insecta; order Mantodea; family Mantidae; genus Tenodera; species Tenodera sinensis. Next base: position 205,692,741 of record CM060962.1, on the reverse strand, counting down.
TAGATAAACGACGATGAAGAACCTTCTCAAAAAGCTTTGAAAGAGTTGGTAGTAAACTAATTGGACGGTAACTTGATGGTAAATGCTGAGGCTTATTGGGTTTGTGAAAGACAACAATTTGAGCAAGTTTCCAAGAGGTGGAAAAATTGCCAAGGCGTAATGCAGAGTTCATAATAGAAGAAAGGTAAGCTAGGGCCTTTTTTGTGAGTTTCTTTAATACAATGTTTGGTACCAAATCGTGTCCGGGAGATTTTTTATTCCGAAGGCGAGAAATAAAAAACGATAATTCTCCAGGACTGGTAAAAGATGGTTGAATAGGAACAGTGCATTGTGATTGGAATGCATCAAGTTCTTTCCGAAGAGATTGCGAAATAAGAACATCGAAATTAGGATGAGAAGTAAATGTTTGTTCGAAATGAGAGGCCAGAATATCACATTTATCAGAAGTAGACGTTACAACTGTATTATTATAATGTAGACTAGGTAGGACCTACCATAACATGTGGTCATCTGATGAAATGCTGGCTAACTGTTGTTGAAAGGTTTGAAATAGATGTTGCTCTAGTTCAAGTTTTACACGACGTATCAGCTCATTTAATCTTCGGCGCAGCCAAGGTCTCCTTTCTCGTTGCCAGCGACGTCGAATATAATTCTTTTGGATGAGAGCAGAAATAAAGAGAGGTAGATGGTAAGTAAACGGATGGCAAGAAGAAACCGTGGACTGGCGAACACAGGAGCAGATGGTGTCCGTAAAATGGTGAACTGCTGCATCTAGATCTTTTTAGTAACTATGTGATACGAAGTTGTTAGAGCCGAATCCAACCGTTCTTGAAAAACGTTCCACTGTACGAAGCCATTAATAAGTCTTGGTGGTGGAGGAACGAAATCGAGAGCATGGGAGAAAGTAGCCATGACTGGACAGTGGTCAGAATCTAGTTCAGCTAAAGAAGTCATAAAAATTGGCAAATTCAAGTTTCTAGAAATGCCAATATCAAGAATATCTGGAGATACTCTAGGATTATTTGAATAATAAGTGGGGTCAGGAGGAGCCAAAATATTGCAAAGAGAATTGCTGAGAAAGTGTTGAAGACGACGACCATTGGGGTTAGTAGTTCTACAGCCCCATGATATGTGTTTACTGTTCAGATCACCTAATAAAAGAGTGTGACCATGATTGGGAAAAAGTAACGAAAGAAAAGTGGTGTTCAGCTGATAGTTAGGGGGTTTATAGGCACTGATGAGAACAAGATCATTACCATCAGGAGAATGAATTTTGATACCAACAACTTCCAGGGCTGGTGAATCAGGGAGAAATACGGCACTATGTTTGATACAACGTCGCACAGCAATTGCAACACCCCCTGAGGCCGTTAAAGATGCCCTATCTCGCCCATAAACACAAAAACCAGGAAGAGTAAATCTTTCACTGGGAAGAAAGTGTGTTTCCGTGATACAGGCGATATCAATGTTATGAAGCGTGAGGAAAGATATAAAAGAAGCACGTTTACATTGGAGGCCATTAGCGTTCCAGTTGAGGAGAGTGATGCTATTAAGAGAACGATGATTAGGGAGCACCATTGTTATTAATACTTGTTATGTATGTATGAAAAAAGTTAAGAAACTGTGGTAAATGGGGTAAAAGAAAAGAACGAAGGACACCAAAGAGTTGTGTTATCAGATCAGTAAACCAGGTCCAGGAAGACGTATTATCTGTACTCTCCGTAGTAGGTACAGAGGCGTTAGAATTTGAAGCAGTAGAACGTACAACATCAGCCAAAGATCGACTTGTAATAGGAGTTGAAGTCTGATCAGGATGCAATGATGCTTCTTGTTGTTGCTGTTGTTGTTGCTGCTGCTGTTGTGCTTGTGCTTGTGGTGAAGAGAGCTGACTCAACGAAGTAGATACAACACGAGGTTGACGAGTCGTTGCTAATGGTGTAGTTTGCGGCAGACGTTGTGATTGAAGAGCACCTTGAGTGGTACGCTGCTTGAGTTTTAAATAGTGAGGACAACCATGACAATTTGCTGGGTGATCTTGATGACAATTGACGCATTGCGCTGGTGTAGTTTTAGGTATGGTACATTGAGAGTAGTGATGTTCACCCAGGCAACGAACACAGCGAGGTCCTAGCTTGCAATAGTTTTTAGTGTGACCATAATTTTGGCATCGAGTGCATTGCGGCAAGTCTGCATTACGGTGACAAGGCTCTACGGTTACTACACTATAAAGTAAACGGGTGAGGCTGAGAATACCTCTGCCCGAATCATCGTTCAATAACTCAATAGCACAAAGATGAATAGGCTGTTTTAATTTATTTAGTAAACGTGTGATTTTTTGAACGGGGTATTGTAAAGCAGTGAGCTCAGCATATATTTCTTGGTCGGTGAGAGAATAAGGTATATTTCTAATGATCACTGAGAAAAGTTTATCGGTCGGGTTTCTGTATGTAAAGTATTGCTGGTTAATGCTTGTAAAATACCTGGTGAGATTACGAAAGTCAGAAGAGGTGGAAGAATATAATTTTATAATAGGCCCACGCAACTCAGTACGAAACTCAGATGTAACATGTTGCTTGATATCATGTAAAAGCAATTGATAATTTTGAACATCTTTCAGACAAATGGGTGGAATGCGCTCTTTGGCGGCGGAACTAATCGGGTTAGCAGTTTCCATTCCAGCGTTATCTTCTAACGGCTGAAAGCGATTATGCGTAGGAATAGCATAACGTGGGGCTATTGGAATATTTAATGGAGGTGCTGTAACACAAACACGCTTGTGTTGTTCTTCCAATGCTGAAGAGGGTGGAGAATGCACCATGCTAGTAGATGTGGTAGATGCTAGTAGATTGTGTTCAGTAGATGAACCGTCTTCAACCATTGTAGCAGCTCTTGATAACACTTCAGTATAGAGGAGGCCATGATCAACAATACGAAAGTTTTGTTTTGATAAGTACTCCACAAAAAATAAAGCAAAACTGGAGGCAACATCATTTGCAACGGATGGCACCCTCTAGAATACCAAACAATCTTGTAGAATATAATCCAAAATGGAAAAGAAGAGTAGAACGCGCGCGATGAGATGGAGAGGCCGGCATTTTCTTCATTGCAAAAAGCAATTTAGTTGTGATCACAGAGTTGTGATTCCCGAGGGTTGCAGCATGAAATGGAACGTTCCAGGGCAAGTAACGGGGACTGAGGAAAAAGTCCTTGTCACACGTGTCGATGTCTTTCAGGACTATTATTCGTCCTTATGACACATTATTGAAATATGACCCATTTACTGGTCCTAGCTCACAGTTCACTTACATAGTTATGAAAGCATAAAGTCACGTTGCATATACATATTATTAATATGTCGGACTATGATACGTACTGGTAATAAATGTATCAGTCCGCTAATGATAAAAACACAATTTTCTGATCGCAAGTAGGCGACAGCTTAGCTAGAAACATTCAATTGACTTTCCTGTACGTTGCAAAGAAATAATAAAGCATTAATTACCTGGTTCTGAAAGCGATTTCACCAAAATTATCGATTTTGAAACCTTTGTTATTTACTGGTAACGTAGACTACTTTTTATCTCATTGAAGTTCGAAGGACGTATTCGTCATGAAAATTATACATTGCATCTCATTCGTGCGGCGAATATTACTGATGCAATGTGTACATTCTCAGTTACATTATAAATACACAATGTTCTGTGCAAAGTTTTAAAACTTTGCCATGGTGGATCCACCATTTGTTTCAATAAAATATATAATAATATACCATATTCATTTTCGCTCGCCAATATTCACTTGGAACATGTGCTAAACAATGAGACATCGCCATAGCATAGTTTCTAAAAACATCTGTTTCGGTTCAAAAGTTTAAGCATGGCTAAGCCGGAATTCAAACCAGTTTTTTCTAGAAAAAGTTCTAAATCCAATAATAATAATAAAAATGAGTATTTACTGATCGCATTAACAAATATTAAAGAAACAGCCATGGAAAACCCAAATGAGCAAAACTAATATACAAAAATGTATATCCGGAGTGGAAGGCCTTAAAAATTTTCGGCATAGATACTGTAAATTATGCAGTACAGGTGTCATTCAATTAAATAAATATATATACTTAGGTATATATTGTCCAAGCTGCTCAAGTGTTCAACTAGTAGAAGTAGATGTTGCCTCTCTGATATGTATCATACAATCCTGTCCATATAGGTACACATTTCTGAGCTCCATATGCAAATATCGCCATTTTTCTTTCATTTAATGCCCAATATTTAGCTGAACCAGATATAAATGTTTCCCCTCCCCCTTTTTGCAGAGAAACTATGAATATGCACAAATTTACTTTTTAAACCCAATGCAAAGAGGAAATACAGACCGAAAGTGGAGACATCGAGGTACTAGCAGCACATAACACAGGTAGGTACCTAAAATTTAAAATCTGCCCAACTTATTTATAACTGACAGAAACAATATTACTACAATTGTATGCTTAAAATTACCGATGACCTACTAAATTTATTGCCCTAAACTTCTCCAGGTGTCCTTTGCTCGCTCTCGATGTATATGCAGGGCTGTCAATATGACTAATAAACCACCATCTGACCGTTTTAGACTGATTTAGGGCCTTAAGCCGCAAAGTGCTGCCGAGAGATTGAGAGCCCTAAACAGGAAAACGTGGCCGTAGAATCGGTGAAGCTAAACCCCAAAGATCCAGGATCAGGGGGAAAATTAGGTTAAAATAACGGGTAATAAGAAATTTGATACAAATAAGGTGACGAGTAGAAGAACAAGAGCTTGTTTATTGGAAAAAGGCCAAAAGTTGTTTAAAACTTCTCAATCTAACGGATTTCTCCATTGGTTCTGCACTCGCCCAAGCGGATGCTTTAAAGCGGTAAGTTGGCGTGATTTTATTATAAAAGAAAGCGTTGTAAAAAGGACCATAGGCTCCAGAAGTTCTAATATCAACTCTAAAAGCAACTCCTGAGGACGCAAAGGCAGTTTAGGCAAAATTACTTTGTCTATACGACAGTGGCGGCTCGTGGATTTAACGGATAGCGTGCTGCATGCTCATACAGCGGCAATGTACATTTTTTGTAGTGTTTAACGCCCGCTTTTACTATTACGGCACCGTAGGTGGTGACACTGATGATAATTGGAATGAAGATGGAGGATCGGTGGAATGAGATGGCGGGAGAAACCGGAGAACCCGGAGGAAACCCGGCCCAGCGCCGCTTCGTCCACTACGAATCCCACATGCGGTTGCCTGGGATGGAACCCGGACCGCTTTGGTGAGTAGCGAATGGTCTAACCACTCGGCTACGGCAAGGCCGCAACGTAAATCTACTCACCTGTTTCTGATTATAGTAGTAAATCGGCCCGTCGATTTTTCATACCGGCAAACATGTTTATGACTAGGGCTAGGAAGTTCATGCATTTGCATGTTTTTTCATAGGGGTTAAAAATGTATACTTTTACATTATTCGCACGAATTATGGAATTTTCAGTTATTTGGACATGATTTTATGGTGCATATAACTGCATATTTTCTTGATTTTGATAAATGCATAATATTTCAATATTATAGTCCCTATATTGCATATTTTAATGATTTTTAGGTTTCTTTAATTATTTTTTTCCATCTGGATAATACTTTTCATATTGGTAGTATTGCACATAATGATGCGACTCATGGAGATTTCAATATTATATCCCCTATATTGCATATTTTAATGATTTTTATGCTTTTTTTTATTATTTTTTCCATCTGTATAATATTTTTCATATTGGTAGTATTGCACATGATGCAACTCGCGAGGTGGCAAGAACTGATGCTTAGTCATATTGTCATGCAGTGAACCCCCTGTTTCCATCCTTTCATTATATGTATGTGCGTAGAGAATAATCAGTGCGTTATTTGAGAGGTTTGTATTAACAAAGATAAAGTGCAGCTCAACGTTTTGAGCAGCCCGATTATGGCAACGCTTGCCTGCTCACCAGTAGTTGTGTTGTGGTCTTTGAGCATATCAGTGTTGTGAACAGGTTCCCACCAAATTAAATTAGGTGTATAAAATGTGAAAAAAACTCTTCAAATGCCGAAAATAGAACCAACTTCGAAAGCTAGATTAATTAACTTACAGAAAGAGTTTCAGGTGATTAATATCTACAGATAATAGGGTACTGTTTTGTGGAGCATGTGAGAAAAATGCAGGGAGTGAGAAAAGATTTCAAATAGATCAGGACATAAACACCGCAAAGCATAAGGAGAATTTAATCAGAAAACTCGCAAACAAAGAACCTGTTCAAAAACAGCTAGTAGAGTGTTTAGGAAGGGGGTTACTGAATTTCCCTATGACTTGTGCCAAACATTTTTAGCTGCTTACTTTTCCCTTGTTCAAAATTAATAATCCGACATTTAAAAACTTTCTTGCCAAGTACACTCAACAACATGTGCCTGAAGAAAGTACACTGCTTAAGGCTTATATAGGACATTGTTACAATAACATATTGTCAAATATGCAAAATGAATTAGCAGATCAGTTTGTGTGGTTGTTTGTTGAAACCCCTGATTCTGAGCGCTGTTCTATTGCTAATATAACCGTGGGTGCTTTAAATAATGAACAAAAAACTACACCTTATCTTCTTAATGTGTGCAAATTGTCGGCCACTGACAATGTAACTGTGACCCAGTTTGGGGTAGACTCTTTGAAATTACTATGGCCATGTGGAATCACATACAACTGGTTACTTTTATTTCTTACTGGTGCAGGTCCTTATATGGTAAAATCAGGATAAACTCTGAATGGTATTTTTCCTAACTTAATTCATATAACTTGTTTGGCACATACTCTTCATCACATTTCTGAGACAAGACTTGATTCTTTCCCATTGGCAGATAGATTTGTGTGCAGTACAAAGAGAATTTTTGTTAAATCTTCTAAAAGAGTTAAGTTGTTCAGATCAACAGCACCTAATATCCGACTTCCTCCTGCACCAGTGTTAACTCCATGGGAGCCATGGTTCGATGCAGCTTTATATTATGCTGAGCACATAGAAATAGTCAAAGAGGTTGTTAATTCATTGCTTCGATGCTTTATCAAAAGAAACTTCGCAAAATATTCTGTCAGGCACTAGGTTAAAGGAGGATCTTAGTTTCATATCTGCCCATTTTTCTTTCTTACCAACAATCATAACGGCATTCTAAGCTGTAGGATCTCCTTTGCATGAAAAACTTACTGTCTTTGAAAAAAAGAATATGTGATCTAAGTTCGGTTCTTGGTAGCATAGGACATAAAGTGAAAGAGAAAGTGAATTATGTAATTTCAAAAAATTCTGGTAATAAACAGATGTGTGATATTCGAGAAATCCTCAAAAGAAAACCATCTGACACATCAAGAGACTTGACTCTCTCTGTGAAGCAGTTAATATCATTGAAATATACCCCGATAACATCTTGTGACGTGGAGGGAAGTTTTTCACGTTACAAAAGTGTTTTGCGAGACAACAGACGATGGTTTACAGTTGGAAATTTGTGCAAAATGTTGGTTGCGAACTGCAATTTAGCAGTTAATACTAGCAGCGTGATCAATTCTGCTTCAACCTCTAAGGAATCAGGTAACTTTATTTATTATTTATACTAACTCGTCTTGTCTACTGCAAAGATACATTGTTTTAATTAAATAATGCATATTTCTTGGCATATTTTCAAGTTTTTAAGAGCATATATGCATGCATACTTATGTTTTTTAGGGCATGAACTTTCGAGCCCTAGTCATAACTGTACCATGTGTTCTGACCTTCAGTACCTGACCTGCTGACCCAGGTAGTTTGGGGTCATTAGTCTTGCAGAAAGCTTGCTGCCCTTTATCATCACAAATTTCAGTGCCACACTCGCTAGTGTGTACCACATAGGGTAGTGTGGGGCAAGTGTATGCACTTAAGCTTTCAAGGTCTCTGCAATGACATGTATTTAATTGTTATATGTGTGTATTTTAGTGTTGAATCTGTATTCCTTGGTGTAGTACAAACAGTGGCTAAAACCTATTTTTTCCATTGAAAAATAGTTTTAAAAGTGTTTAGCCAAAATGTGACCCATATGAAATTTTGCCCCATACATGAGTGTAAGAGTGTGCATGACATGGGATAAAAGTTTGCAGAAAACACAAATGCTTAATTGTACTGTGTAGTGCTCTGACTCTAATTACAATACAAGAATAGATAAAAGGACCATAGCCTGTCTCATATTAACCACCGTTTATCTAAACAACAGTAAAAAACATATTTTGATAAAGAACAAATTGAAACTTTCTCATGGTCTGAGTCATTCTCCACAACAGTCGCAGATAAATTTTCTGCCTCCATGATTGGAACAAGCTACATGCCACCATTCTGCACACTTTTGGCATTAAAAATTGTCATCATCATCGACACTTCATGGATTAGGAGACCTCTCCTGTTCAAGCCTCAAGTCTCTCTCCACCTTCTCATCAGTCTTCCAACATCTCTCGTCCCATATGGTTGGTAATTGTACGCCATTTTGAGATATCGGGTATTGTCCATCCTTTGTAAATGATTTCTCCAGCTTTTCCTATATTGGTTTACTTTATCATTTATTGGAAAAATACCTAGTTCTTCTCTTATTTCTTCATTTTTTATTTTATCCATTATTGTACATCCTTTTATGGCTCTTAAGGTATCTTACTTCTGCTGCATTTATTTTATCCCATTCCTTTTTCTTTATCGTCCATGTTTCACAACCGTATGTTAACGTTGGAATCGCCACTGTTTTGTAAAATGTTAAGCTTGTTTCTTTTCTAGTTTTTCTTTTTAATGCCCTTGCTAATATTCCGCAACTGTTTTGGAATTTACTTACTTTATTATTTAGGTCTTGGTTATTCTGATATGTTATATTGCATCCTAAATAATTAAACTTGTGTAGTTGTTCCAGCACTATGTTATTTATCACTATTTTGGATCTGTGAGGGTACTTTCCTGGCAAAGCCATTATTTTCATTTTATTGGTTGATACTTGAAGACCATATTCTCTTAATACATTCCCCAGCTGGAAAACACTTTTCTGTAAATCATTGTCTGTTTCTTGAATAATTATATCATATCATCATATAATCATATCATATCATATATTGTGTCGTGTCGTGTCGTGTCGTGTCATGTCGTGTCTCGTGTCTCGTGTCTCGTGTCTCGTGTCTCGTGTCTCGTGTCTCGTGTCTCGTGTCTCGTGTCTCGTGTCTCGTGTCTCGTGTCTCGTGTCTCGTGTCTCGTGTTTCGTGTCTCGTGTCTCGTGTCTCGTGTCTCGTGTCTCGTGTCTGGTGTTCTCGTCTTCTCGTGTTCTCGTGTTCTCGTGTCTCGTGTCTCGTGTCTCGTGTTCTCGTGTTCTCGTGTCTCGTGTCTCGTGTCTCCTGTCTCGTGTCTCGTGTCTCGTGTTCTCGTGTCTCGTGTCTAGTGTCTCGTGTCTCGTGTTCTCGTGTCTCGTGTCTCGTGTTCTCATGTCTCGTGTTCTTGTGTCTCGTGTCTCGTGCCGTGCCGTGCCGTGCCGTGTCGTGCCGTGTCGTGTCATATAATATATCATATCATATCATATCATAAAGTAGCATATTTATTGTATTATTTCTATTTATTTTTATTCCTACAGGTATTTTGCCATTTACTTCTCTAAGAATTTAGTCCATATATATATATATATTAAAACACTGCGGAGACAAACTGCATCCTTGTCTTAATCCCTTATTAATTTTTATTTCTTCTGAAAATCGTCCATTTCCTAACCTAAACTTTATTGTAGTTGCTTTATACATATGTTTTAATACCTGTCTTAAATGTGTGGGTTATCCTTTCTGTTCTAGTATTTCCCACAATAGGTATCTCTTCACTCTGCCGTATGCCTTTTCTAAGTCTATAAAGGCTATATGTGTCTGTAGGTTAAATTCTCTTCTTTTTTCTATTATCTGGTTCACCGAGAAAACATCTATGCAACTACATCCTTTCCTAAAACCACTTCGATTTTCTAATAATAATGATTCTGTTATTCAGTCCTCTTCCAACATTTTAACATACTCTCGCATCCTGGACAGTGAATTTCCTCGTTTGAAGCCAAAGTGGATGTTTTGGATAGGGTTGAACAGCATTCTGTCTTTTTGTACCTCATATGGCTCTGTGCAGATTCTGTTAAATAACACTTGACAGGTTTTGAGGCACTTCTAAAAGGTGAACTAGTTAGCACTTGTGATTTTTTAATTCTCTTCCATCTTTATTGTATCTTTTCTCTCTGGTAAAGACATTAGTTCCTTGGTCTTGGTATTTGCATAAGGCCAACAAACTTTTGCCTAACTACAATATTCTGCAGTCTCATCACTGGAGATTGCATTGATGGGGGTCAGTGAAAACAATTTTCTGTGTGTCGCATGCATACTTTTGCCCCACTTTACAGTTTGTACTCTTTCCCCATTGTGATCTGAAACATGTCAAGGTCATGATGCCTTCTGTGACCGCTTTCATACAATGACCAAGACATGGCATGTTTCTACAGAAACTTGTCTCTCAAATGACACAGTACTAAAATACCAGTTTTAGCTTAATGATAGAGCAATCACATTTCCAAAACTATGAAAAATAACATCAAGATGAATGATTTGAGACCTTACCTCATAATTCAAAGACAGAACGCACTAGCGCAATGAAACTACATAGAAAGACTATCCATCATGGTATCCTTTTGATAGCATACAGGGCTGCAAACTCCATGGTATGTTTCATATAAATAATCTATGTGCGCACTCTTATCCCCACATATTTTTGCCCCACACTACTGTACTTGGAGCTACTAGCACCATGAAAACTTACTACTCTCATTAACTCAAATCAGTATGCAGATGAAGTAAATATTGATGCCCTATCCTGGATTGTCAATACAAATACCTGCACTTATATCCCTTAACACTGTCCCTAAAAACAGTTAAATGATGCCTTAAAACCTTTAAATTTACAGGATAAAGATATTCAATTCACTTTGGAAACAAAAAATAATGGATACCTTACATGTACCTAGATTTAAAAATTAAAGGACATAACAACAAATTGAATTTTGGTATTTATAGAAAATCTACTCACACTGATAATTACATAAGAAATAAAAGTTTTAATCCTTTTGCACATAAATTTGCTGTTTTCAATATTTTAATTTATAGGTTAATAAATAGATCCCTTAATAAGGAAACATTTGACACAGAATATGTTGTTAGCTAATGCTGGATTTCTGACAATGAAGTCATTAATCCTCTTGCTCTCCAATATTTTTCACTAATGATATTGAAGAGAGCAACAGCAGTAATAGTAACCGCTTTTTAGAGAGCACCATATTTTTATGTTTTGGCAGTCACATTGCTCTCTCACAACCCCAGAACGTCTGGAGGACCACACCTGTCGTTGGATTACGGGTCTCACTGACCTGACCGGGAGAATTATCAAAATAAAATCACCGACCATATCCTCTGATTACCAACCAGAGGACGTATTACATGCCATGACAGGTCAGCATGTTAGGGGTTAAGATTTTATAGAGAAATTAGAGAAATACAAAATATAAATGTCTGTAGTATTATTTATTTCAAATGCTTGCAGATCACCCTGGTTGATGATTTTTTTTCATCCAAAGAAACAGTGTAGAAGTCACTGCTATCGAATTGTATATCGTCACACGGAGAAGACACTGACACAAGAGGAAGTCAATATTATCCACCGCAAAATTGAAAAGGAAGCATCTGCTAGGCTTGGCGTGAACATCCGATAAACTGTACAAAGGAGTGAATGGAACAGTAGCAGTCAACAATAATTGTGAAAGTGACTTTTTCAAACTTCCCTTTAATATGGGGAGAAGCGTTTAGAAGAAATATAACAATACAGAGGATTAAGCTGGAACTAGTAAATGCATTTTAAACTCCTATGTTACAAAAATTTAAGTATTTTCTCTGTGCATTTTGAAAGCTGGTACATGTCTACCAATTCCCAAATTGTGCTATTTCAGTTTTAAGAACTATCTTTTACCTTCTTTCTTTGTATTCTGTTAGCCACATAATTTGTAATCGTGTGCTTAAGAGTTAGACATCCATGCTGCATCTGCATGTTAAAAAACCTAAAGCTGTGCAATTGTTAGTTTTATTCAGTTAAGTAATAAATAAAGGCAAAGTACCAGAACAGAAAACAGCAAATATAAACACATTATTAACACTGCAGTAATTAATGGTTTCAATACAGATTTTATATATAAAAAGATAGAAAAATTTAAGTATCAAAAGACTGTCAAAGAGGTTTCCACCCTCAAAAAAAATGAAAGATAATTGTATTTTTAAAAATTTTACTTACCATCCATGGGCCAATAAAAAATTTACAAAAATTTTTAAAGAATATGGGATAAATTTAATATACCAAATTTACTAAATTTTTCTGAAAAGAATAAAATTCCAAATTATAAAAAATCTGGCAATTATCAATTTAGCTGCTTGGATTGTGATAGGGTTTATATTAGTAAAACTGAACGTCATTTAGAAACCAGGATAAAAGAGCATTTTAGAAATATTAAATATAAACAAACTGATAAGTCAGCTGTGGCAGATCATTTTTGGTCATTTAATCATGAAATTAATCCAGAGGTTAAATTATTAAAACAATTAAGTGGACCTATAGATTTAATGGTTTGGGAAAATATATTTATTTGAAGAAACAGGAACCGTTATATGAATTTTGAAATACCCCCAATAGATTGTGTTTGTACATTTTTGTTTTCAGAGACTGGTGATTAAAATGAACATGAGTAGCTATGGTAACTTTGTTTGTATAGCTTTGAGAATGAGTTGGAGTCAACTTGAAATGTGTTAGCTGCATAAAATCTTGCAATATTACTAAGATAAGTGAAGCTTTTGGCTTCTAATTTGTTCTTACTTTAGATTCTTGTTGCTTCACTGTTAATAGCTTCATTATTTCCTTATAAATGGTATTTGAAATACTAAGCATTTATGGTAATTATTATTTATTTATGCCAGCCATATCTTAGTGCTGGTATTTTTAAATACATGAGCCCTGTGTGGGCTTACCTGCTTGATAAGCGGAGGGTCTGTGGTTCAGATCCCAGCTGTGGCATTGAGTTTTCCAGTTCCGACTCTACCTCTCAAACATTAAACATTTATGCTTAAATCGATTTCTATTGATGGAAATATTGTGGTATTCCTTATACTATACATGTGTTTGTTTGGTATATTTTAGACTGATGATAACTTTTTTTCAATCTCTGCTCTGAAGCAAGTATTAAAAAAGGTGGATATTGCATACTTTGAAGCAACCCTTTTATCAAACAAAACAAAAACATTCTACAAATTATTTTTATTAGTATTTATTATATTTGTAGCAGGTTCTTGCAAATATATTGCATACTGAACACTATAAGTTTGAGAAACTTAGACACTGGCTGGGGGGCTTATTTTTAGCGTTTATTTAAACAGCTATGCAAAGATTTTTTAAAGTGGCTGCTAAAATCTTTACAAAATGAAGTTTCAACAAATACTTATTTTGTGTATATGTTATGGCTTACATTACAGAAATATTTTTACAAAAATTAAAAATTGATAATTTTAACAATCTTTGCTTAAAATGGGTTCTTGATATGGATGAGAGCAAACTTTATAGCATGGGAGAGGTGATGTACATTCACACAACTTTCTCTGTCAATGACCACAAACTTGTGTGTTATAATAACAGTATTCATATGAAAAGCGATACCTTCTTAACTATGCTATCAATTACTAGACTCATATCAGAGCTGCCAGTTTGCCAGAATTACATCCCACAGAATTCTTTTACATTCTAGGAATCTACTGACATGGAACTGTTGTTTTTAAGTACACTTAAAATTATTTGTCTGAGTTGGGTTTGAACCTGCAACCTTGGACTCGGGTTGCAGCTGAGCCACCCAGACTGAAATTCATATGAAAAGTGATTCTAATACTTTACATTTACTTAAGTTATATTTTTTCTTAAAAATGATTTCAAATTAAAAATAAAGTGCCTACCACTCATATACTTTATCTTGAGCTCCCAGATGGATTGTTGTTGAAAATGACAAAAGGATTTCTCATGCCTTTTACATTGCCATACTTAAAAGAATATCACAAAAGCCTGCGAGTTGCAATTTCTGCAATTGTTTTTTCCAGGTTAGCCAATGGCTAAAGTAAACTAAATATGTGGCTCCTTTTGTACTATTTACAGGAGTTTGATGCTGGATGTACTTCAGATATTTAGTGCTTAAAATTACTGTTTGAGTTGGTTAAACACAAAAGTAAACCTGTATGATAACAGAAGAAAAAAGCCACACCATACAGTGAAATGTAACAATGAGGTTTGTATAACAACGTTCAATTGTTACTTTGGCAAAGCACAAACCTTCTTGACTCAGGCCATTTATAGTACAGGGCCAAAGATAAAGTGTGCAAGTAGTACCTACATGGTAACACAGCATTCAAATGTATACTTATGGAAAATAAGCTCTTGTGATACAAAGTAACAGAAGAAGCACTGCAATCCTTCAAGTATCCATTAAATAAGAAAAGGATATCTGAAATACAGGGTAATATATCTGAATTGTTAGAGCTATTTTTAAGGGGAAAAGTACTGAAAATGTTGCCATTTAAAGGGTATTTTAGGGTGAGGAAAATCCTAGTCTTCCATCTTTGGAAGATGCTGAACTGTTTTAGAACTAGGCTGTTCACAGATGTGTACATTCACATGACTTTCCTCACTCCTGTGTTAACTATTCTTAAAAATGCTTATTCATCTATCTACTTCATGTCAATTGAGATAACTGTTTGTAGCAATGGTGTAGTTACATATTTCCTGGTAGGTGCAATGGGAATATGAGAATACTGTGGACCAGTACTGTCCAACTTTCCCATGTGCTCAGGCACATCTAACTCATGCCTAAGAAGGTGCAGGTGCCATCACAACCACAGATAGAACAGGTACGCTTCTTTTGAAAGGAATAAATTATAGTTTTAAAAAACTAACTAAAAGCATGCTTTTATAACAAACCAAACTAAAATGTAGAAAATAATTTTTAAATATCAAGAATTTGTTCTATAAAGTCAAGTAGTTTAATTATATTTCAAAATTTTGTTATAAGTATAAAATGGAAACTAATTCATATTAACAAAATAATACATTTTATTGTAAAAAGCATTTTAGATATTTTTATCATATCTTTACTTTTATAAATAGCTACCAATGAACTATTTATGACATTTGATGTCAGACACCCCACACTTTTTTACAATAAAATGTATTATTTTAATATAAATTAGCTTTTGTTTTAAACTTATTACAAAATATTAAAGCATAATTAACTACTTGACTTTATAGAACAAATTCTTCATGCTTAAACATTATTTTCCACCTTTTAGTTTGGTTTGTTATAAAACCATGTTTTTTGTTAGTTTTTTAAAACTATAATTTATTTTTAACTTTTTAGTCTCAAATATTTCTATTCAATTTTTTTCAAAATTTTTATTTGAAATCTTTTTATAATTTCTGAGTTCAAAAAAGTTTTCAATTCACTATTTTCTGGAACAGTATTAGATTAAAATTACTGTTTTAACTACACTATCAGCTGTTGAGGAATTTCTGCCCTGGATAAACATCAATCCATAATCCTTTTCCTGAAGTCTCATGTCCCTTGCAGGTCCTTTCTCCGAGCATCTCCATCTTTCAATATTTTCAAGTGATCTAATTCCTCTGTCCAGTATAACCTGTGTCGATTACTAAACTACCAACTCTTGTGGGTGTCTTGGCCCTGTGTGAACACCGATCCGTGATATTTCCTCCAGGTCTCATGTTCCTTTCAAGTCTTCTCTCTGGGCATCTACGGCATCCAATATATAAATATCTAAGTAAAGCAATTTTCAGGGTGCATATAGACATGTTCCCTAGTGACATCTAAGGTGTCATAACCATACCATTTTCTATAAATTTGCTTAGTCATTCTTTATCCTCACAATTCTGGTCAGGAATTGGGACAAAGTCTCAATGATATTTTGTTCTCATCGGTCCTTATCATTTGTACAAATTTTCAAGTCAATCAGACAACTGTAAGTTGGTGAAAATTACATTGAAAGATTCAGTGACATTGCTAAATGTATCTAAGTAATTTTTTATCCTGATGATCCTAGTCAGGACGTCAGGACAAAGTCATGCTATTATTATTGAATTGCCATTGGTCCTCGACACGTGTGCAAATTTTCAAGTCAATCGAGCAACTCTAGGATGGTGAAAATTATGTCGAAAGATTCCTTTAGCTTACTCATTCTTTATCCTCACGATGTTTTAGCCTTTCATCAAAATTCTGCATCTGCACTTTGAGCACTAATGTAAGCACTGTCAGATGTGTAGTGTGTGTATTTTGTGGTATTATAAATAATTTAAGCAGAGGGTTTTTGGCACTGTTAACTGAAAATGTAATGATACACTGACGTCTTTGAATTACAAATAATTTCCCTCCTATGGTATTAATATCTTGGTACTTTGTTTCTCTCTATTAAAATGTCACTTGAGGTAGAATGCAACGTTTTGCATGGAAATGAGAAAGACCACTGTTTTGTTTATGATTAGATGTTATTCTAAGCCTGTTTTCGTGCGGTTCCGAGTGTTTGGGGTCAAAGGTGTCCCTTGTAAGCGGATGAAAATTATGTCGAAAGATTCTGTTACACACATACAGGTGAAGCTAATATAAAGCATATAAAAAGTACAAGAGTTAACCATGTTAGAAAATGCAATGTGACATTTACATAAAAAAGCATGGATCTCTGAATGTGAGATGATAAACGCTTTATTCTGCTTTCCATGCAATCTTTTTGGTGGCAATAAGAATTGGTCATAGAAAGGTGTGGATTTAGTTCATGTTTCGGGAAAAAATACGACCCATGTGTGCTGACAGTTCGGCAGTGGTGCGCTCCTGTCGGAGGTGTTCTGTGTTGAGGGCCATTTGCTGGTCCTGGGGTTTGTCGACGCTGGAGGAAGTGATCTCTTCCAGGACAGCTAAGCGGGCACCAATGTTCAGAAGCTCAGCATGAAGATCCTGAATGGCGTCTCGTGTCGCTGTCGCTGCTCCAGTTGAGGGTGTTGATGATGAAGCGGTGGAGCGGTGGCTGGTGCTGGTGTGCGTGGCTTTGGCGGCTGCAGTGCTGGGGCAGGCAATGTTTTACTGCAAAGATGCAGGGAGCAGAGCGTCTGACCAATGAAGTGGCCGGTTCCTCCACGGCTGGCACACAAACGGCGGCTTCGACGGAGGTCGTGTTTCTGACAGGCCGAGGTGAGGCTTGAAGCACCACATTAGTGGTACTTCATTGGAGCTGCGCAATTGTCCTCTGAGTGTCCGTAGATATAGCAGCGGCGGCACAGAGCTAGACGGTCCTATTTACTAAATTCCACGCGTAGTGTCCTCCCTAACAAGGGCAGGGTTGACGCCGAGGCAGCTCCCAGGTCGACGTGGCTGCCTAGCTCTACTCTGACCAGTAGTGTTGGTCCCCGGACGGAGTGAAAGCGAGTGGCTCTCATCACTGAAGGCCACTGATGCAAGCGCATAACGTGCCTGCAGATCGCGTGGGACACCTGTTATTATCACGCTGTGTTGACTGGCTCACTCCCGAAAGATGGACTGGGCTAGCGGACTGCTGCGCTGGCAGTTGCTTTTGCGTAGCAACGAAGCTGTTGATTTCTCTTCCACGATGTCCATTGTTGCTGCGCAACTTGGTTGTTGCTTAGGAGTCTTGCTCGTGGAGCGTTCCATTGCTGCTCAGTCTCGAAGAAGCGCCGCCCTAACGCTGAGAGGCCCAGAGGAGGTTCGAGTCGAACGGGGATCGTTTCCGCAGTACCTAGCCATTACATTGCTTTACCTGCGAGATGTAGATGACGGTAAGAACTAGTAGGGAAGAGTTTTTCTTTTATTTAAACATTTTCAAAATGATAATCTGTTCAATAGTTGAACAATAAGTAACAATGATAACATACTACTCTTACAAACTATGGCCCATTGACCATAAATTTGCTTATAATTTGGGTGCAAATCTGTACTGCAATTCCAACACTTGGTTTCTCTGTAGTCGGCTTGTTGTGCTGCTGCTATTGTCAAGTAGATTTATTGCCAGTGTATTGGAATGACTTTAGAGACGCTTTTGGTAGGACAGGCTGTATGCTGCGATTTCCTGTTTGATTGTTGGGAGTTTAAAATCATGGTAGATGTAATTATTACCGATGTACCAGGGGATCTTACCAATGGTTCGCAGAGTTTTGGTTTGAAAACGTTCTAGTATTTCGATGTTTGAGTTGCTTACTGTACCCCATAGTTGAATTCCATATGTCCAAATTGGTTTCGGTATAGTTTTGTAGATGATTAGTTTGCTTGTCACTGAGAGTTGTGATTTAGGTCCAAGAAGCCAGTGCATTTTGGAGTATTTTAAATTTAGCTGTTTGCGTTTAGTCCATATGTGTTTTTTCCAGGTGAGTCGTCTGTCAATGTACATCCCTAGATATACTAGGGAAGAGTGAACTGGGAAATTGTGGTGTCTGGGGTATTTATCAGCTTCGGAATGGTTGCTTGGGAGGAATTGGTCCGCGAACGGACCGTGACTGACCCCCTTCAGCCAATCAGGTGACGCGCTTATCCTCGCTTATCGATTGCCGGTTAAGGCTGGCAATCAGGCACTGAGCTCGGTATTTCTCCGTTTTGGATATGGATTTTCGTCGCTTTTCCCATCTCCAGTTTATCCAAGTAGACCTAAGATGTCCCTCGGCGTTTTGAAAGATGGTAGTTGGCGCGGCTGTCTCTGGTCGTATCTTCCCAGAGAGTTTACCAGCGGGTTGCGGTGGGTCTAGAGTTTGTTGTATATGGATCGAGCGCGCGTTCTTATCACGTCGATAATGTAGGGAACCCTGGAATGCTCGTGTAGGATGTGGGCAGGAAATCTCCAGCCAGTACCGTAGATTTGCGGGGGCCTCTATAGCCTCGGCTTGTACAGTTAGAGACTTTAAATATACTCCAGGAATTGTTATCGTGTGACAGGGCTTTTTCGCTTTTCCCCGCCCACATTCCCCTCCGCCGTTGCACGGTGGATATCAGTCATATCTGTTCGCTCGTGAAATGTCATGCAGTCAGATATCACACGAAGTTAATTTTGTTAGCACGTAATCTAGAAATTAAGGAAGCATATAATTATTTAATATAATTTATTTATGTACAATCTATTAAGTATTTTGCTTAGTGAATCATTTAAAATATTCCTAGTGCCCAATGTTTAACGTTTGATGTATGCATTTAAGTGTTCATAAATTTATATGTCTATGTATACATATGCGTATCATATGCTTGGCCTCTGATAGAATATACACTGTCGTTTAACCACTTTTTATAGGTGAAGGTAAACACAGGCAGAATTAAAAATAATCTTAATGTTTATTTATTAAGTTTTTCGAACAAAAATGTTACATTATAATACATTTTCAGGGTAATATTTCTGTGATACAGTGCTATTTACAGCCCTACAAAATTAAGAAGTTGGTTCACTATTTTATCATCATTCGTGCATCTACATTTGTTTGGGATACCATCGGAAACAACATCGTTTCAGATATCCAAAGTATATAAGGTTATTTATTGCTCCTACACTGTAGGAGAGGGTTCGATTCCTATTAAATTAAATTGCTTGCTAAAGGGTATTTGGTGTTTTTTTCCTGGCATTAAGCTAAAGTTCAGCTTCGTTAGCGCTTCAAATTCATTCAATAATTTGATTCATTCTCTAATGAATGAAATATTTGTTTAAAGCATGCTAAGCTACAAAAGAGAAATAAAAACATAAAGTACGTAACTAACACGTATAAATCTGTGTTTACTGATTATACTATAATATTAAACTTTTGAAATTATAGTTTAAACGAACTTTATACACATTGTTTGTAAAAGTGCAATTTTTGCTGTGATTCGTAACATGTTTCCTTAACTTTATTGCAAAGTTGGAATCAACTTATGCTGTCTATATTCAGCACAAACTTATTTGATTTTTGTAGTTCAAATAGTGTTTTAATTATGTTAGTATTTCACATTAAACGACAAAACTTATTTACCAAATTAAACACTGTCATTTTGTTTCACTCAGTACGCGCTATATAGCAATGCTGTGTTCTTAAACAGCATTGGACACGCAATGTTATCGCAGGGGTAAAGGGGATGAACAACCAACATAACTGTTGACAACGTTCCGAGTTATGAAGTGGAGTTCCTAGGTGGACCATATGCCACCTGTGTCACCGGACGATGCAAAACTATATCTTTGCTGCGCGCTACATACTCAAGATAATGCCTATGAGCAGTAGTGTTTGATAATACACTCCCTATGCAGGCCAACCTGTTCTAAGGGCGGGTGAAATGGGCGCTAAGATTGAAGGGGTAGACTAACCAATCCTATTTGTTTCTTCATGTGGGCATGACGAGCTGTAAGAAATTAACGCCAATAAAATGCGTTTTAGAGCCCAAGACTCCGTAAAACGATCATATTTTCGACTAATGGCCGAGTGTATCAATCCCGGTTAAGAGAATACCACGGTAAAGTTTATCGTTTACCAGGGTAAAGTCGTATTTCTGTTGCACCAAGCTCGGTTTCGACTTTACCGGCGCTTAACCGTGGTAAAATCTTTACCGCTCGCTGGGGACTGGTTTTCAACGAAAACCTCGGTAAAGAATCCAACATGGAGTTTAACAATTATATGTTGTACCTTCAGTATCTCCATCGATTTGAACGCAACGAAGAGAGAATATTAGAAGACAGGAGGGATCCGTTTGAAGAACTGAATGACGTTTCGTTTCGAACAAGATTCCGTTTGAAAAAAGAAACGGTAACTTCAATTTTACATGAAATTGGGCAACAACTCGAGTTTCCTACAGCAAGGAACTATCTAATATCGCTTAGAAATCGCCTTCTTGCAGCACTGCGATTTTATGCGATTGGAACATTTCAAGGACCGCCTCCGTAGCGCAGTTGGTAGCGCGCTTGTCTCAGGCGCGGAGGACCCGGGTTCGATCCCCGGTATCAGGGAATCTTTCCCCCTCTGGGAGGTCTGGCATGGGGTGAACTCAGCCTCGTGAGGTCCCGAGAAGACCAATTGAGGAGCTACCCCAGGTAGCGGCCCCAGGTTGAGAAGACAGCATAACTGGCCGGGAGGGCTCGGGATACTGACCTCGTCCCACTCTCCAGTACTGCACCCCACCAATAACGCCTGTAGTGGACAGAGGTGGAGGACGCAGCGGCTGGGAGGTAGGCCCTTCATGAGCTGTTGTGCCGGGGTTTAGTTTTAGTTTGGTTTAGGAACATTTCAAGAGGTAATCGGTGACATGAGTGACATAGACAGAACCACGGCATGTCGCATAATACACAGGATTTCATGTGCTATTGCCTCGTTGTCACCTCAGTACATAAAACTGCATAGCCCACATCTGACTCATGAGGGCTAGCAACATACACATTTTTTTTCGTGATCATCGCAAGTACCCTTTTATCCAAATCCTTCCAATTTTGGCAATGCTTTAGATCCACCCCCAGTCTTGTATGTTTCTATCTTCTCGTTGGCTGAAGCTCTCCTCGCCTTTCTTTTCAAATTTTCGTATACAGTTTTTAAGTTTGTGTGTGTTCTTTTTTGTACTACCTGCGCATTAAACAAATAATAAGAACAGAATGCATACAGTAGAATGATAATAAAACATATACAAATTATAAATGTTGTATGCATTAATTTACCAGGCACACAGCTAAACTCGTGTCAGATTCTTTGCCAACCATTCTCTTTGTCTTTAATGGTAGCACCATCCGTCTTTTTATTTTCTATTATGGACTTGTATTTATCCACTAAATTCAATAAAACTGAATTCTCATGAGCGCTCAAATTCTGCACTCTAGAGCGTTTTGAGGGCTTATCTTCTAATTTCTTATTTTGGTCCATCGCGCAAATGAAATGCCGGTAAAACTTAGGTTATGCACACCACAAATGGACAACACTCACTAACAGACACAACAAACAAGTGAATGTCGAAAGTAATCACTGCCTTCTGAATATTACCGGAATTGCTTCGGAGGAGAAAAATAGCGAGAAAACCAGGCGCTGCGAAACCGCGGTATTCAAACCGTGGATTAGGAATGGTGCATAGCTTTTAACACTTTACCACGGTAATAGTTTAACCGCTGTATCGTAACAGCTCATGTTTGCCGAGGTTGATGCACTCGGCCATAAGTCACAGCGCCAGGCGTATTTTTAAAGTCCTTGACTGTACTAGGGCACTTTCGTGCCCCGACAAAGCTTTGGCAAAAGAGATTCCTGGACGTATTTCAGCCGCTCTGGTGCTGTTGCTCTTGCCCTGTCTACCTTGCATAATTGCAAGTCTCTTTGGACAACCGCGATAGTTGCCTGTGTGGCATCCCTCGCAGTTGGCACACTTCTTTTCTGCCATTGGTATCGGGTACTCCTTGATGAGGTGCTCACCTGCGCAACGTAGGCATTTGAGCGTACTCTCACAGGCGTAGCTAGAGTGGTGGAAGCCCAAGCACTTGAACCACTGGGCTAGCCCCTCCCTGTCGTGATAAGGCTCGATTACGATCCTCGTATGATCAATTTTCTGGTTTCTCTCCCCTTGTTTGTGCACTTTCACTAGGAATAGAGGGAGGGAGACTTTGGTGGGTTTTCTCTTGTGTTCCTTTGTGGTGGTGAGTTGCACCACGGACCACGTTTTGATTCCATGTTCGTCCGCCAGGCCAACACGGATATCCTCGGGCTCGGTCTCCGAATCCAAACCCCTGATCACTCTGCGAACTACATGAGGTCGCTGCAGCGAATAAGTGTGGAATTTAATTCCACGCGCTAACATCAGCTCCCTTGCGGCCGCGTGGTCGTCAGGGGTGGTGGTAGGGATAACAACCCAACCAGGATGCCGGGTTGCCTGGAACTCGGCCTTTAGCCGTGCCCTGAGTTCCTTCATCACCTTGATCTGGTTAGGGAACGGGTCCGACATAATTGGCGGGAGTCTTCTCGCCTTTTGTGCGGGGTGGCTAGAGGTGGACGCTGCAGGTCCAAAAGATGAGGTGTATCCCTCCTACTTCGAACCGGCGGACCTTTTCCACATTTTCTCCAATACAATAAAACCGTCGTGGTCTTCTGGCAGTGTTGGTGCTGGGACAGGGGTAGCAGTAGCTGCTCTCCCTTGGTTTACAAGGCCCACGGCCTTTTTCACCTTTGATCTGGTCTTAACCTTGATGAAGGCCTTGGCTTTCGCCTTGACAACATTCACCCGTGGAGCAGGGGATGGGTTCGAGGGAGAGGTGGTTGATGAGGTACTCATGTCATCAGGCCTTACCTGTCGGCTGGTACTCCGTTGGTCAAGTTTTGTCGTTGCAGGTGCCATTCGGCTCCCCGCAGAGGGCCGGATGCCTTGCGGCACGCCTAATGGGGCGAACCCCGGGTCCAGACCTGAGTCCGGACCCTTGGCTTGTGGGCCTGCGGTATATTCTGTCTGTCGGTACCGAGTCGTCTGCTCTGGCTCCGTCCCACTTGTCAGACACCTCTTCCTGAATGGGATTCGCAGGGAAGGCTCGACGAGCTTTCTCCACGAGGCAGGCTATAGGAGTTTTCACGTTATGAAGGCAGAATGGCTCTTATGGAGAATCAGCGCGGCGTTGCCAGGTATGTTGCGCCACTCCGATTGCCGCGGTTTTGCTAGTTGGTTCCTGAACCACTGTTCAAATCTATCGCTGTCCATTTCATCACGATAATCAACAGAATTCCCCCCCCCCCCCCAAAAAAAACAAGTTTTGCACCCTGTACAAATCCCATCGTACCACCGGCATGCAATATTACAAATAGTGGCCGGCGAGCAGTAGCTGATTTAAGACCAGTGGATAACCAAACCAAAAGCGCTTCTTTAGGAGTTTTTATCCTTCCGAACTTTTGATACAGTGTGGCCGACATTTACCCAACTTTCATCAAGTCCTCATCCTCATTGACTTTTTTCAACACGGTCAGAATTGCAGGGGGAGTACTTTGAAATATAAATTCATGAAATTTGTGCCATATTTGCGTTCAAAATCATTATATTTTATCTTCCTGCTGGTTTTGTATGTATGCCGCGGTGTAGTGATGGGACCCTTTTTACATTCTTTTCTTAATATAAAAAATGTAGGCCTACTTACACCAGTTGCCTTATGAAGTTCACTAACAATAAACGAGTCACTGTGTCCGGGGTTCTTTTTCTTTCAATAATCATACTCTCTAAGAGTTGGTTTTCGCTCGCCACCTTCAATAATTCGCCCTTTTTTCTGTGATCCATTGCGCACTGATCACTTAACTGCAATGCACGCGATCACCAGGGAACCTGTAAAACTCGCTCACACCTCAGATTCCCAAAACCTATTGAAAACCTGCGCTGAAGTACAATGCCTTATCGGCCCTTCAACTGTCACACCACGTCTGGTTTTCATCATCTCCAAGACACGAGGGCCGGGTTTCGTCCGTGGTAGGCTTTGCGCGCCGCAAACATTTGCCTTTAAATGGTGATTCATGGATACTTTGCTACTGGAGACGTTTTGAATGTGTATAAAAAATAATTTCGTTATTTCCTTCACAACTTTGTCGCTGGAAGTTTTTACTTGAACATACAGAACGAGAATTAGCCAGCCACATTTTCCACTGTATAAACGAAGAACCGTAACACCTTGTTTTAAACTTCATTAAAAAAATGTTTGGACATATTGATATAATCTAAATACCAACGGACCTATAAAATCAAAGAAATAATCCAGATTGTTTTGCATTGCAATTATTTTGGTTTAAAACCATGTTTTGACGTTTGGAACAAGAAAGATGTTCAAAAATCTGCTTTCAACAAAATTTTAGATTTTAATATTTTAAAAAATATACAATTATTTTTATTTATTATTAAATCTGACCTTATATAAAGCTTTGCCATGTGACACAGAATAGCTTTCGTGTGTTTGAAATGAATACATAAAAAGGTTAATAAAAAAACAACAACAACAACAAAACAAAGTTTTTGTTAGTATATGGCACAGTTAAATGATTATTTTATATTTTAGTACTTTCAAATTTAAATGTTATGGTTTCCATACAAATGATTTCGGCATATTGTCACAGAGTATTTTATTGTGGTTAGGACAATGTCGTCCTGTAGCTGTTTAGGGAGCTTATATTGTTGTCTCCATTGCACAAATGATTTTGGTATTGTGCCCCTTGCTCCGAAGAATAGGCCTGTGACCACGATGTTGCTGATATTATATGAGGCACTGAAGAATGGAATTGTGGGCTCATGTATTTTCTTCTTTTCACGATCCACTTCTGCTGGCTGGTCTAAGGATGTCTCAAACCTCACTGTGGGATCTAAGATCTCAGCTGTCCCTTTCTTCCTGTCGATAGCAATGACATCAATTCGACGGTTACTGCCACAGTCAGCCACACAGTGTACTTCTTCGTGGACTTCTAATCCTGTGCTTCGCAAAGCATTGGCAAGCAGAGTTCTTATGGTGCTGTGACGCTTTATTCTCAGCAACTCTCCCTGAGGACAATTCCCGAGTACATGCGGTAAAGTTTCTATCTCACTGCAATGTCTGCAGTGGCTTGTACCCGTGGAGCGTCCCGGAAGTGAACGTACTGGAACCACCATAGCTGTCATCTTCAACATGTCACGCCATTCTGAGCTGGATAACCCATTATGTTTTAAAATCCAAGTGTTGGCAGCAGGAACTTCGCCAAAGAGTGCCACTCCTCTTCCTTTCTGAGGGTACGCACACCAGGCTTCAAACTCCTGGCGTCTTAGTTTCTCCCTAAGTTGTTTAACGGAGTTTGTGGAGGACTCCTCTGGTATATGCAACTCCGTGAGGCATCGAGTTCTTATGGCTGCAAAATTGCGAACAACGTTTACATGTTCATAGTCTAGATCTTCAAGTTTGGTGTTAATATTTAATTGTTGAAGATAAGCTTCCCAAGTTGCACGTATTATTGATAATCCCTTAAACTTTGTGCTGGTGTACAGCATACTGTTTGGGGTGTCATTTGGTAGTTGTAGGACTTCCTTCACAGCACTTTTGATCATTTTATCTGCTTTCTGGAGCCATACCTTTGGAATTTTCTCTATTGGAACCGACTGGAAAGGATAGATCAAAGTGGGCCCAATAAACTGATTTATAACTGTAAGCTTTTGACTAGGCTGGAGAAAGTGAGTTGAAGTAAGCTTTTCAAGATTTAATTTTAATTTTTCTAGAACCTGTGTTTCATTAAATACTATTGTGTCCCTAAATGTTGCACCAAGGTATTTAATCTCTTCGTCTGCCCCAATGCTCATAATTGATCCAGCAGTGGTAATCAGTTCCTGCTGTAGAAGCTTTCCGTTTTTAATTATAATAGCACTGGATTTCACTGTGTTGACGTTCAGTCCAATTTCTTGAAGGTGGTGGATAGCACTAGTCACAAGGGCAGATGCTGCTTGCTCGTCTTTTCCTATGATCACAAGATCGTCAGCAAAACATAGGGCTGTAAGTGGTTCGGTGTCAGGAGTTAGCTGAAAGCCATATTTTCCTGAAACGTTTCTAACCGTCAACTCATTCAGGATGTGGTTAATGCCCCAGTTGAAGAGCAGTGGTGATATGGGATCTCCCTGCATCACTCCTCACTTAAAGTGGATTTTATCTGTATTCCCACCATCTGTATGTATTTGAGTAGAATTTCCTGTCAGCATGTTAATTAGAAGTTTCTTGATTTGTTCAGGCAAAGCAGACTTTTCAATGGTAGCAATGAGGTGAGCATGTCCAATACTATCAAAAGCTTTGCTAACATCAAGAAACACAATAGATGCTGATGTTTTCTTACTTTTAGCTGTTCGCAGGATTCCATCAATAATATTGAGGTTAATCAAAGTGCCAGGCATCATGACGAACCCTCGTTGGTATTGATTTAGGTTAATGTATTCTTGCACTATTTTATCCAAGCATTTTGCAATTACCCTCATCACTACAGAACATATAGTAATCGGTCTCCAGTTCTTTAAGTTGTCCAGGTCCCCACCTTTGTGTATTAATACAGTTCTTGCTGTCTGGAGAGCTTCAGGAACTATACCCGTCTTCAGCATTCTGTTAGCAATGTGAGTAATTACGTCAGCAGCAACAGGGTGCCTAATTGCCTTTAGTAACACTCTGTCTGGACCAGGGCTTGTATCTATAGCTATAGAT
Organism: Tenodera sinensis; assembly: GCA_030765045.1. Taxonomy (NCBI): domain Eukaryota; kingdom Metazoa; phylum Arthropoda; class Insecta; order Mantodea; family Mantidae; genus Tenodera; species Tenodera sinensis. The sequence goes on along the minus strand of CM060962.1, from coordinate 205,665,418 downwards.
TTTATAATTGAGAAAACAAGTTCTTGAGAAAATTCTATTGGACTGTTTACATCATCGCACGTAAAAGAATCATAACTGTCCCTTACATAGTTGTTAGGGGTTTCAAATACTTGCTTATAGAAACCCTCAATGTCGTCTTTTGCCATTGGTAATTTGTAGGGCTGATTTTGTTGTAGAATTTTTCTCACAGCTTTCCTTCTTTGATAAAAGTACTCAAACTGTATACGTTCATATGTGTATTTTGCCTTTCTCCTTTCCCTGTCCCGTTTGGAAGACCTTTGTGGATTACTAGAGTTTTTGTATTGGTGATTGTTATTTTTTAACTTGCCATCTCTATGGGCTTTGTAGTATTTAGATGCAGGACTCTGTGGTCCAGGCAGGAGATCAATAGCACAGTGCAAAAATTCTAGGAAACCATAAACGTTACTCTGAAACTCCTCATTAGACATATCTTGTTTAAATGTGTTAAGCCAATTATGAAGTTCATTTTCATAACTTTTTGCATTGTTATTATGTGATTTAATTTGTGAATCATCTGCATGTGCTCTGCTTTCTGAAGTTTTAGTGGCATTTACAGCATCAGCTAATGTATCAGAGTGATTTTTGCTATTTAACAGGGACTCCCTGTATTCCTCTGGATGGGCTTTACTGATGTTGATTTTAAGCCCTTTATAAAGCTGGCCACAATGTGGACATTGTATTTGGGTTTGTCTCTTAACAGTTTCAACAGCATTAGCCATGTACCACACACAACATTAAACTAAAACTGCAAAACTGTCATTTTACTGAGCTAACCTCTTTATATAAACAAAAGGTAACCAAGCAGTTTCAGCCAGAATGAGATATGTACATTCTGACAAGAATATATGCAATAATTCTAAAAATCCTAAGTGTGGCTGATGGTACTATATAAATGTAACACTTACAGTGTCTTGGTCACCAAAATTAGTGCACAGCAAGCACGTAAATGACATAAAAATTGTGAAATATAGCTGAGCAATCTTCTCTTTTCCTGCTGTTGATCATGGCCTACTATGCCATGCATACCATAGTATTCTTTGACACATTTCACACCAAAATGCATGTTCATACTTTATCTTAGTCGCATTTGAAAACACGCACATTTGGCAATGGTGCACTTAATTCTTCCACAAGAATAGCATGGTCCAAATGAATTTAGTATATTACATATCATAGGAAAGCGTTTAATGGCATAAAATACAGGTTTAAGGGTCATAAAAATGCATTATTTTAAGATCTAGATAACAGTGAATAAGGTAATTAAAGATGCATATATTAAACGGAGAACAGTGCACTTGTAGATTACTTCAATGTGAAGTGACCTTTGGACCTAGCAGCATTGCCATGTTGTTTATTTCAGAGCACTGCACCTAGTGGCCATGTCCCCATGAACTCAATTTCTACAAGTGTGCCATTATCCTGACTCTCTATTCCTGATTAAAAGCTATAGAAAATTAAAGACATTTGTTAATTTTCTGTTCCAGAAAATAAGCATGTGGAAGCCAGTGATCGAACCCCAGCCTAAGCAGTTGTGAATTCTACTGATAGCAATTTAACCAGCTTGGCTATTCTTCACTTAGGGCATTGGCCCTCTATTCATATGATATTAAGTTTTATTGTTACTAACTTGGCAGCAAATTTTATTGCAAAGCAGAAAGTTCATAGCAGCATAATGGTTTAAAATGTTTGCGTTTGTTTCCAGATATTCCTTTATATTTATTTATAAGATAAAAAAGAGAATTTCTAGAACAAATAAGAGTATTGCAGTGTTCAGTGTGGAATTTGAGTTCCTTTAGTTTCTTTTTATTAAGTACAGACTAATTATGAAATTGATAACATCAATAACCAAGTTATATTTATTACCTACTCAAAATGTACACCTGTATCCAAGAATGCTTTTACACATTTGGAACATTTATTTTTATTAACATTTCTAGCATTTAAAGGTGCTTTTAATGTGTTTTGTTTTTGGTCTTTGTGCAAATAAAGTGAATACCACAGCTCAAAGTTTTGTTTTATTAATGTCTTCTAAACAAGGAGCACCAATAATGGCTTCGATTTCATTTACTACTCATAATATTTCATTGTTTTGTATCTTCAATTGCTTTCCTTTAACTGTTTGCTTCAAATTTAAATGCCTTGCATCTAACCAAGAAATCAGATCTAAATCCCATAGCTGAGGCACTGGTAACAGCTTAAGGTTTAAAAAATCATATAAAATCAACCACTAAATATTTTTTGCTGAAAATTTGCATGTACAATATTAAAAGCATAAACTCAGCAATAGTATTATCCTAATACTGTGTTGTGTATGATAAACCTTGAAACAATCCTCTAAATGAAGGGCAATGTCATACTTTTTACACTGCCACACAGTTTCACTTCGTTTGCCCCTGCTGTAGCACATGACACACCTTTTGGTCATTTTTCTCATGCATAGGAAAGTGAGCTGATGATTTGGCCTGTAGCCTTAACTCTGTAAGAATGTCAGCCTCAAACCAAATACTCTGGCAGTTGCACAGATTCTGGTAGCTGCTGCGCAATGCTTGTTGTAAAGTCTGCATAGTCTGCCTTCTTCTTTCCCATCATCTTTAACACACAACAAAGGAGTTGAAAATACACATGTCCAGGAGATAGAAAAATAGTTTTCTATACCCCTTCACTATGTGTTGCATGATGGGAAACAGAGCTGTCACTTGGTTCTGTAAATCAACATCCCCAATCCCCTTTTGGTATTCAAGGGCACATTTGGGTTTCTCGACCTTCTCTCCTGGAGCTTGACCTCGTTTTCTTCTCATCTTTCCTGTTTCTGTGATGTCAACTGATCTGTGTTAGTGGAGAGAAAATGAACATTCTTGTTATCTCTTCACCTCACACAAAGGATATTTCTAGCACTCCATATCTCATGCTCCACATGCTTCAGTTTATTTGTACAGATATCACGTGACATATCTTTTCTATTAGGTCGCTCCATTTCAATTACATTTGTTTGTCTCTCAGTGAGTCTTCTAAATAAATCTGGAGAGGAATATCAATTATCTAAAAATAATGTGTGACCTCAGTTCAATGTTCACACATAGTGAGCACTGCATTGGTACTGGCAGGAAGACTAGAATCCACTATATCTTCACCTACATATATTTTGAAGTAAAGGCAGCGTCCTGAGTTAGATTCACAAATTTTGTAAACTTTTATGCCAAATCTTGCTCATTTGGATCTATTGCTCTGCACAAATTAATTTCATTAGACTTTCATCTAAAGCAATATCCTGACAAGGGTGATATATTTCTGAAAATTTTGAAGAGAAATTCTGTATTATATGCCTAATATTTTTCAGTTTCTCACATTGGTTTTCTTTGGTGTCATTTGTGAAATGTAAGAAATGAGAAATCAGCTTGAATCTCTCCCTACTCATTGTTTCACAAAAAATTGGGATGTCAAGACACTGGTTTTTACTCAGTTCAATTGAATATGCGATTTTCGCACTTGAGACATCAAAATAACTAAAGCAATTTAGGCCCTGATTTCATCTGCCATAGTGTTAAATCATTTTTCATTGTGTTTCAACAATTATATGTTGGGATTATTCAACTGCTTTGTTGCATAAGTATTCATTTCATCACATATTTTGTCAAACAAAGATCACATCTATTCCGAAAAAATTGAAAGCGCAGACTGCATCTCTTATGCATGTTTGTTCAATAAATCTTTACAAACGCCACTATTTGCAGTAAAAGGGTAGAGAATGGGATTGTTGTCAGTTTTAGTCCAATTCCAGTCACATTGATTTTTCTACGTCGTAACGCCAGTGTGTTTCGAAGGGCCTGGCACGTCATCTTTGGCTTCATAATTATTTTCTCCACCACTTATTGCACTAGATTCATTATCACTGTCACCAGAACCTTCTTCAGACTCTGTTTCATATTCAGAAAAACCACCAATTTCTCTGTCACTCTCTAAGAGCCTTTATATCAGTTTTCTCAAACCTCCCTTGTCATCCGCATGCACTTTTTTCACATCCATGTTGGCTACTGAGGTGAGTGAAATAATGCTAAGATAAAATTGTTTTTTCCCTGCTTGAAACACAGGTGATGACGTCATACTGAGCAGAATTAGAAACATCACATGTCAGCATTACATCCCAGACATATACAAATGGCATCTATGGTAAGGAACCTAAACTATATGGAATTATATGGAACAATGCGGCATGGCAAGCTGAGCTTGTCATACGATTCATATGCTAAAACGATGCATGCAAACCCTGGTTGTCAAATGATGAGAATAGGCTAAATCATCACCCTCTCAAGCGTTATATTCATTAAAATTACTGAAAGTTTGAGGAAGTTGTCTTAACAGAGGTGCTCTGCTATTTTCCACATGAGCGTTAAATCTTAAGCCAATCTATATATTAACAGCTATAGAAATGACATATGTATGTATGTAGGTCTTTATTCACCATAAGAATTTTTTTTACAAATTCATGGCTTCGTCAATTTTTAAATAGGGAATACAAATAATTAATATTGGTTTAAACAATATCATGAATACAAATAATAGTAACAGAGACAGCATTACAGTCATTAGAGTATAAGTTATATATACATATATATATATATATATATATATATATATATATATATATATATATATATATATATATAGAGAGAGAGAGAGAGAGAGAGAGAGAGAGAGAGAGAGAGAGAGAGAGAGAGAGAGAGAGGCTACAGATTAAACACAGATAAAATTATTCAGAGAATGAGTCAAAGAACTCCTGCACACTGTAGAAGGTTTGCTCAATTAGAAAATTTTTAACTTCTTTCCTAAACTTAGTTTGACTGCTACTGTGGATTCTATTTGTGATTTTATTATACATGTGTATGCCTCTATACAGTATGGAATTTACCTTTTTTGTTGTTCTGGCAGTCTGTATGTGTATTTTATTACTATTTCCAGTACTATGTGTATGAACAGTGTTGTTTATGCTAAATAAGTGAATATTGTCCCTTATAAAACAAACAGTTTCTAAAATATACAGACTTGGCAGCATAAGACTGTGATTTTGCCGAAACTATGGTTTACATGATGTCCTGTGCAAATTTAGCATTAGTCTAAGTATTTTCTTTTGCATTATGAATAGCGCACTTATTTCATTACTGGATCCCCATATAAATATACCATAAGCAATCACAGATTGTATATAAGAGAAGTAAACCATTTTTAGTGTTTGTAGGTTACTTATGCTTTTTAGGACATATATTACATAATGAACTCAATTTATTCTTGCTGTAACATTCTTAATATGACTTTTCCAATCTAAGTGTTTATCAATTATGATTCCCAAAAATGTTGTTTTGGAGACATATTGTATGGTTTCTTTGCTATATACCTACAATTTTTGATCCTACTGATTTATTACTTCTATTAGAGTTTGTGATGCACATGCAGTGTGACTTATTTCCATTTAGCACTAGTTTATTTGCTGCTAACCATTTCTCCATATTTTTCATTGTACTATCAGCTTGAACTTGTAGATCAATGGAATTACTGCCTTTGAGAATAAAATTAGTATCATCTGCATATAATATAGTCTCAACATGTGGTATATTCACTGGCAGATCATTAATGTACACGAGAAAAAGTAAGGGGCCTAGATTTGAACCTTGAGGAACTCCACACCTTACTAACTTTGTTTCAGATTTTACAGTGTTATTATCTCGAGTTATTGCAGTTAGTTGTTGTCTGTCAGTTATGTAAGACTTGAACCATTCATACGCTATCCCACGCACTCCATAGGCTTCCAGTTTTGTCAATAATATGCCATGGTCAACTAAATCAAAGGCCTTACTCAAGTCCATAAATATACCAACTGTTGTATCATCAGTTTCAATTCCTTCCAGTGCTCCCTTAATGAACGCATAAAAGGCATTTAGTATGGATTTGTTTTTCCGGAAACCATTTTGTTTATCACTAAATACAAACTTTTCCATGAAAGGAGCAATTATGTTATACATAACGGATTCCATAACTTTCGAAAAACCTGATTGAATGGCAATTGGCCATTCTTCTAGGATCTTATTACTAAGGCACTGAATATTATGATACAATATATTAAGTTCACTTTTGTTTGCTATGGATGAAAAATTAATATCACAATGCTCAGGTGTTACAATGTTTTTAGTTTCCTGAAGTACTGCATCTGCCACATGGTTCAGTAGTTTCCCTGTCCTTGACATTTGCTGATGCCCTCACATAGGAACCTCCCAAATTTGTTTGCTCCCCTTCTGTTGAGATGAATTCCATCGCTGGCCAGATCCAAATCCCTTATGCACCAGTTACCGTCTAGTAGTACACACTTTCGGGTATAGCACAACCAGTCAAGCTCTGCATTAATTCTTCTCACTTTTTGTCTCGTCACATCACGTCTGCATAGTATTCCACTGATCACTATTTTGGTATCTGGGCTTTGCGTATAAATTTCACTGATTATGTCCATGGTGTCGCCCATAATTTCCTCAGCCATTATTCCTCTTCGGGTGTCATTAGTTCCTACATGAATAGCTACCACGTCTGGCTTTATTTCATTTATTTTCGCATTTTGTATTTCACGGCCCAGTTCTTCCACGCGTATCCCCGGGTAGCAGCTCACGTCATAGCCGGCGTCTCTGCATACATTTCCCCGAACACCATAACCTTTGTTCCTTTATTTGTTTCACCGTTGTCTATCCCTTCTTGTACTCGATGTTTCATCTGTTGTTTTTGTACGTTTCCATTCTCTTCAGCCAGCACACTGAATCGCTTCGTGGTTCTTACTGAATTATCATGCTGATAACCTGATGATCCTATCGTTTTGTTGGTTTTCCATCTTGAGATTGTGGCGTATGTTTCGTTTTCATGTTGATTTTCTTGGCTTAGCTTTATATTCTGTTGCTTCAGTGATGCTATTTCTTCCTGTGCTTGTTTTCTTTCTTGTTTCAATAACATAATTTCATCATATGCTTTCTTTAGGTCTCTATTTAGCATATCCACAATTGTCTGAAGTGACGCTATCCTCTCTGACTCGTGTGATGCAATGTGCGCTGATCGCGTCATGAATTTACTTGCATTTTTCTTCGTCGTAAGGTTCCCGATAACTTTGCCTTCATTTACACGTCCTCTTACCTCGTTAATTGATTCATCACTCACTCCTTTTAGTACTTTCACATTGTTATTACCTCTATACTCATACAATTTACGAGCCTTACTCCGCGTTAACACATTACATGCCGCCATTTTCTCATTGGTGTAATGCACATGATTCACACTCTCATTTAGAAAACACGGGTTTGAAACTAACATAATACTGTTAATTATTTTGCTTAACCTCTCCTTTTGGATATAATAATATTAATGATTCTGTGTTTTGATAATTAGTTATACCAAATAATTCGGATCTAATAGGATGAATGATTCATTATGAGTTATGGGGTTGGAGAGGAGCTGGAGTACGACTCTCCACCGTGGAGTTCAAGTCTGTGGTTGTTAGGGACCCTAACCTTTGCTATCATCTCTCCTCAGGACCACCCTTCATATCCTCTCAGTACAACCCTCACTTCCATTAGGCATCCCATCAGGGGCATGTGCAGGAAACACCTAATACCAGTCAAGGGGCTATGTCCCCCCCCCCCCTGCAAACCTTGTCTGTCTGTCAAACCGCCACTTTATAAAGCAGACATCTACTACATAAGATAGGGGGTTTGACCATGAAGCTAATATTATTGAATTATACTACCTATTAGGTATGCCAAATCTTAAGTTTAAAACATAACTGCTGTCTGTAAATTACCATGTATTCAGTATTCAATCCTCCATCATGTATGAATCTGAATCTGAAGCAGGTTATTTCCAATTAGTGTCTATCAATTGGACTGTGTGATTATTCTTATGTCATTTTAATAATTTTCATTTGTATTTATCTGTCGCTAATAAAAGAAATTAAAGAAACTAATACTCCACTAGAATACGGCGATACTCTTGCTTGTTCTAAAAACATTGTTTGTATCCTCTAAATAAACATAAAATATCTAGAAACACAATTTTTAAGCCATTTCTAATGCTGCAATGAACTTTCTACCTTGCAATGAAATTTGCTGTTAAAGTCGTAACACTAAAACTTAATATCATGAATAGAGTGCAAATGCCTTGAAGTGAGGAATATCCAAGATAGCTAAATTCTTATCAGTAGAATTTGCCACTACTTAGGCTGAGATTTGATCTCTGACTCCTGCATGCTTATTTTCTGAAACACAAAATTAACAAATGTCTTTAATTCTCCATAACTTTTTACCATGAATGGAGAATCAGGATAAAATCACACTTGTAGAAATCGACTTAATGGGGATATGGCAACAAGATGTAGTGCTCCAAAATAAACAACATGACAACACTGCTAGGGCCAAAGGTCACTTCACGTTGAAATAATCTACAAGTGCATTGTGTTCTGTTTAATATATGTGTCATTAATTAGTTTATTCACTGTTATCCAAATCTTAAAACAACGCATTTTTATGACCATTAAAACCATATTTTACACCTTAAACCCTTTCCTATGATATGTATTATATTAAATTCATTTGCTTTTGATAATTTCCATATAATTCTTACTTAGCTTGGCATTTGTATCATAGTGCTGCATAATTAACCATAAAGAAACGTAATAATGCGGAATTTACTAAAAGTTTCTAAAATAATTAATTTCGTTTGTTGCACCTTGTTTGTCCTTGTTTTTCACAAGATGAAGATGAATAATTTCCATATGTCCACTGGAGGCCATTGTGAACATTAAGTGCATGACTGAAGTAATTGTTTTAATGTGGTAATAATCCACTATACGGCATATGGTTTTAGAAGGCACATGAGCTGAACCAATGCGTGCACACGGTGGCTGCACTGCTACCAAGTGATGCCCCAGAGAGCGGAAGTTACGGGGAGGGAACGAGGAAAGAAACATTTCTCATGTCACAAATTGTCAGAACAAAACTTACGCAGCAAAGGATAATAATGATAACATTATAAACTGTAACACTCAATATTAACATACTTATGTACATGCACTTCCTCAGATGCCAATTCCTTAAAAAAACTGTACACTTTAAAACTAATATTTCTGGCCTGAGAGTGGAGTACTTTACCCTTAGTACATATACCACTGGTACCAGGCTTTGAAATGACATTGTTAACACTTCACTAAACATAATGTAAACATGTGAATTTTCTGCTTATTGTCATAGTTACACAAAGCGCAATTTGCGTTACAGATTGGTCTCTAACCGAACTAAAGAATTTGTGAGCAACTGCAGTGATCTGTGGTCAGTTAATTTATGAACTAACTATATGCAGTTCCTAATGACACTTCATAATGTCTTACTCCGTAACTGCACAATGAAAAGAAATAAAACACACAGCCAAGATTGGAAGTTGCATACATAAGCATAAACACTGGAGTCAGTTGTTTATTCTCAAAGCGATAACTCGAGATCCATACGTCGTAGAAAAATGACTTTTGTACAGGCTGCCTCAAAAATTCTTGCTGCATACACCAAAGTATATTAGAATGTCGAATTTCCAGTAATAATTTTGGGCACATGAAAAAGAGAAATCTCTGTTGCTCACGCTTGTGCTGTGCGTTCCAAACTAGGCAATGCTGCATGACGATGATAGGACAGTCACTCTAAGTGAGCCCTCTCGAGCTCGGTCTCATGTGCCCTCTAATACCGTATGCCTTTGAATGTGGATATTTAAAAGAAAATATTAATTTTTGGAGGAATCATTGCCAGTTACTCTCTGTTTTATTTTCAGTAATTGTAATTAGTATCTTATGAAGTACTGAGTTGTAAAATTTCAATCATATTATAGCATTAGTAAGACGGAGATGAAAGTTACAATGCTAGGTGAAGTAACCATGTAAGTTGCTGCGCTAAAGAAGAAGCTGAGGTCTATGGTGGGTCTATGCCATTTTATACATCAAAGATTCTAGATATACTTTTAGTTAATCCTTTGTTTTTCTATTGTTATTCCTGAACTTGTTTACTTGGCTGATAATTAATACGTTGTGTAGTATTGCTATTCAATTTATTGAACGCATCCTAAGCCACAAATTGGTGACGCCGACGTGATCCTGTAGTAGGCATTCAATATATTTTTATATTGAACGAATCACGATATCTACATAATATACGCTAACTCTGCTTCTCCATTGTAATTATAGTTTGTGTAACTAACCAAAATCTCATGGCGACTGACGATCAAGCAGTGATAAACCATATTTCGGTCAAGTCACCAGCCTTTTGGACAGAAAATCCGGTGCTTTGGTTCGCTCAACTCGAGAGTCAACTTATTCTCGCCGACGTAACTGCCGATAATACAAAATATAGTCATGTGGTGGCTAGTTTAATGCAAAAATTAGCCACAGAAGTACAGGACATTTTATCGTCACCGCCAGCCACCGACAAAATATGGCACGATTAAAAAAGCATTAATCGAACGCTTGTCACAATCTGAGGCAAAAAGACTCGAAAAACTGCTTCGAACTGAAGAACTTGGTGACCGTACTCCATCCCAATTACTCCACCGTCTGAAAACATTAGCCGGTACGACAATGGCAGAAGACATGTTAAAAAGTATCTGGATGTCCCGCCTACCGTCTGATGTTCAGAAAATTCTAACCCTTTCAGAAGGCAACCTCGATGCATTGGCCACAATTGCCGATTGATTGATAGAGCTATACCCGTCAACACCGTTGATAATGGTGTTGACGATAATGGCAACAGCACCTGAGATTGCAACTATACGTCTTTACAGCTCCAAATCAATGAGCTGACAAAGTTGGTAACCAAAATGGCAACACGAAATTCTCACTCCAGCCGTTCGCCTTCCCGGCATCGTTCTTCACATCACCATCGTTCTCCAAGACCGAATTCGACTAGTGCAGATATTTGTTGGTATCACAGAAAATAAGGACCTAAGGCTCGGAAATGTCGTCCGCCGTGCAACCAGGGAAACAATTCCGGGAGTGAGTAGCGACGGCAACTGACCCCGTCCATGTGAACTGCCGTCTTTTCATGACCAACCAAACATCTAAAGTGGACTTCCTCATAGACACAAGAGCTCATATTTTTGTCTTTCCTGTAGCCCGCCTACCTCGTCACCGCGCAGAAAAGTATAAACTTTTCGTAGCAAACGGAACAGCTATTAAGACTTACGGTCATACAGTCCTAAAACTCGATCTTTCTCTACGTCGTGAATTCACGTGGCGTTTTATTGTAGCTGATGTGATTCACCCTATCATCGGAGCTGATTTTCTGGCTAACTATGGAATCCTTCCAGACCTACGTCACAAACCTCTGATTGACTCAAACACTAACTTGACAAGCAACGGGGATATTCGTTGCGTCACTTGTCCGTCGATTCGCACTATATTTGGTGATTCGCCTTATCATCAGCTGCTTAAGGAATTCATCGAGATAACACGCCCAACTTCAAGTGCCACGCCGAGTGTGCATTCTACGGTACATCATACTGTTACCACTCCTGGCCCACCAATCCGATCGAGACCACGGCGGTTACCAACTGGCAAGTTCATAATAGCCAAACGAGAATTTGAATTTATGATGACCCACGGAATATGTTGACCATCTACGAGCTGTTGGTCATCCCCGCACCACACTGTTCCTAAGAAAAACAATCAGTGGAGACCTTGTGGTGACTACCGTCAGCTAAATGCTCGAACAGTTCCAGATCGTTATCCGGTCCCACACATTGAAGACTTCGCCGTGAATCGCCACAGACGTCACATATTCTCAACTATTGATTTTGTTCGTGCCTTCCATCAGATACCTATTGCGGAAGAGGACGTTCCGAAGACAGCCGTCACAACCCCATTCGGACTATTCGAGTTCACTCGCATGCTATTTGGGCTTTGTAATACTGCTCAAACTTTTCAACGCTTCATGGATGAAGTAATACGCAATCTTGATTTCTGCTATGTCTTCATTGACGATATCCTGGTCGCCTCTCGAGACGAAACCGAACATCTGGACCACTTGCGTCAACTATTCGGTCGACTCTGTATTTACGGAGTGGTGATTAACACTGCAAAGGGTGTGCTCGCAGCCAAAGAAGTGCAATACTTGGGTTACTCAGTGAATTCAAGCGGAATATGACCACTTACAGAGTTGAAGCAATCTAAAATTTTCCAAAACCATCATCTATCCGAGACCTGCGTAGATTTTTGGGACTTGTTAATTTTTATCGACGCTGCCAGCATCGCTGCACCATTAAACAGCTGTTTGCAAGGAAATCCGAAACCTAGCAGTGAGCTCCAATGGAATGAAGGAACTGAACAAGCTTTCCACAACATGAAGAACGCTGTTGCAAATGCTGCACTCCTTGCACATTCCTGCTCAGATGCACCTCTTTCTCTAATGGCAGATGTATGATCGACAGCAATTGGAGCTTCATTTCAGCAACTTGTAGACCGTAACTGGCAACCATTGGCATTTTACAGCCATAACTCTCTCCATCACAACAACAGTGGTCTGCCGATGATCGTGAACTCCTAGTCGCTTATGCCTCCGTTAAGAAGTTCACGCACACGCTTAAAGGAAGACAGTTCATCCTATTTACGGATCACAAACCTCAGACGTTCCTTTGAAGCAGAAGCCAGAGAAAGCATTACCTCGCCAGTCACGTCATCTGGATTACATTGCGCAGTTCACGACAGACATTCGCCATATCCAAGGCGAAAGCAATATCCCAGCTGATACACTGTCTCGAATTGCATCATTGCTGAAGAAATAGACTTTCGAGCCTTAGCATGTTCACAGGAAACTAACGACGAAATTCAAACTCTCATTCAATCCGGCACTAGCCTGGTTCTGATGAAAGTACTAATTCCGAATTCAACAGTTCAACTCACATGCGATGTCTCAACATCTCACGCTCGCCCATTCGTGACTAAGAATTTCCGACAGCGAGCTATTGCACCTCTTCATAGTTTGTCGCACCCCGGTGTGAAAGCTACGATCCACCTGGTTAAGAAATCCTTTGTTTGGCCTGAGATCGATCGTGACTGTAGAGTATTTGTTCGTAATTGCATAGCCTGCCAGCGTAACAAAGTTACAAGGCATGTCACTGCTCCACTTGAATCCTTCACTCCACCTAATCAACGATTCGAGCATGTACATATTGACATTGTTGGTCCACTGCCTACATCCAATGGCTTCACATATTGCCTAACGGCCATTGACCGTTTTTCACGTTGTCCTGAAGCATATCCAATCGCGGATATCACAGCAGCAAGAGCTTTCTTTAGTGGGTGGATTGCTCGTTTCGGCGCTCCTCATCGACTCACATCTGATCAAGGTCGTCAGTTTGAGTCTCACCTTATCAAAGCTCTAACCATGCTCACAGGAACATGTCGTATCTGAACAACAGCCTTCCATCCAGCCGCCAACGGAATAGTGGAACGATTTCATCGCCGGCTTAAAACTGCTATCAAGTGTCACGCTTCAGACCGATGGACCGAAGATTTGCCTATAGTTCTCTTGGGCATACGCACTGCATACAAAAAAGACATCTGTGCAACTGCTGCAGAGTTAGTATATGGTCAGACAGTGCAATTGCCAGATGAATTCTTTACACATACTGCCAGTGACACCATCGAGGCATCAGACTTCGTCAGGGATCTGCAAAACAGGTTCAAACAACTCTGTCCTATTTCACCAAGGCCTCACAGTACCTGAAAGACTTTTGTTTTTCGTGACCTTGAAAATTGTTCACATGTGTTTCTACAACACGATGCAGTTTGTAGGCCTCTGCAATCTCCATATGATGGCCCCTTCAAAGTAATAAACCGTCATAACAAGACCTGTGACATTGAAATCCATGGTATGCGAACAACTGTTTCTCTAGATCAGCTGAAACCTGCCTTGGTTGCTCACCCTAATGACTCCACAACAATGTCCACCCTAACAAATCCTACTGTACTACAACCAAAAGTGACAGACCCTATTCACCAGAGTACATCACCTCCATCTGTGGTAACTCACTCTGGACGATGTGTTCGTTTCAACAAGAAGTACTCTAGTTGAACACACATGGGGGAGTACTGAGGTCTATGCCATTTTATACATCAAAGACTCTATATATTATATACTTTTAGTTAATCTTTTGTTTTTCTATTTTTATTCCTGAACTAGTTTACTTGGCTGATAATAAATACTTTTGTAGTATTGCTATTGAATTTATTGAATGCATCCTAAGCCATAAAGCTTTATCAGAAAAGTTTCCATTAATAATTTATATAACCTTATATTTTGTTAATGTTATATAAACAATTATGTTTGCTTAATATACAAACCAATAAACAACAAAGAAACAAACCAAAAAAATATGCACTTAATGGGATTAAATCTAGATTTAGATCACCACTAGTGATTTGCAGTAACACACCTTGGCAAGTTGAGCTGTATCAACAGGGAAGCCAGATGTTGCTGATTAAGCTTTCATTTGTAAGCCTAGCACCCAACACTGGAGTTGTTTTTACATTTAGTGCACAACATAACGGAAACACAGTAAGAATATAGTCCCTACATGTGCACTGAAGTTGAGTTTGCAAGATTTGCATGTTAATGTAGAAGAATTGCTCAAATATTGCTTTTCAAAACTGCAAAATGGACCAATGGCTGCCATGCCTCTGACAGCAAGGGAAGCACGTGAGCAATATCATTCTCACATCGTCTACACAAACACACCTGAGTATTAGGTGACCTTTCGGACAGGTTTCAATGTAATTGGGTATTTACTTTTGTGAAAGATAGTAGGTGCATAATCATACATTTTAATAAATAAGATAACACAACAGCATCTCTTTCATGCTATCCTTATCATTGTATAGGTATAATGCTTATATGCAAGTATAACAACTGTAGAACAGAAAATAATATTTATATTAGTATTATTACTGTATAACAAATGATTCTGCATGTTAAACCAATGGTTTAGTAATTATTATGTAACCCTTAATATGCCTAGTTTTGCAAATTCTTCTGTTTTGGGTCCCTTATCTGCTGTATACCTAACTGTACTTTTTGGACTGTTTATCTTCAGGCTTTTGTTGACCTTTGCTGATCCAGTGAATCTCATATCTATAACCAATGTGCTCACATCTTGACCAGCATGGTGGGAAAATGGCTATGCCTGGTTATGATATAAGTGATATATTCGAGAATTCGTGCATATGTGCATGTGAGCAAGAGTGACACAAGTAACAGCAGAGAACTTTGCACCTAGCTGAGGGCATAGGTAAGTAATTTTGGTCCTGGACCTACACCTATTATGCAATGTACAATATCCAGTAGGAATCAATACTTCTCATTTTGATGAAATTACTCCTATATAACTTTTCCTGCCTGTTTTTATGACAAAGTTATGCAAATAATTACTAAGCATGCCCTTCATCCAGATATATGTTACAGAATATATCACACAAAAGAAAATTTTTAGGGAAAAAGTGGCATGCTTGAGCACTATGTTACTCCCCTGTATAAATAATATTCAAATAAAACAATAAGTCTCAGAATAAATAAATAAATATATATGTATATATGGGGAATGTATGTCCATAAACGTCTTGTTATCAAGCTAGAGGACCTTAATGTTTTTCAATTGCCCTGTTGGGTTCAATAAAATACTGTCACACAGATCCTTGTTCACCCTTCGGCATTGGAATATCACTTATGTTATTTTCTTTGCATTTTGGAATATTGCTTGTATTCTGTTTTTAACATTGTTTGTGTTAATATTAATCTAAAACCTGCATTTTGCTACTTAAATGGTGAGGGATTCCGCCGCATATTATACAACACTGTGGCTCCAGTTATCAATCCCAATTATCAGCATATAGGTACCAAGTGTCCATTTACAGGAAGGACCTTCAGTTTTACAGCACATTATAAAAATGTTCTACTTATGAAGACTAGCAGATATGCTTTATGTTTATGATACTGTTTGGGGAAATACAAAAAGGGCATGAGATCATCTTGCTGAGCTTTACCCTGAGCTTTGCCTCAACAGAGCACCTTTACTGCTGTATATCAACAAGTGCAAGAAACGGGAGTTTCAAAAACCAGCACATCACTCAAGAGTAAGAACAGTGACTCTAGAAGAGGAGGTTATTGACCGGGTCCATAATTCTCTATCCACAAGCACAAGAGCCACACCACATTCCATGCACACAAGCCAGTCTTTGGTTACTAAAATTCTGCACAAACCGCAATTACATCTATATCATCTCACTTAAGTTCAAGCACTGGGACTAGATGACTTTCCACTGGATCTGTATCTGTATCTGTATGCCATGCATACAAGCAAGTCTTTGGTTATTAAAATTCTGCGTGAACCACAATTACATCCATATCATCTCACTCAAGTTCAAGCACTGGGGTCAGATGACTTTCCACACTGACTGCAGTTTGTCCACATTCATAAACACATTGATCAACCAAGATTTTTTACAACCACATTGTGGCTGGATGAGGAAGTTTTTATGTGAGAGGTCATGTTTAACACACACAAGTCACATTTAAGCATGGGATAACCCTAGAGCTATCAGCATTACAAATTACCAACACCGGTTTGCAGTGAGCAATTTGGCTGGCATTGTGAATGCCACACTCGTAGGGCCCTATTTACTACTTCCACGTTTAATGGGACACATTTATCTACAGTTTTTACAACATATTTAGCTAGAATTTTTGGAACATCTTCCATTAGGAATACCTATGCCAGTTAATGTTGTTCCAAAACAATGGGACATCTGTGCATTATTCTGTTGATTTAAGGCATTTCCTATGTGTAATGTATCCTGATTGCTGGATCAGTATAGGAACACGAATATCATGGCAAGGACATTCACCAAATCTAACTCCTTTGGAGTTTTTTCTTTTGAGGACATATTCACTATTCTGCATGAGATGCCAGTTAATAGTGAAGAGGAGTTAATGGTCAGGATCCTTGTAGCATTCGATGCTATCGGTGATATGACAGGTATTTCTGAAAGAGCTCAGCAATCATTACTATGACACTATCAACTCTGCTCTCAAGTCCAGTATTGAAATTTTGAACATAATTTATAAACACTTATGCACTTGTTCAATTCTTGTTTTGCTCTTATTTTAACTATGTTTGAAGCCTTTGATGGTACAGAAAATTTGATGCACAGTTATAGTTTTTGCATATGTTAATGACAATAATATGTATTGCAGATCAGTTACATGGTTTGATCTACTTCAGAGCATATGAATTTAGTGCCATATAATTAAATCAAGATTTAAAAGATAGGTTTGTATTGTCATATTTTTTAAAATTAAAGATACGCAAGCTACTATTATTTCAAAAGTTTCCAAATGTCATGCAATAAAAATGTGTAGTGATGGAATTGTTGGTGGAATTTCAACTAACCCAATGTGAGTGAATGAGTAGGTGGAGTTCAAGGGCCCATTGACAGCTAGGTCTTTTGGGCCCTAAACTAACTTGTTTCAAAAACGTTAATACCCTCTAGGCCAATAACAAGGAGTTTATGGACACACATTACCGATAAGAAATTACTGAACTATAACTGCTGAATCATGCCCTAAAATTATCTAGTGTTATTCTGATTCATTTTGTGTGTGCGTGTGCATGTGCATGCATGTATGTGTATACAGGGTTAGTCAGAATAACACTGAATAATTTTATGGTGTGATTCAGGGGTTATATTTCAGTATTTTCTTAGTGCAAATGTGTGTTTGTAAAATCTTGTTATCAAATTAGAGGTAATTAATGTTTTTCAAACTTGTGTTGGGTTAGATGAAATTCTGTCACCCAGTTCCTTGTTCCCCCATTGTCATTGGAATATCACTAATGTTTTGTTTTCTGTGCATTTTGGAATATTGCTTATATTCTGTTTTTAACATTGTTTATATTAGTATTAACCTAAAACCTGCAGTTTGTTACTTAAATGGCAAGAGATTCTGTTTCATATTGTACACTTTGCGGTTCTGGTTATGAATCTCAGCTATCAGCACATACCAAAGCACTCCATTTACAGGAAGGACTTTCAGCTTTGCAGCATGTTATAAAAATGTTCTAATTCAGTTATGCAGATTAGTAGATATGGATTATGTTCATAGTGCTGCTTGGAGAAATGCTAAAAGGACATGAGACTTTCATGCTTAGCTTTACTCAAGGAGACATTTGTCTCAACACAGCACCTTTACTGCTGTACATCAATGTGCGAGAAACAGGAACTTTCAAAATCAGTTCATTGCTCGGGAGTAAGAACAGTGACTCTAGAGGAGGTTATTGACTGGATCAATGACTCTCCATCCACAAGCACAAGAGCAACAGCGCAGGCTATGCATACAAGTCAGTCTTCGGTTAATAGAATTCTGCGTGAACATTTGCATCCGTATCATCTCATCCAAGTCCAAGCACTGGTGCCAGATGACTCTCTACCCTGATTACAGTTTGTCCAGCTTCATAAATGCATTAATTAACCAAGATTTGCTTCAAGCATATTGTGGATGGACAGAAGGTTTTTTTATACATATAACTGTGACATTCGGACACAGGAAAACCCTAAAGCTCTTAGAGTTACAAAATATTAATTCTGATTTGGAGCAGCATTGTGAATGACACACTCATAGGGCCTTATTTAATATCTCAACATTTGACAAGGCACATTTACCTACAGTTTTTATGACATACATTCCAGAACTTCTGAAAGATGTTCCTTTAGGAATATGCCAGTTAATGTGGTTCCAAAGCAATGGGGCACCTACACATTATTCCAGTGATGTAAGGGATTTCCCAAGTACAACATATCCTGTTCAATGGATCGGTATAGGAGCATGAATATCATGGCCAGAACATTCATCAGATATAACCCCTTTTGGATATTTTTCTTTTGGAGACATGTTCAAACTCTTGTGTATGAGATGCCGATTAATAGTGAAGAGGAGCTAATGGCCAGGATCTCTGTAGCATTTGATGCTATTAGTGACATAACAGGTATTTTTTAAAGAACTCAACAATTGTTACCATGATGCTATCAACCTTGCTCCAAAGTCCAAGGTTGTAATTTTGAACATCCTTTATATACATTATGCACATGTTCAGTTCTTGTTTTATTCTGACATACGGTTCCATATTTGCACTTCTCACCAGTTTTCTAAGAGTGGCTTATTATTCTTTTACTTCTCCTATTTCTACTTCAATATTATTATGTCACACATGTTTTCTTTTACCTCGCAAACAAACTTCTATACGACTCAGCTTTTAGTACAAATACTAATAGCTAACTTTCTGTATGAGAACTAAATCGCTAAGTTTTCTTAATAAACAAACCATCTTTTATCCTTGATAATGAAACTGGAACTTCACTTGTTCATTGAAATGATGCTAAGCTTGTCATAAGGGGAGTCGGGGGTGAGATTAGAAAATTCTACAATTTTTATACTAGCAGTACCAAATCTTAATCACATAAACGTGGTGTTTAGAAATACTGCTGTACAACATTTAAATTATATAAGTGACATAGTGTTTGAATTAAAACTTTTTAACTGAGTTTAAAAATACCCCAATAAAAAATGTCCCTTGTGTAACAATTTTTATATATTTGGCATGAAATTTGATGATCTGAAGCTTTATGCACTTGCAAGTCATAATTGCTCTGTATTTTCATTTTACATCAGTACTTTAGTGTCTGGAATTTGTTTAATATGTCTATTTACAGATTTAACATTTCTTTAACTTTCCATCACCATTTGAATGTGAACATATTCAATATTACTAGGCAGATATCAAAATCCAGAGTAATTTTGGAGTCTTATGTAAATAAGAACATATCCTGAAATTTTCAACCTTCAGAACTATCACAAGGAGGTTTTTAACTGTGTGAAAATGCTGAGAAAAAAAGAAAGTGAGAAAAACCGTATTAAACTTTCAAAACATTCTAACCTCATCAGAACTGTCCTGCAGCATAGGTTTCACCATCTGGCCTCTTGTTTCTCCTCTAATTTCTTCAATTTATGGTGTATTTATTTGTGTGTATTTATTTCCTGGCCCTCTCTTTTCCTACTTTGAACACATTTTTTTTCTTTACCTGATTACTCTCCCCTTATGTATAGTTTACACCCCCTAGGACAAGCCAGTGCCTACGGTCAGCTACCCGTTGAGGAGCACAGGAACCTATGGACTGGACAGAGGGAGGATCTGGAAGCTGGTATCAGGTAGAACGTGTTCCCTTGGTGAAGAAGAGCTGGTAACCTGCAATATTTGTTGCTTTAAGCATTCTGCAGTATCTTCTGTTAATGTTGAAAGAAACTTCTCAATGTGCAATCCAACAATAGACTGTGTTAACAATAGGTTGTGGGAAAGGTTAAGAGCCCGCAATACTGGCTAAACTTACTTCTCATTCATTTATCACAAATGCTCAGAAAAATAATTTTATTTCTACCAGAGACAACTCGTGTGGACAACATGGACAACACAGACAACCAACCTACTCATCCACGGCTCTACAACACACAATTAGAATAGGCCAACTGAATGCCCACAAAAGCAAAACTGTTAAGGCAAGATTGAGAAAATTAACAACGGTTCTAAAACTGGACATCCAGTGCCTTCAAGAACCATACACAGTAAGAGGTAAACTCCTTAATATGCCATTACATGCACAAACCATCTTAGATGGAGACCATTCCATGGCAGCTATAGTAATTTATAATAAGACTCTACAGGTTTTGTAAGTTTCCCAGTGCTGCAACAGTCATGTAAACTGTGTGGAGGTTCCGCAACCTAAAGGAAGTTGGGTCATATCAAATATGTACTTCCAATTTTCGGATGAAACTGATCAGTATCTTAATCAAGCTAAGGACCTATTTTATAAATTTGCTCATACCCCAACAATTCTCACCACTGATGTGAATGCCAAATCTACATGGTGGTACAATGAAACCATGGTAGCCAGAGGAGAAGCCTTAGAGGATCTCATCATGGAATTACAACTCCATGTAATGAACTCCCCTTATAATCCACCAAAATACGAGAATGGTCCAAATGTGAGTTCCAACATTGATCTAATCCTTACCAATGGTAGAGCAAGTTGTATGATTAACACTTGGAAGGTTGGACAAGACCTCACAATGAGTGACCATAACCTAATCTATTTCAACTTTGATCATTTCACTCCTCAGACTCGACCAGCTTACACTGTGCCTAGATACAACATGAGTATGGCTAACTGGACACGGCATCATAAGAACTTTAAACTCCCTAGTGACATTGGTTTTGGAGATGATGTACGTAATCGTGCGAAAGAACTTCAAGTAGCCATACAGGATGCCATGAATAAATCCATGCCAATAATGAAGCTCTTGGAAACCAGACACACCTTCTGGAATGAAGCTCTTCAAAATCTAAGATCGTGCATGCAAAAGGCTAGGCACATATGCCTAAAAAGGGTTACTCAAATCCAGAAAGACTCAAATTTGCTGAGATATCAAGAAGCCAAGGCCAGATATAAAACTAAATTGGAGGGGGAAAAAAGGTTTGTGGAGCAGGTTCTTAATGCAACAGTATGGGGAATCCCCTGTAAAATAGCAACTGAAAAAACAAAAAGGCCTGAAGCTATTTCAACACTTGTCCACAGAGATGGGATGTATACAACAAATTGGAGGGACACCATGGATCTTTTGCTCAAAGAACTGCTACCCTCAGATACTTGTGAAGATGACAACGAAAATAACATCATCCTTACACAACAATTTCTATTTGAGACCCCAACAACAGGAACTCCCTTTTGCAGCAGAAGCTCAAAAAGCTATATATGAATTGAAAAAGAAAAGGACTCTGGGCCCAGATGGTATTTCAGCTGAGGTAGTAAAAGAACTGACCACACTGTAGCCGAGTGGTTAGACCATTTGCTTCTCACCAAAGCGGCCCGGGTTCGATCCCAGGCAACCGCATGTGGGATTCGTGGTGGACGAAGAGGCGCTGGGGCGGGTTTCCTCCGGGTTCTCCGGCTTCCCCCGCCATCACATTCCCCCTGTGCTCCATCTTCATTCCAAGTAGCATCAGTGTCATCGCCTGCGGTGCCGTATGTAGTAAAAGCGGGCGTTAAAACTATAATACCCAGTACAAGAACTGAGTCGAGAATTATCTCCTCAATCTTTGCAACCTCTACAACGAGTTCCTCGTCCAAGGGAAGTTCCCCGTGTGTTGGAAGGAATCATATGTCGTTATACTTAAAAAAGGAGCTCATAAAGACCCTCGAGCACCTAAGACATACTGCCTCATTTGTTTACTAAATCTAATTGGGAAAATACATGAAAACCTTACTGTGTAATATACTAAAGGAATGCCGATTAATGCATGGACAGACACACAAACAATACGGCTTCTGCAAAGGTTTTTCAATGGAAGATGCCCTTAACAAAGACCTCAATGTTACTGCAAGCTCTACATCAAAATATGTCATCGCAATCTTTTTAGACATTTCAGGAGCTTTCGACAGCCTCTGGTGACCAGCTCTTTTCAACCATCTAAGGAGAATTCGGTGTCCTCGCTGTCTATATACTAGTTTTCTGGACTACTGTCATGATATAACGGTGCATGTGAAAGGTGTCCATGATAACATCGCTAAATCCATTATGAAAGGTTGCTCCCAAGGTTCAATTTTGGGTCCAGACTTTTAGGATGTAGGCTTCAAACCACTTTTAAACAGAGTGTCGGAACATCAGGATGTCATGAATGTGATTGCATATGCATACGACTTGCTTCTGCTTATTGAGGCAAACAACAGAGCACAACTTAAGCAGAAAAGCACACAAGTGACATCCGCCATACAAGAATGGTGCAACACCGTTAAAGTAAAGATAGCCCCGGCGAAATCTTCTTACCTGCTCCTTAAAGGTAAACTGCCGAGATCCTACCAGCAAAATATACGTAGAGAAACTTGCACCAAATACCTAGGTGTAACGTTCCGCTTATCAGCTTGCTTGCACACTTGCAGCGTGTTATTCTCCTCTCAAGCACCCGTGTTAAATAAAACTCGCGTTAAAGAAGCCATTCTCTACTCAATCCTTTGAAGGGAAAATTAACGTTAAAACACTTGAAAGACCTACTCCTGATATTAGCATTGCTCACACAGTCAACGAAAGAAAAGCTACTGGTACTGACATAAGACATTTTTATTGTGACATTTTTGCGAAATATCCATGGATATGCAATTGTGAAATTCGAAATGCTCTTTTCTGCTTTCGCTGCCTGTTGTTCTGAAGTAATGTTTCCTGCTCATTAAGTGGCATAAAGAACCTAGGCCATTTAAATTAATATGCAAATAAGCGTATATCGAGTAGTAAACACTTCAGTAACATTCTGTATTTCACTACTCTTGGTGCAGTAAATATTGGTGCACAGCTCATTTCTGCATATAGCGAGTCTCTTAAACTAAAAAAGGAGGAAATCGAAAGAAATAGGTATATTTTATCGAAAATAATAGACTGTATTAAGCTGTGTGGTGCATTTGAATTGCCATTTAGGGGACACGACGAGACAAAGGAATCTGAAAATTGTTAAAACTTATTTACTTACTAACTAGTGTCGACAGTGCTGTACACAATCACATGGACACGAGTACCGTTGCTAAGTGGAACATCAAAAATAACAAAATGAACTGTTACAATTTATGCTGGACGTCTACCACAACAAAACAAAAGAACTAAAGGAGACAAAATTTGTAGCCTTATATGGCAGACGAGACTACAGATATGTCAGAGAATCAGCAATTCGTTTCCATGTATCGATATGAGATTAACGGCGATACCTACGAAACGTTTGGGCTTCTTTTAGCTTAATGGACAGACTGCCACAGAATTATCCGAGTTTCTGTTTACAGCGACCCAGGTTCAATCCCAGGGATTAGTATGTGATATTCGTGGTGGCGTCAAGGCGGGTTTTCTTCGGTTTCCCCCACCCCTACTCATTCCACCAATTGCTCCATTATCACCTTTCCAATCATCGATTTCGCTTGCATTTCATATCACACCTCTTCCTCACTATCACACCTGGTGCTTGACTGACCACCCACTTCCAGGTCTTTACTCTGTCCAGTTTCTAGGTTCCTCTGCTCCCCGACAGGCATCTGACCCTAGGCATAGGCTTGTAAGTCCTAGGGGATGCAAGTCCCACATAAGGGGAAGGTAATCAGGTAAAGAAAAAAAAGTATGCTTACAGAGTTAAACAGTAATTGCAAATCAACACCAAACAAAATAATTGCACAAACATTTGATGGTGCCGATTGTCATGAGGGGAATAACAAATGGTGTGCAATCTAAAATAAGAGAACATTATCCTCTTGCACACTATGTACACTGTCATGCCCATCAGTTAAATCTCTTAATGGAGAAACCTGCTTTGCAAAACAAATCAGCAAGAGCGTTTTCCTCCATCCCGTTCAGATGATCGATGGACTATGCAAGAACCTGGATACTGCCCCTACCGACGAAGATCAGCATGGGCTTAAGCTGAAGCGAAGGGATTGCAACAAAATCGTTGACGTTAAAAGGGTGTGCGATCGCATCACAATAGAGACGAAATGCCGGTTTGAGTCAATATCTCATCTTGATGTTTGCAAGCTCTTAGACACAGAAAATTTCGAAGAATATTCGATAAATTTTACAGAGCATATTCTAGACTTGGCTATAACTACATCCCATGCTAAACAGGAACAAGCTAAAAGCAGAGCTTTCAATTATTTATGAAAGGCCAGCATTTCATCATGGGAGTGGGGCATTACCACTACTTAAGAAGCTCTATTAAAACAATCTGGTTGAAGCTTTTGATGAAATAGCAAATCTCCTGAGAATTATCGTCACGGTCCCTATAACTACGTTTCTTTACTAAAGCGCATCGAGTGCTTCCTAAGGAACACAATGAAGCAGGACCAACACTCGGCACTCACCATGCTCTCTGTAGAAAAGAATCTAGTTTCGAGCATCCAGGACTTCAACACCAAGGTCATCAACATGTTTGCCGGCATGAAAAATCGTCTGGCCGATTTATTACTATAATCAAAAACAGGTGAGTACATTTATATTGGCGGCGCCGTGGCCGAGCGGTTAGCGCTCTCGCCTGCCACCTAGGCGGCCCGGGTTCGATCCCAGGGACCCGCATGTGGTATTCGTGGTGGACGAAGTGGCGTCAGGGCGGGTTTTCTCCGGGTGCTCCGGTTTCCCCCGCTATCTCATTCCACCGATGCTCCATCTTCATTCCATGTATCATCAGTGTCACCGCCTGCGGTGCCGTAGTAGTAAAAGCGGGCGTTAAACACTACAACAACAGTTATATTACCACTGTATGAGCATGCAGCACGCTAACCGGCCGAGCCGTAGCCGAGTGGTTAGACCATTTGCTTCTCATCAAAGCGGCCCGGGTTCGTTCCCAGGCAACCGCATGTGGGATTTGTGGTGGACGAAGTGGCGGGTTTCCTTCGGGTTCTCCGGTTTCCCCTGCCATCTCATTCCACCGGTGCTCCATCTTCATTCCATGTATCATAATTGTCACCGCCTGCGGTGCCTATGTAGTAAAAGGGGGAGTTAAACACTACAAAAAAACACGCTATCCATTAAATCCACGAGTCGCCACTGCCTACATTTAATATTTTTCACGCGCGAGTTTGGTTCCGCCTTCATGGATATGTGTCTACACAAAATAGCCATTATTGGAGCTTCGAAAAACCTAACATTGTTCACAAAGTACCCCTGCATTACAAATAAATTGGTGTGTGTGCACCATTAGCGGAGAAAGATTATAGGACCATTATTTTTTTCAAGTCAACAGTTGACGCCCTTACATACGTGAATACAATTTGCCCCTTTTTTAAAAGAATTAACAGATAGGGAACGTGGGTTTGCTTTTTTTTTTTTTTTTTTTTTTTTTTTTTTTTTTTTTTTTTGACAGGACAGCAACAGCTGATACGGCCAATCTTTTGATGAGAACAATTGAAGGTTTGTTTCAGCACAGAATTATTAGTAGAGACTTTTGCCCCCTCGGTCCCCCGACTTAACCCCCTGGGATTTCTATCTCTAGGGTACCTTAAAGCACAAAATGTACAAGACAAACCCAGATACCCTTGAAGAATTAAGACAAAAAATCCACCTGGAAATTGCCGGCATTTCTCAATGTGAACAACGGTGAATGGTGGATAGTTTCCTAAAGAGGTGCCAAACATGTAGGGACAACGACGATGGCCAGTTTCAGCATCTCCTTTCATAAAGTTGGAAAGTAAAGCCTTTAAAAGTACTTTTTAAAATGTATGGTTTCATCCGCGTCTTTCTATGATAGCGGCAGACAGCAACGAGCGCCAAGGGCGCGGACAGGCAAATCATCGCACTGTCCGTAATTGTTTGATTCCCGGTGTAAGTGAAATGTGCAAGGAGATCAACAAATAAAGGTAACTTTTTAATGCATTTTAAAGTCATAAAGACATCATTTTAAAATCGTTCTTTAATATTCTTTATGCCATCAAAATCCATGCCCTAGTAATAGGTAAAGTCACAATTCTTAGTCACCTTACCGTCTGCATGGGACTGTTTCGTTCAATGCTGATGGCTGGCCACTCGGTCTAGGCGAACACACTCACGGCATAACTGACACTCCTACGCAAGATGCGTTACTAAAAATTGTGTCTTTAGTAATAAGGTAACAAATAAGCTACTACAGAACTCATTAGCATAAATTAATAACAAATATGTTATAACATAAATTATATCACTAAGAAATGGGGATGAGAAAGGCTGACATTAAATGGTTAATTCCAGGGTGTGTAATGCAACTCCACACGTACAACCCATACTAGGTACTCCATTGAAGAAACAACTACTTCTATATCCTGGCTTAAAGCTAGTCACTAACTCATTTTTATCTGCTTACTCATGATCCACGCTTGCTGTATATCATATACAAAAGACGTTTAGGCAAGGACTCCACCGGCAGTTAAATGTATTGCTTTAATCTTCAGCAAAACAGGAGGGCTATATTTATTGCTTTGACTGACCTCCCAGCTCCACTGCAGTGGCAGGCAGTATAGGGTGTGAATTGGATGCATTTCAAGATCAGTACCACTTTTTATTGTTAGTTGGTCATACTGTAACGAAAATGACAAGATTGCCCTTTGATACTTATTTCCGCAGACTCGATTATTTTCTGGTAGACTTCAACTGTCCTATTTCTGTTGTTATAATTTTCATTCCCAGGATTATGGAGAACGGAATATTTCTCTTCAGTAACTATTAATTCGGTATTACGCTTCATATTAATATACAAACATAAATTGAACAATATATACAGCTGAAAGGCAGGAATTTATCTACCTTTTTCATCTATCTCCTTTACTTGTATAATGGGTGCATCATTTGTTGTACAGGTGTCCCCAAAGTCCGGTAACACTTTTCTTCATTTATCACACAAAAACAACAAATTACACAGCTTTCGTTTAGATGTCACATGAAAGAGGATCTCAAATTGTTTTGTTTTGATATTACAGGTTCTGCTCGTAGCTTCCACTTTCGCCGAAGTTGGCGTATATTCAATATGGCGACTTCTGGGAGTTCGACAAAAACAAGTCTGCTACAGATGTGCAACGGAAGTTTAGGACAAAGTACCCCAATAAACAAGCACCAAGCAGGAAGTCCATTTATGCCTGGCGTAATACATTTGTTACTACTGGTTGCCTGTGTCCTGAGAAAAGGAGTGGCCGTCCATCACGTGAGTGAGGTGAACAGGAACCGTGTGAGAGTCATGCATAAGAAGTACGAAAAGGTCTGTTCGTAGAGCATCCTGCGAGCTACAAGTACCACGTGTGACAATTTGGAGAACGCCACGTAAGAGACTGCGTGTGAAACCGTATAAGTTGCAGCTCTTGCAGCAATTGAAAGTAAACGACAAACAAAATCGTTATGAGTTTTGTACCTAGCCGAGTGCACAAATTTATGGAAGAGGCTGAGAATTTCGTGGATCGCATACTCTTTAGTTATGAAGTAACTTTCCACACAAATGGAAGACTTAACAGACATAATCGTCGAATATGGGGTACACAGCCTCCTCGTGAATTCATTGAATATGATCGTGACTCACCCAAAATAAACGTTTTCTGCGCTATATCATCTAGGAAACTTCATGGATCATTCTTCTTCGCAGAGAAGAACGTAAATGGCCATACGTACCTGGATATGATACAGCACTGGTTGTTCCCACAAATGTAAGGTGATTCTGATTATTTCTTGTTCCAGGAAGACGGCGCCCCACCCCATTAGCATAATGACGTTTGTAATTTCCTTAACAATGAGTTACCTCAACACTGGATAGGACGAACAGGGAACGACAACTGTTTTGACAAGTGGCCTCCCAGATCCCCGAATCTAGCTCCCTGTGACTTCTTCTTATGGGGATACATAAAAGATAATGTGTATGTACCACCTTTACCACAAAGTGTTGAAGAACTCAGGCGCAGGATTGCAGAAGTTGCTACACTGTATCAGAAGATATGCTTGAAAGAGTACGGCAAGAATTTGATTGCCATGTAGGCCTATGCCGAGTTACACGTGGTTCCCATATCGAGGCATTGTGAGCTCAGACATTGCAAACAAAGCCATTTGAGATCCTCTTCCATATGACAACTAAACGAAAGCTATATCACGTGTTTTGTGTAATAAATGAAGAAAAGTTTTACCGGACTTCGGGGACACTCTGTACAAAGTTCCAATTGTTTTTTGCTCTCTGGCACAATTTGCACAATGTATACTTTCTAATTACACTTTAAACACTTACTTCAATAAATAATAGTATACTGCATTTGAGGTTAAGCTGATTGTGATAGGATGTACGTGTGTACATCATTGGAATACATGAGAAAGCACGTAAATTATTTGAATACTCGCCTTACACATTTGTATAATGTATATTTATTAATTACATATTAATTACTTGTTCTCAGCCATAAAGAAACTACATAAAATTAATTACAGCATTATCACTATTAATATAATCTCCAAGACACGGTTATTTTGATTCTTAATTTATTATTGAAATATTTCTAAAACTTCAAAACAGGAAAGGACAAATGGCGATTCTTTCAATACGGGCAAAACTTTTACCAGTATTGGCGCTGCCCGACGTGGCCCCCCTCTGGCTACGGCCCTGGTCTAGGGCATAACTTCTCTTGGCAGAGTTATGAAACAATGAAGGGATTCTATAGCAATATCAACAATAGTAGCAATATCAGCAAAAAGGATGCGGGATTGAGAAACTTCATTTAGTGTGCTTTGTATATCTATACTCATTCTATGGCCTAAACAATAAACAAAGGCTGCCTGAAGTGCAAAATCCTTTATCTTTTTCGCAAATCATCTAAATGTCCACACATGACACTGGCGTCATCGTAGCACTATCCAGTAAGTAAAAGTAAGAAGTTGCAGCGAAGTTAATTTCAGTAAAATAAATAAACACATTAACACAATGGCCAACTAGAGTACACAACCACTTTACTCGAGCAGTATTTTACACCGATACAGTAGCCTCTGCAAGGGGCTGTGGTTCTCTAATTTCCTGTTGTAGTCTGTAGCTGCACGTTACCCTCGCAGCAGGTCTATTTGGTAACACATGGAACCTTAAATTTGTTTCGTTGTCATGGCAACCGAGTATAAACATGCACTACTCGGCCAGGATATGCATGCACTTCAAGGAGGGCGCCGCAGGTTTGTTTACTACCTTGTCTTGGGATCTGCGCGGAGCCATGAAAACGAGGGGAAAGGCGATATTGGGAATGTACAGTTGCACAATAAAAACAGTACTCACCTGCTGATGTCTTCACATTAGCAACTTATCCTTTCTTTCCAGACACAACAAATATGTGAAAGAGCATCAACAAGGGCAAGATTTTTCTTATGGCAATTATTTGAAAAATGCGCATTAATAATTTAAGTTAGCGGTGTTTTCTGTTGAATATTATAATAAAAATTCTAATTAATTTCGCACAAATTTTCGGGCAAAATTAATACACATAGACAATACTGAAATTAAAATTAACAGGTGAATAATGTTACTGTAACATTATTGTTCAAAATGTCTCCAAATTGAAACATTCATTTTATTATTATCATGACATGAATCACTACATGTATGTCATGCATCAGACATCAGGGTTATTGCCCATCAGTCAGCAACACCAAATTGCAACATACAAGAAGTTATGACACAAATTTTTCATTGCCGTTCTGACTGTTACAACCGTTATATATAGAAAACATCTCTCGTCAGCATTTGATACTGATGACCAAAGACATTGAAGAGACTTTTCATAGAAAAGATAGCATGAGCGTCACGAAGGGGGTGCCGTGGCCCTCCCTTGGAAAATAATAAATGTAATGTGCAAACAATATTATGCTTATCCGCAACAAATACTATAACTCACCTTTTACAGTTTTTGGCAGCAAAATAATGAATTAATTTAAGGCTAAAGTTTCCTGCGTATTTGGCAAGGTTTTGAGGTTAGTGAGTGTTTTAAAGAATTGTGCTGATCGCACTTACTTTGTTTTATTGAGGCACCTCCTTTTGTTTCGCGACTCTTGTTTTCCCCGCTGGGGTGCGCTAATGTTTTTTCTTTGGGTTTCCTCTCGGTCTCACCGTTGTAGGGACAGTCAGTCGGTGTGCTCCTTTCTTGGCGTGAAGGGTAAGTGGTCCCGTTGTTTTGTTTTAACTAAGGCTCAGGCCGTGTATTACAGATTGGTTTTCTGACCGTTACTTGCCTGGGAGGTGCTTCTAATGCGGACGGATTAAATGTAATCTTGTAACAAGTAATTCTTGTAACCCGTAGGATATCCACGCGAATCATTTAGGCGCTTTCAGAGAGGCCCGAAGACTGCCCAACTCCTCACTTTGAGGGGGAGTTGAATGGGGTTATGTAAATTGGTTTTGTTTTCGCCTGTATTTCTATTGTGTGTTTCAGCTTCCATTTCTGTTTAAAGGTTTGCTATGCCGATGAATCATTCCTGTTAACAAATTTATAATTTATGGGTCCATAAATGTTATAGTTCTTGAAATCTTTAATGGTCTCTTCTCTTCAATTCCTTCCTCCCCCCCCCTTTCACAGTTGTACCTACGCCCCTATGGTGCAATAAATGGTAGCACAGCGTGGTTATCTTATGGTCGAGTGGGGCAGTTAAATTGAGCATTGGGTTATTGTTTTGATTAACCATGTCGAGTGACTTTCAGCTGTTGCGTAAGAACGAAATACTATTTGAGTTGGGGATTCGTGGACGCGATGACTTGTCGTCGGCAGAAGTTCCGGCCCTATTAGACGCACTCCTTAGCGTGAAGGATAACGATTATGTCGTGTTGCCGGACAAACATTTATTGGTAACTGAATCACCGTCATTATGTGAGGCCGCACGCCTGGAATTTGAAGACTTGTTCTCCGAGTCGAGTATTGGCTCGGGGTTTTCGAAAGCGCAGGTGAGGCGTTTGACGGCCAGGATCTTCCATTATGTGGAGCGGATTGAATATTTCCAAAAATATTGTCCTAAGGTTAAGTTCGGGGTTGACTTAGCCGAGCTGAAGGGGCAGTTTAGGAGATATTTAGAAGTGCTTGCTCAGAAAGGGGATCGGGCCGAGTCGGCTACTGTCACAGCAACTGTGACGTCTCAAATATCGGCCTTTAAACCGGTAAAGTTACTTCATCCCTTACAACAGTTGGTTGAACCTTATCAAGTCTTTAAGGTTGTTGATGTTCTTACAGCTCTTGAATTTCTGATGTTCCTGGTAAGAGCTAAGGATTGCGCTGAGTTATGCAAAGTTCCCGGTTTGCAGCTGCTTGAAGTAGTGATGTCAAAAGGGGGTGACGCGGTGCGCAGTATAATGGGGCGTATTAAGGGATGTGTTGATCCAGTCTCTGAATTGCATGACAGTGTATTGAAGTGTTTCATTCCTCGTCGGGAGCTACATACATTAATTCAAGATCATTATTTGAAATCCCAGGGGTTAGGAGAGTCTTGCTCCGAGTACATTAGCAGGGTTAAGTTGTTTGCGCGTATACTACGGTTGCCGGATAGCGAACCGCAGATCTGTGACATCATTATTACGGGGTTGACCCCGGAGGTACGTTCTCTTTTGGTATTTAGCTCTTGTCCTGCTACGTTTAAAGATTTAGAGGGGCTATTGCCAACCTTGGCGGAGTATGAGGCATCAAATGCGGCACGAAACCGCGAATCATTGCAAGTGCCTCCGCATGGTGTTCGATTTGAGCCGCGGCAGACTAACCGAGGAGATTTAGCTCGAGATAGTTTTCGCTCGCCAGGATCTTGCTTTAGATGTGGTTCTCCTGAGCATTTGGTTAGACAATACATGGTAGCCAGGAAGCGTGGTGGCGTTTTACTACCCGTGGGTGTAGCCAGTCAAAGGCGCCAAGATTGACAACGAGCCCCTTGCGGAATTTCTGCCTGTTGTCGGATATTCCATCGGATAATAGCCAAGCCCTTTGATTTGAAGCCGACAGTACAGGTGACTGTTGGGAAACAACAGTTAATCGCTCTCTTGGACTCGGGAAGTTCCTGCTCTTTGGTACACGAGGGGTTTTATTATAGCTATCTTACTAAGTTCGCGGCCAAACCGCGGCAGTGTAGCGTTGGATGCGTGTCTGTAAATGGTCATAAATTTCAGGTGAATGCCAAGGTTCTGTTGACCATACGTATTTCGCGTTTTACGTGGAAACACTATTTCTATCTTCTGCCGGACCTGCCATTTCGACTGATTTTAGGCTAGGACTTTATGACTAGAATCGGCCTAAGGCTTAATTTTCGGGATGAGGAAATCACCTTTGCATTTGCCACTTCCGAATGAGTTGCATTTCAGTGCGGTCAAATCATGAACAAAGTACCTTTGGAGGAGAGTGGCGGGCTACGTCACCATATATGCGACGTCAGCAATGCTTTCCCCCATTTGACAGAAGAGCAGGGCCGTTCGCTGGAACAACTTTGTGCGAACCATCGGTCGTTGTTTGCTGACCGTTTAGGAGTAACAAATTTGGTGGAGTATGACATCCAACTAACAGACGACACCCCTGTGAAGTTACCACCCTATCGTGTCACCCCACCTAAAATGGCTGTTCTTCGTAAAAATATCGACGAAATGTTACGAAAGGGAGTGATCAGGCCGTCCACGTCTACTTATAGTAGTCCAGTATTTCTGGTCCCTAAGGGCGAGGACGATTTCAGGGTAGTGGTGGACTACCGGCACTTGAACAAAAAGATAAAGATCGAGGCCCAACCAATGCCAAATTTAAATTCGGTGGCGCATTATTTTGCGGGTGCCAAAGTATTTACTAGTTTGGATTTGAATAGCGCCTACTACCAGGTACCCTTATCGGAGTCGTCTAAGTCATTAACGGCCTTTGCTGTCCCATGGAGACTTTATGAATTCCAAATATGTGTATCACCATCTAGATGACGTGGTTGTCTACTCGCCCGGCTTTGAAACCCATTGCCAACATTTAGCGGAGGTCTTTGACCGGCTCGAGCGCGCAGGCCTTACCTTGCGCAAAGAGAAGTGTAACTTTGCTGCGGGACAGATTTCTTTCTTAGGTCATCTTGTATCTCCGGCTGGGATAACGATTGATCCGGAGCGGACCAAAGTTCTACGTAATTTTCCTCCCCCTAAAACCGTAAAGGCATTGGCCAGGTACGTGGGCATGGTGAACTTTTTCAGCAAGTTTATTCCGCATTTTGCAGCGCGAGCGGAACCGTTGAACCGTCTTCGGCGGGAGGGAACTCCGTTTAAGTGGGGTGAGGAACAGCAGCAGGCCTTTGAAGACCTTAAACAGGCCATAATGAATCCCCCGGTGTTGGCTTTCCCTGATTTTTCACGTAGATTTATCCTTCAGACCGATGCAAGCAGGGGATCGGTGGCTGCTGTTTTACTCCAGGATTTTCCTATGGGGCGTAGGGTTATTGGATATAGTTCACGTATCCTTACTCCAGCCGTGCGGAAGTATTCAGTTTACGAACTTGAAACTTTGGCTGTGGTATTTGGTTTAGAAAAATACCGCGAATATCTGGAGCATGTTGAGTTTACTCTTGAGTGCGATAACCAGGCGGTAACGTGGTCGTTGGCCTCACCGCGATCTACAGGCAGGTTAGCGCGTTGCGGGGTACGCATTTCAGCTTTTAAGTATGTCCCGATACATATACGTAGTTCAGAAAATTGTGTGGCTGATGCCTTAACAAGAGTATTCGAAGAACCGAGAGAATGTAAATGCGGAAAACAAAAAGTTTTAGCCGTCTGTGAATTTCCGGAGTTGTTCGAGGGTTTGCACACACATCAGAGGAAAGATCCGGATCTGCAGGCCCTTATTGGTCGGCTTGAGGCTGGTGAGGTTGTTACCCCTTATTGTTTGAAGGAGGGTGTTTTGATGACCCAGGCTACCTTCGACGGCAAGAACAAGGTTGTTTTGCCACGGGCCTTAATTTCCATGGTAAAATAAAAAATAAAATAAAATAATATCTGCCAGCTATGTCCAGATACCTAATTTCTTATATCTGGACGTAGTGTGCGGATATTTTCATTTATTTAAACTTATTTATTACAATTTGTTCACAATAGAATGTGCAGAAACCTAAATTAAACTAAAACTAAATTAAACTAAATAACAATAAGGAAAATTGGTGATATTGTAAAGTTGTCTCTAGTCTCTGGTAGGCTGTCCAAGTCTCATCAGGCTGTCGTTTTGGCCTCGTTCTTCTCCTTTCTGCTTACAGTTGGTTTGACAATCTTAACGATCGACGGGATGGTGCTACAACAGTCGCTGGAGGTGTATAAAAATTTCTTAGATTTCTTTCTTGTTCAGTTTGTCTTAAAGATCTTTCTGCTTTACTGATTTGAGTCGCTAACTCATTTAAAGCATTTAGATTTTCCTTATTCCTGACCATTTCCGATAAAGTGAGGTAATTGAGCTTTCCCCTGTTAGATTGTCCTATTTCACTGTATTTCTGACAGTTAAACATTACATGCTCAGGAGTATCTTCTGTATTGCATCTGGTGCACATTTCAGAGTTGATGATACTAAAACGTTTTAAGTAAGTACCATATGGCCCATGGCCCGTAATATAGTGTAATGCAGCTTGTAAGGGATTTAGGTGCTTTAGTCGTAACCTTTCTCGTATATTAGGGTAAAACATATAGGTGCGTCTCCCAGTTTGCAGGTTATCCCATTCTGACTGCCATAAGGATATTAACTCAGTCCTTATTTGTCTTTTCATATAGCATCGTTTTCCTATAATATCTTCTATCTTCTGTTGATTGCTTTTCTTTAGCCAATAGTAAGCACCATATAGGCGAACCTGTAGATCTATTGGCCAGGTACCAGTGGCCACAAGAAGAGCCATAGTAGAGGTCGTTCTTGCTGCTCCAGTAAAACGGAGAAGAATTTTCCTCTGGCATTTTCTGAGATCTGCGACGAGGTTTAATTTTTGCATACACTGTGCCCACGCTCCTGCACCATATGTAATGATGGCAGTAAAGATACAATTATGATATGTTCCAATGGTAGTGAGAGGCAGTTTATATTGACGTTGGGCAATACTGGCAATCTTCATCATAATTTTACTGGCTTTGTTGCAGACCTGAGTGACATGTGTCTTGAAGTTGCCTTTCTCATCAAGCGTTATTCCAAGGTATTTAATATACTTGTGGCGTTGAATACGTTCCATGGTGTTTGAATATTTCCATTCATCTCCTGTAGGCGGGCATTTGGGAATAGCCAAGACCAAAGACAAGATTCGGGAATATTTTGTGTGGCCGGGCATGAATAAAGAAATTGCTTCCCGAGTTAGACAGGGTCAACTTTGTGCAATGGCGAAATCGGCGCAATGTACAGTATGGAAGGGTTTAGCAGTGGAGGTGGCAAGTAGACCCCTGGAAAAATTATTTGTGGATTTTATCGGCCCTTTTCCTCGTTCAGCCCAGGGGAATACGTATGCGTTAGTCGTAGTAGATTCGGTTAGTAAGTTTGTATGGATGTCGGCCTTACCGAAAGCGAATACACGAGGGGTAGTTACGGTTCTCTCTTCAGTATTTGCGGCTTTTGGAGCCCCTCGCTATTTGGTAACAGACAACGCCACTCAATTTACTTCTTTCGCCTTTAGAAATTTCTGTTTTAGTTGGGGCATTAAAACCATAACTACCACCCCTTATTACCCCCGTCCTTCCCATGCCGAAAGATTTAACAGGAACCTCAAATCAGCATTAATAGCCTTTCATCATGATAATCATATTAAGTGGGACACTAATTTGTCTCGGTTGCAGTTGGCGTTTAATTTGGCTCGACACGAATCACATGGCGTTACCCCTCATCAGGTTATGTTAGCCTATATACCTAACTCTCCGCTGTCTAACCTTTGGTGTTTGGACGATTTGCTTCCCCAGAATATTACTCGCGAGGAAATATGTAGAGTATGGAAGGCCGCTTTTCGGAATTTGAAGAAATCACTTGCCCAGGTAAAGAAGCGGTATGATGAAAATAAACGGCCTTCACATTATGCCGTTGGCCAGAAAGTACTGTGTAAGGTGTACACTCAATCTTCTAAGCAAAATGCTTATGCAGCGAAGTTGGCTCCTAGATACGTAGGGCCGTACGAGATTAAAAGTATCTTCAAAAATGTTTCTGTGCGCTTAAGGGACCTCCGCACGGGCCAAGAAGGGAGAGCTCACGTCTCACAATTGAAACCCTTCCAGTAGTTTGGTATCTGTTTTCCGTATGTGTATGGGTTTCCTTCGTTTACTCCTGTATGTTTATGTTGTGAATAAAGTGTTTTGTTTTGAATGTGGGTGTTTATGTTGGAGCGTGCCATGTCTGCGCCGGGCTGTATACCTCTACGGCACTCCTGCAGTTACTTTCTGCCTGGCATGTGGAGTCGATATTGTGCGCGAAAGTGAAGATTTGTTTTCGTGTGTCTTTGTATGGAAGCGGTGTGAGGTGTTTGGTGTGGTATGTTTGGGGAGTATTTGTGGGATGTTTGCTGCGTGCTTGCGGTGTGTGTCTTGTTTAGTAATTATGTGTATTTCGTGTTTGTGCTCTTGTGTTGTCTGGCCAATAGGGATTTTGTTTTATCCGCATTTATTTATACAAGGCCTTGTTTATTTTTTTTAACTTTTATATACATTGTTTAGCTTGTTTTAAATTGTCATTTGGAAGAAATTATATTTAATGTTATTCAAGTTCGTTTAAATTGTTCTTATATTGTTATGTTCATTAAACAGTTTATGGTATGTTATCACGTTTGTTGATTATAAATTGATTTAAATGTTTAAATTTACTGCTATTTATGTATTTGATGTTATCCACAGTTTTGTAAGAAGCCTTCATTCATTCAGTTTAATTTACCCCGAGGTGTTATTTTGGGGCAGCAGCCTATTTGAAGCCTGCGTTTTGTTCCCTTTCTGTTGGGTTTGTTCCGTGTTACAGCCTCGCCAACTCCTGTTCATTACCTGTCCGGAAAGCACCTAACCACCGCAGTTTGGCATTGTGTAATGTTAAGCCTGGCTGTTACCATCCATATGGAGTGTTACGGCAGCGGTAAGGTCCGCAATTGAGATTTCTGGAGGCCAGGGAGGTGACGATGGAATATGAAGGGGCTTGTGTGTGGCCCACGTTTTGGGTTTTGGATTTTCTCAACGCCTGATTGCAACGAGAGGGCATCCACATGCTCAAACCCAGAATTGGTTAACTTCTCTGGAACAACGAGGGATCAGTACGCCCAAGAAGCTATGCATTGTCTCTCCCGTCCCGGGAAAAACAGAATTGTGCTCTCTGATGTGACAGTGGCCAGTGGTTTGTGGTGACAGTGTTTGGTGCCAGTTCTTTCACAGTGACCTGTACAATGACCGGGCGGTGTAAGGTGTGTCCTTCCTAATATGATACTACTTATACCATATCAGTCTGTTCCTTTCCAGAATGGCGAGCGCGTGTTGTCAGATGGGGGCGGGAGTATTGTGCCGATCGCACTTACTTTGTTTTATTGAGGCATCTCCTTTTGTTTCGCGACTCTTGTTTTCCCCGCTGGGTGCGCTAGTGTTTTTTCTTTGGGTTTCCTCTCGGTCTCACCGTTGTAGGGACAGTCAGTCGGTGTGCTCCTTTCTTGGCGTGAAGGGTAAGTGGTCCCGTTGTTTTGTTTTAACTAAGGCTCAGGCCGTGTATTACAGATTGGGTTTCTGACCGTTACTTGCCTGGGAGGTGCTTCTAATGCGGACGGATTAAATATAAATTTGGGAAAAAGGTCTCGTATAAAGGGCTCGAAGGGGGGATTTTCTTGAAAATCTTTGTCACGTCTTTGGAAGACGCCAAACTTTAATGCCAAGTTGGGTATCCAACCGTCTGGGTATTTCTCGCTTTTGAATTATGCTCTTCAGACACTCACTGACACTCAGATTTTTAGCTAAAATGCTTTTCTTAAAAAAATCAGTATCTCGAAACGTGTATTTTCAGTGAAATCGCGATATCAGGGTTTTGAGTGGAGTGCAATCCTTTCTGCCTGCCATGTGCATGGCAGCGAAAACAAAAACGAACCATTTTCTATAGGTAGGTATAGTTGGTGGTTTGGAGTTGGAGTTGGTTTGGAGTTTGAAAATATATGTACATGTCGCATTCTTGGAAGACCTGAAGTTATTTAAGTTTGAGTTTTGTCATGCAGTCACAAAGACAGACAGACAGACACACACACACACACGCGCGCGCGCGCGCACACACAGATGCAAAACCTTTTTCTAAAACCTACCATTTTTAGATAAAGGAGACCTCTAAACCCATCTTGCAAGTAAAATCTTGATCCTGAATTTTTGGGTAGAATTCCATTCTTCCACTACCTGGGACAGCTAAATTGCAGACAATGTATTATTGAATATTACTTCTGATTTTGTAATTTTGTAAAGAGTAAACATTATAGAATTGTAAGATCATGAAAGGATTTAAACAAACATTTTTCCTGTAAACCTTAAAACTAATGGGAGCACGAAATAAGAAGGCACATGAGTAGCTCCAATCCCTACTCAGCTATGGAGCGCTGTTGCCGGAGCATATCGCAATGCGAAAGAAAGAGAGGGGAGATAAGCACGTGGGCGTTACCGGTAAACAGCAGCGAGGACGGTGAAGGATTGCAAGGTGCACAATTAAAACCTGTCATAGCAATTTCAATCTCTTTAAAATGAGACAATAGGCTCTAATCCTGTAATTTGCTTCACATATAAATTCCTCATCTAAGCAGATAATTTTCATTTGCAATCTAATGTTTCAACGAAGTTCATATCTTTCATTAAATAGGTGATAAAACATTACAATGTAGCTTCAATCCCTACTCAGCTATGGAGCGCTGTTGCCGGAGCATATCGCTATGCGAAAGAAAGAGAGGGGAGATAAGCACGTCGGCGTTACCGGTAAACAGCAGCGAGGACGGTGAAGGATTGCAAGGTGCACATTTAAAAGCTGTCATAACAATTTCAATCTCTTTAAAATGAGACAATAGGCTCCAATCCTGTAATTTGCTTCAAATATAAATTCCTCATCTAAGCAGATAATTTTCATTTACAATCTAACAGTGGCGGCTCATGCCTTACAAAATAGGTGAAGAAGTTCACTTAAGATTGCTGAAAATACAATGCAAGCCGGTGTACCACGGTCCAACATGTTCTACTAAACTATTTGTATCCAATGGATCTATACATAAAAGAAACTGCCTGTCACACTCTGATTCATTTTAGTCCAATACATATGACAGTTCACGTAGTAAGCGAGAGAAATAAACATGGCGGATGTAAATATATACAGCTTTGTTTTAAAAACAAATTTAAACGGTGAGCCAAACAATGTACAAAAACTGCCTGAGGAGCATTGTTCTTGATTCTAATTTGAAGTCCATTCAAATGTCCTGACTGGTCCTGACATAACACTCGCTCCATCATAACAATGTGCAACTAATTTACGTTCATAATTAAATTCTTAAAGAACACCATGCAGCAAACGGAACAATGTTTCTGCGGACCTGTCAACACTCACATCATGAAATCCGAAAAATCGTTCAACCAATGTGCTCTCTGTATTCACGTACCTTACAATGATAGAGCACTGAGACCGTTGACAAATATATGTAGTGTCGTCAACTTCAACAGAAAAAAAAAATCTGAGACATTAATTTCAGGTCTGTAAGTATTCCGAAATACATTCAATCGCCTCATTTTGTATAGATTTAGAATCACCGCTGAATATACTTTTAATTTTATTATAGTGGTTTTGGATTTCTAATCGACTTTCAGTACACAAGCTCCTTGAAATTTCCCCGACTTAGCGAAAGTGCACTCTCATCATAACCTCAGAATGCAAGCTCTTGTTTACCTAAATACAATGTTGATTTAATGATCAACTGCAGGAAAATCGTATTTAATGTCACATTTCCATTGAAACGTACATGAAAAAGTCTGCTGTTTTCTTGAAGACTGTCAGCCATTGTTTTTTTTTTTTTTTTTTCCAAAAGCGGTTAGTTGTAATTTAGATTTTAAATGTCCCGCCGAATCATTGTGCTTGTGAAGGGAACGGGTTATATTAATGAAATCTGTGAATCTCTCTTTGTCCCACACGTTGCTTTTGTTGCTAAAAAGTGAACAAGGCCAACAGAATAGCGATTGCAAACTACGGCTACTCCATAACCAAAAATAGTTATCGAGCCAAGAGCTTTTGAATATAATGTTATGTCTTCCCTATTTTCTTATTCTCTCTTTTAAGGGCTATATTAATGATATCAGTGGGCCGCCCAAAGTTTAAAACACCCTTCTTGTCTTCATCTTTCCACCTAGAAAATGGGGTTTCTAGCAAATTGCAAACTATGTCGTTCATTGGATTCATAACAAAACACTTATATTCCGTAATTTAAATATTAGAAGCACTGGAGTCTAGCAAACTCGTAAATTATACCTACCGTTCACAGTTATGTAAAACACCACGTTTTAAGTTTACCACCAGCTCTTCCTCGAGGTAAACGAATACAATCTTCTAAGCGCACGAAAACAGAAACCATCCGCTCTACCGTGTTCTGTGCCTCTACCCAAGTGCAAATATTTCTTTTTTGCCTGAAATATGTGCATGCCCGTGTTATTTCCCCGTAGTTCATCGTTTCGTGACGTCATGTTGCTATGGCAACCAAGCTGTTTAGTGCGGCAGTTTCTTCCGTAATCCTGACTTCTGCACTTGTCCTTGTAACCAATTTTCCCTGCTGGCTGCCAGGCTGTAAGTTCCAAACAAAAGAAGGGTTGGTCACTGACCCTGCTGCAGCTGCTACCAGTTGATATTTATGACTAAACTGTTAGAATGGCAGTAATAATGCCAACATTAACAAAAATAGAATACTGCTATATTTAGGTGAAAACCTCATCACCTGCTTCACTTGAATAGCCGCCACTGCAATCTAATGTTTCAACGGAGTTCATATCTTTCAACAAATAGGTGATAAAACATTACAATGTTGAGTTTTTAAATGTTTTCTTATATCCGATTCTCTAGGAACGTTTTCGTGTAAATATTTTTGTTATCGGTGTGAAAATGAGAGAGTTACGTGACGATTTAAATAAATCTAAACGCATGTCGCAGTTGCGCAATTTGAGGCATTTTCTGATAGGTATTTCTCATATTTTTCTCAATTTTTCTAAGTGTCTATACAGAGTTTCTGCACATATGTTAATCAGTTTCTATATTAGGTATTCTAAGTGAAAATCTACATGCTTAAGCAACAA
The DNA here is from genome assembly GCA_030765045.1 of Tenodera sinensis. Classification (NCBI taxonomy): domain Eukaryota; kingdom Metazoa; phylum Arthropoda; class Insecta; order Mantodea; family Mantidae; genus Tenodera; species Tenodera sinensis. Next base: position 205,623,496 of record CM060962.1, on the reverse strand, counting down.
ATGCCTAAGCAACAATTTCAAGTCACATATATATTCCAATGTGGCCTTCTCGGTTGTGAATTTTAGACCTTTCAGCACTTAAAATGTTCCTTACGATGCAATTTGTAAGTTAACAGAGCGAAGCTCCGGAAATAGTTTCCCCAATATCTGCCAACTAGAATTTGCAATGCGGTTATTAATATAAGGCAAGTATGTTAGGCTAACATCTCATCAAAGTTTATATTATATTACATATAGCAAAAGCAGAAACTCGCCATTGAACAAAATATTTTTACTTTCTCTACTGGTAAGTAGGGGAAGTATTGTATTCCATCCAAAAATTCGATGTCGAGATTTCACCGAAAATACATGTTTGAGCCCCCTGAATCCAAAATTTAAAAAAAAAACATTGTTTCTTTCTCTACTGGTAAATAGGGGAAGTATTGTATTCCATCCAAAAATTCGATGTCGAGATTTCACCGGAAATATATGTTTTGAGGCAACCTAAATCCAAAAAAAGCATTTTTAGAAAAAGGTCGGTGTGTCTCTGTGTGTCTATCAGTCTGTGGACAGCATAACTCAAAAACGAAAAGTAGGTTAAAAGCCAAAGTTGGTATTTAAGTTTAAAGTCTCTCAAGGATGCGACACGAAGATTTTGAAGAAAATAGCCCCACCCTAAACTACCCTTTACATGGAAAATTTTGATTTTCTTGAAAATGGCTATAACGATTTTGATTAAAATCGTCATATGTTTGAGATATTTTGATGGCAAATGAAATGTATATCTTGAATTTTCTGGCTATAGCCCCTGTACTCGTATTTACTCTGGACGACTTTTGCATAACTGGTAAACCGTTAGAGATAGACCAAATTATACTCTACAAAAATGTAGATCTTGCTAAAATACACAATTTATGCCTCAATAAATTTTCTTGTAGGGTCAACCATTTTGGAGATATTCCTTGTTATGTGTGTGAGTTTCGGAAAACTTAGAACTTTCGTGAAATGGATCATCGTTGTTCATTTTTTTATATGTTAAGTGTGCAAAGACAACAGAATCTCAAACATTTGACTATTGCACAAAGCCTACTGTATTCTAACATTCCCCTTGCACCTACAAGGAAAGAACCAATAAGATAATTTGTACAAATGTTTATCTCAACCAACAAGAAAGAAGATATAGGAATAAGAGTTTGTAGGAATGGTTAGTTCAAGAGTAGAGAATGTCCTGTGAGTGCAACACATCAGATTTTTATAAAAAGGTCCGTGTGTGTGTCTGTGTGTCAGTCTGTCAGTTTGTGGAAAGCATAACTCAAAAACGAAAAGTAGGTTAAAAACCAAAGTTGGTATTTAAGTTTAATGTCTTTCAAGGATGCGACACGAAAATAGCCCCACCCTAAACTACCCTTTCCATGCAAAATTTTTCGAAAATTTTGATTTTCTTGAAAATGGCTCTAACGATTTTGATTAAAATTACATGTTTGAGATATTTGTATGACAAATGAAATGTATATATTGAATTTTCTGGCTATAGCCCCTGTAGTCCTGTTTGCCCTGGATGACTTTTGAATAACTGGTAAACCGTAAGAGATAGAACAAATCTTACCATACAAAAATGTAGATCTCGCTAAAACACACAACTTATGTCTAGATGACATTTTTTGGAGAGTGAACCATTTCGGAGATATTCCTTGTTATTTGTTTGAGTTTTCCAATACTAGAAATCCTTCACATATCCACCAGCTTTAAGATTTGACTATCGCTCAAGGCCTACTGGAATCCTTATTCCTTTCTTCCCCCGTTTCTCTTTTCCATGGCAAGCGATATGCATCAATGTGGTTTTCGTAAGATATAAGGATTTGGTTACCTTAGGTACGAATGTGACAAACTTTGGAGCTGTCCATCAGCGAATTGAACTTTGAGGAGTTAATATTCCAGAAATACGTAAGACTGTTTCATTTTAACTTTAACTCCTATTTATTATTTGTTATAACATTTACTTTTTTCAGCTGTTCATAATATTTGTTTACCTTTATGTTTGAATAGTTTTCATAATAGAGGTTACCATTCCAGCAAATAGGTAACACTGTTTAGTTTTAAATTTAATTTTTATTTACTATTTGTCATAACAGTGGTTTCAGCAGTTGCTAATATTTGTTTAGTTTTATGTTACAAAAGTTTTCATAATGCGTTGTAAAAGACGGACTAGCTTTAACTTTGATCTTAAGAAATCCTTTGCAGTAAAAGCGGTTAAAGTGATCGCTGGTTCTCTTAGCCAAAATCATGCTATATTTGGTGACATTAAGAACACTCAGTGTACAAGTAACTCAGTGATGGCTTTATGTTTATCAACTGTGATAAACGTTAATGCTTGGAATTCGGACGTCGTTGATAAAATTCTTCACTTAGGCAATGATTTGCACTTGAAATCATTTTCAAATTATAGTGGTATAGTGCCAAATCCACCTTGCTTGTGTGCTGATGAAGTTTGGCTGCAGGATACTATAATTGATGACGAAAAGGTAACCTGCAGTGCAGTGACAAATAATTTCGAATTACAAGGGATCATATCAAGAGATGTAGGTAGTGTGCTAGAAAAGTTTTTCCAGTGTTATAAGTATGGTGTGTTTACTGCACAGTTAAAGTCTATAGCTCTTATTAAGAAAGAGGGCATGTACTGGTTGTTTGAAGCACACAGTTGCAATCCAAGGGGTTTGTACGATACAGAAGGGGTAGCTGTTGCACTTGCTTTCGAGAATTTAAATGATTTATTGGATTTAATGGCAAACAAGTTCCCGATAGCTAATGCTTCCGATAAGCCATTCCCGTTAGTTCCTTTTGTGTTTAACGGTTTTGAAGCTGTCAGTTCAGACCATGTAGCAGTAAGTGATGAATTAATAGGTCAAAACATGCATAAAAAGAGAAAGTTGCATCACTCCCATGTATAGCGCACAAAAAAGAGGAAAGCTGGCATGAAAGCATTGTGCGAGGGTAAAGAATATAACGACCAGGAACGTGAAAGAAATAAAGCGGATAAGCGACAGGCTAGAGAAAATGATTACAAAGAATCTGAAAGGAAGAAAAACAAAAAGTATAAGCAGCAAGCAAGGGAAGATGAAGGTTACAGAGAATCTGAAAGGAAGAGAAACAGAGATGATAAGCAGCAAGTAAGGGAAGATGAAGATTACAGAGAATCTGAAAGAATCACAAACAGAGATTATAAGCAGCAAGCAAGGGAAGATGAAGATTACAGAGAATCTGAAAGGAAGAGAAACAAAGAATGTATGCAGCAAATCAGGGAAGATGAAGACTACAGAGAATCTGAAAGGAAGAGAAACAGAGATGATAAGCAGCAAGCAAGGGCAGATGAAGATTACAGAGAATCTGAAAGGAAGAGAAACAAACAATGTTTGCAGCAAATCAGGGAAGATGAAGACTACAGAGAATCTGAAAGGAAGAGAAACAGAGATGATAAGCAGCAAGCAAGGGCAGATGAAGATTACAGAGAATCTGAAAGAATCAGAAACAGAGATTATAAGCAGCAAGCAAGGGCAGATGAAGATTACAGAGAATCTGAAAGGAAGAAAAACAAAGATGGTATGCAGCAAATCAGCGAAGATGAAGACTACAGAAAATTTGAAAGGAAGAGAAACAGAGATGATAAGCAGCAAGTAAGGGAAGATGAAGATTACAGAGAATCTGAAAGAATCACAAACAGAGATTATAAGCAGCAAGCAAGGGAAGATGAAGATTACAGAGAATCTGAAAGGAAGAGAAACAAAGAATGTATGCAGCAAATCAGGGAAGATGAAGACTACAGAGAATCTGAAAGGAAGAGAAACAGAGATGATAAGCAGCAAGCAAGGGCAGATGAAGATTACAGAGAATCTGAAAGGAAGAGAAACAAAGAATGTTTGCAGCAAATCAGGGAAGATGAAGACTACAGAGAATCTGAAAGGAAGAGAAACAGAGATGATAAGCAGCAAGCAAGGGCAGATGAAGATTACAGAGAATCTGAAAGAATCAGAAACAGAGATTATAAGCAGCAAGCAAGGGCAGATGAAGATTACAGAGAATCTGAAAGGAAGAAAAACAAAGATGGTATGCAGCAAATCAGCGAAGATGAAGACTACAGAAAATTTGAAAGGAAGAGAAACAGAGATGATAAGCAGCAAGCAAGGGCAGATGAAGGTTACAGAGAATCTGAAAGAATCAGAAACAGAGATTATAAGCAGCAAGCAAGGGAAGATGAAGGTTACAGAGAGACAGAAAGAATCAGAAACAGAGATTATAAGCAGCAAGCAAGGGAAGATGAAGGTTACAGAGAATCTGAAAGGAAGAGAAACAGAGATGATAAGCAGCAAGCAAGGGCACATGAAGATTACAGAGAATCTGAAAGAATCAGAAACAGAGATGATAAGCAGCAAGCAAGGGAAGATGAAGGTTACCGAGAATCTGAAAGGAAGAAAAACAAGGATGGTATTCAGCAAATCGGGGAAGATGAAGACTACAGAGAATCTGAAAGGAAGAGAAACAGAGATGATAAGCAGCAAGCAAGGGAAGATAAAGATTACAGAGAATCTGAAAGGAAGAGAAACAATGAGTATATGCAGCAAATCAGAAAAGAGGAAAATTATAAAGAAACAGAAAGAAATAATAACAAGGAGCATATGAAGAAGGTCAGAAGTGATGAAAATTACATACATTCTGAAAAAGTAAAAAATAAAACATTAAAACTGGGGCAAAGAAGCAATGAGATTCTCCGTTCAAGGCACTATTTTTACAACAAACTAGTGCAAACAGACAATGATTCGTCAAGATTAAAATTGAATTTTATCCGAAGTAGAAAGAATGTACCAGAGCATGTTTGCTGCTGTTGCTAAGGTCTGTTGTTTGAACACTCTGTTTCTAAACTGAACACAAATATTATTAAAAGAAAACATGGAAACAACAATTTTGAATATTTTCTTGAAAGGATATCTAATTATGCTTCTTCACACGTGTATAATACTTGTAAGAATTATATTGTGAAGCTAAAAGTTCCGAAAATGGCGACAAGTTACGGTATAAAATTTGTGGATGTACCAGAATGTATTAATCTTCTTTGGAGGAACGATTATGCGGTCGTTATATACCGTTTATGCAAATGCGACCTTTGAAAGCTTTTGCACTTAATCCACAATTAGGAGTAAAGGGGTCGGTTGTAAATATTCCAATTGATATCAACGAGTGCCTACATGTTCTTCCAAGATCTTTCGATGATATGGCAACAATGCAGTTATAGTTAAAGTGGCATATTTTCCACAAATTGTACTACATGTATGAAACAATTAGACCAGCAGTCGTCTGTGACGCGTTGAAATACCTACAAGAAACTCCACTCTATAAGAATAATGGTATCCAAATAGACGAATTGTATTTAAAGAGATATTAAAAACAATACACAGAAAATGTGGAGTTCATCGTCGACGATAAAGCTAAAGAGACAAATTCTCTGGAAATCAGAGCGGAATATGAATCTACAATAGAGCATGAAAGTGAGGACGACGAAGGGGAAGAAGTACTTTTTATGTCCAAAAATAAAATGGGGCAAACACGATAGAAATAACAGTACCAGATCAGGACGAAAGACCAGTCCCTTGGCATTTAATAGAAAATTTCGATGAACTTTTCTTTCCTAAAATATTCGCGGGCCAGCCTTTTAATATGCCAAAATATCTTACATATAGCGATCGCGCTAAATCTGAATGTAGACGAGTTGATCTTCCATACCAAGCAGACTGTTGTTCATGGCCAAACAGAAGATAGAAAGACAATGTGTGGCTAGTATGAATATGTACTTGAGGAAAACGAAGAGATCCTCCAATAAAATTAATGCAGGGAATTTACTAAATCAGGAATTTGTCAATAATCTAATTAAAGTTGACAGTGACTATCAGTTCACCAGAGACATCCGATCTAGTCCAGCATTCTGGGAGAAAAAGAAGAAGGATTTAATAGCAATAATCAGACAATTAGGAAAACCGACTCTGTTTCTCACCTTATCTGCAGCAGAAAGTTGGTGGCCCGAACTTCTTTCATCATTATACCATATTAAACATAATAAGAAGTTAACTATGAAAGAAGCACTAGAAATGAGCAACAATGAAAAGACGCTGTTAATTAGGGATGATACTGTTACGTGTGCTCGATATTTAGATTACAAGATTTCATCTTTCTTAAAACTACTTACAGCAGAGCACAGTATATTTGATCAGCATGCCGTCGAAGATTATTATCCGAGGGTAGAATTTCAAATGCGGGACTCCCCACACGAACACATGTTTCTCTGGTTGAAAGATTCTCCGAGTTATAATCCATCAAACAAAGAATCAATCAAAGAAGTTATACATTTTATTGATAAATACATCACTTGCGAGTACAATGAAAATGATCCATACATGGCTCTTCAGAAACACAAACACACATATACCTGCTATAAAGGTAGGAAGAATAAAATGTCATGCAGATTTCATTTCTCTTTACCTATGATTCCTAGAACCATTATTTTAACTCCATTGCCGGAGGCTGAAAACAGCAATGAAACAAGGGACCACCTGAAAGAGATAAATAAGTTGATGAGCCATTTTTATAAAAAGTTACAATCAATTTCTTTCATAGACATTTTAAAGAAACTTGATATGACTGAAATGCAGTACTTGAACGCAATAAGATCATCATTGAAGCAAACACGCGTGTTCTTAAAAAGATCTAGTTTAGAAGTTGGTATTAATACTTACAATAAAGATATGTTGCACTTGTTTGAATCGAACATGGACATACAGCTAGTTCTGGAAGAGTACGGACTGGCACCTTATATAATAAAGTACATAAGTAAAGTAGAATCTGGGTTGTCAAAGCTTCTGAGAAATGCAGAGAAAGAAGTACAATCAGGGAATCTGAGCTTAAAGGAAAAATTGCGCGAAATAGCCAACGTGTTTTTAAACAGCAGTTTAATGTCTGCTCAAGAAGCAGCTTATTTTGTGCTTTCTCTCTCTCTCTCTCTCTCTCTCTCTCTCTCTCTCTCTCTCTCTCTCTCTCTCTCTCTCTCTCTCTCTCTATGTCAAAGTGCAGCAGAAAGGTCATCTTTATAAATACTAGTCCGTTACAAGAGCGGGTAGTGATGCTGAAGAACAAGAGAGCCTTAGAACAGCTGCCGATCGATTCGGAAGACGTTTATATGCAAGATGTTATACAGAAATACTGCCAACGTCCAAAACATTTAGAAAATGTGTGTTTAGCAGAATTTGTGGCTAGTTATTATAAGCCCTACAACAGAGCAGTTCGTGAAATAAATGATGATGAAGATGCAGACACAGCAGTAAAAAAGAGAGGAAAGCCTGCAGTGATCAGATACAGAAGATATAAGTTGGCGCAAGATCCCGATAAATTACAGAGAACGAGTGCTCCTGTTGGTACCATTTAGAGATGAGTTTCATAACATAGACTTGCTACGAATTTTATTGTGCTAAATTGGAAGAAATAAAAAATAATGAAAACAAGTTTTCTATTAAAACGGATGAAGCTCTAGACTAAGCCTTGCAGACAGTTGATAACATTCTTGAAAATGATGACAGCTGTTACGACGCAGAACTTCAGAACGAAGAAGCAATAAATGAGGTGGACATTTTGGAACAAGGAGGCTTGGAAGGGGCTGATAAAAATAGTTGCAAGGAACATGGACTGGGAAGTAAAACCCAGGATCATACAGTTACATGCCCCAAAGCCAAAGACTAGTTGGCTACCCAAGGAAGAGATGGGAATAATAGAGGACGGAACAAGCTAAAGGCCTAATCCCTGGGGTGAAAGAGACAGATTGCGGATGTTTCATTCTACAAGATGTAGTTGAAAGCTGGAAGTTTTATACGCTGCCTCTTCAGAGACGCGCGACATGGTGGCACACTCTGATGGTCAAACCTGCTTTTAATTTCTAGCACCACTTTTAACCCTCCAGTGGTCGCAAGGCACCTACACCTGGGAGACAAACGTGCCTATGCAACCTCTTGACTAGGACATCTAGTACCTTACTCGAATGTTTGGCAGAGCAACAGCCTTATCGGTTTATTTCTTTAGCTCCAAGAATGACTAATCGGCAGTTATGTATCGCAGAGGTCAACCAAACTCTGTAGCCTACTCTCATTACATATTACTGACATATGTTTTTCCTTGTTAGTTGTGCAATATTGTCTTGTCATGCAAGTAGAGGTTAATACTTCTCAAAAACGGGAATAAAACCTATGATGTAGAAAATTCCAAGAATTTGGAAGAAGTGCATCATCTACCTAATGATGATGATGTCTTATCTGTGTATGATAATTTGTATGAATCGGATGATTCCAATAATTCTGAAGATGAACTGAAAATGAGATCTTTACATTGATAAACTGATTATAAAGAAGAGGATGAAAGTATCTTATGTCCTAATAACATGTATTTTGCAGGAAACAGCACATGCTTGTCAAAGATATCATCATCGTTACCATCATCACTATCATCATCACCATCACCATCATCACCACCATCATCACCAACATCACCACCACCACCATCATCATCATCACCACCACAACCACCAACACCATCATCACCATCACCATCACCACCATCACCATCATCACCACTATCATCATCATCACCATCACCATCATCACCACCACCATCATCACCATCATTACCACCATCATCATCACCATCACCATCATCACCACCACCATCACCATTAATATCACCACCATCATCATCACCTTTCCCGCCTCGATAGCGTGATGGTTAGCGTGTCTGCCTCACGTTCAAGAGGTCGCGAGTTCGAATCTCGCTTAGGGTAAGTTATCCGGGTAAGGTTTTTTTCCGAGGTTTTCCCTACCCTGAGAAGACGAATGTCGGGTAACTTAAAGCTCCATGGACCTCGGGCTCATTTGAGCATCATTTCACCCATTTCATTTCATTCATTCGTCCGATATGACAATGTTGGAGGACGTTAATTAAAAAAACTCACCATCATCACCATCACCACCACCATCACCATCACCATCATCACCACCACCCATGAGCGTCGGCAGACTTTTCCAGAGAGGGGCCACATGTTGCAAGTTTGCAATCAGATAATATTAAATGATTATTTTACTGTCAAAATTTATAATATTTGTTGCAGATAACCGTATTAATTTGTGCTAAATTAAAATTGCTCTTTACGTCAAAATTAAAATATTAATTTAAAAATCAGTAATTGATTGCACATTAAGTTCACCAACTTTCAAGGGGAGGCCGCGGCCACCCTTGCCACCCCTTCGCGATGCCCATGCCAACACCACCACCACCATCATCATCACCATCATCACCATCATCATTATCATCATCACCATCATCACCAGCACCCTCATCACCACCACCATCATCGTCACCATCATCACCACCACCATCTTCACCATCACCATCATCACCACCACCATCATCACCACCACCATCATCATCACCATCACTACCACTATTATCATCACCATCACCACCACCATCATCATCACCATCACCACCATCACCACCACCACCATCACCATCACACCACCATCACCACCACCATCACCATCACCATCACCACCACCTGTTACTGTTGCTATTATTATTATTATTATTATTATTATTATTATTATTATTATTATTATTATTATTATTATTATTATTATTATTATTATTATTATTATTATTATTATTATTATTATTATTATTATTATTATTATTATTATTATTATTATTATTATTATTATTATTATTATTATTATTATTATTATTATTATTATTATTATTATTATTATTATTATTATCATCATTATTATTATCATCATTATTATTATCATCATTATTATTATCATTATTATTATTATTATTATTATTATTATTATTATTATTATTATTATTATTATTATTATTATTATTATTATTACTATTATTACTATTATTATTATTATTATTATTATAATTATTATTATTATTATTATTACTACTACTATTTCTTGGGTTTTTTTTTAGATTTTTAACACATCGATTTAAATTCTACTTTTGGTTTTGCAGAATATAGCATAAAAACAGTCCAAAATTTGTGTGTAATAATGATTGGTCGAAAGTTGTTAAAAGTGTTGCATTTAATCTTTCCAGTGCGCCAAACCCCAACTCTCAACTCTATATGGCCTGAGAGTAACAAGTGAGTTTATATTACGGTGCGCGCAAAAATTGCATTATTTCTAATAGCCATAGCTAAGCAAGTTATTTAAGAATACAGAAATAAAAAAATACGGGTCTCCTTATTTGATGCCTATTATTCATAAAAAAAATTTGAACCTCCTACGAAGAAGTCGTGTTTCACGGGTGTGCGATTTGACGTGGACTGGCCCATTTAGAGATGACTCTGCAGCTGATACACGATATCTCTGCCGCCAGCATAAAGCTTAACACACCGTTGCAAGGCATAGCGGTACGTATACAGCTGCAGGGCCAGTGTTTCTCTATTTGCAATATGGATCTCTCACCGATCAGCGTCGTACAAGAAAACGATCTTCGGGCTCTTTTGGCACAGATTCCGTCACCGCTCCTCTTTCTAGGTGATCTGAATGCCAAAAATACCCTTTGGGGCTTCGACATTGACGATGCTCGTGGTTGCCTTTTAGCAGATGTTTGTGATATGTCCAGCTTGCTTTTGTTAAACACTGGTGTCCCTACATTCTTATCCTCCATCTACGGCACACACTCAGCCTTAGACTTTTCTTTCTGTTGCCCGGAATTGGCTCCGCTGCTTGATTGGTCGGTGCTTTCCGATCACTGCTCTTTGGTAGTGATTATTACCCTATTAATATTCACCTCTACGGTCCCCATACTGTGCCAACACATCCTCACTGGATTGTTTACAATGCTGATTGAGGGAAATTTCGCCCCCTGATTCATGTCACCGACGATGTCTTCACCACCACTGACGAAATAGTGGAATATTTTACATGCTATATCTTGCTGGCAACATATTCCAGCATTCCTCGAGGTTCATCTACAACGCGGCACGTTCCTGTATTTTGATGGTTCGAGAAATGCCATGTGGCAATCAAAGCGCGCAAGCGTGCTCTGCGTCTTTATAATTTACATCCTACCGAGAAGTGTATAGCTTTTAGACGTTCTCGCGCTACAGTACGTTCTGGGAAACCTACATTTCTTCCCTTTCCCGTCGCACTTCGATACAAAGGGTGTGGACTGCTGTTAGGCGTGTGTACGGATAGTTATGATAGAGCTTTTATAACTCTCAAGGAACCTGCAGAGCGGATAGTTCTTGATCTTAACAGTGACTGTAGGGAAGCGTACAATGCACCTTTTACTGAAGCGAAACTGGCGCATTCCTTATCCCTTGCAAACGATTCTTCTCCAGGTCCCGATGACATCCACAGACAAATGCTGCTTCATTTTCCACCTGCGGCACTCTCCTTCCTGCTGGACATTTATAACCGCATCTGGCGTGAGCACTGTTTTCCGTCTTCCTGGCGAGTGGGTGTAGTCATCCCTATCCCTCGACCAGGAAAAGACAGGGCACTTCCCTTTAGCTATCGCCCTATTTGCCTAATGAGTGTCGTTTGTAAGGCCTTAGAACAAATTATTAATACTCGCTTAGTGTGGTGGCTAGAGACGAATAACCTGCTGAACAATTTTCAGTGCCGTTTTGGTCGCCATCGCTCCAGTTTGGACAAACTGACACGCATAGAGGCTTACGTACAAAATGACCTTGTGCTGAAGCAGCATGTCGTAGGAATCTTCTTCGACCTGGAGAAGGCCTACGATACTACCTGACGATATGGTATCCTCCGCACCGTTCATGGTTATGGTTTACGGGGTCACTTAGCCGCATTCTTTTCACATTTTTTACGCCTTCGCCGTTTTCGTGTCCGCATTGGAGACACGCTCTCACAATAGATGATCCAGGAGAATGGTGTACCCCTGGGGTCAATATTCAGTGTCACACTTTCGCCGTAGCTATTAACGGCATCGCTAGTGTTGTTCGTTGCGGAATCCCGATGTCACTGCATGCTGACGACTTTGCGATCTACTACCATCCTTTATAGTCTTGAGTACATCGAGCGTCAACTGCAGTTGACCATAATATCTATGGCCGAGTGGCACACCTCTGCCTTTTGTTCCGCGCCTCAAGTTTTTGGTCGTTCACCTTGAGTAAGTTCACATGGGAGCACCATATCCGCCAGCTTCGTACTTCCTGCGATCGTTCGCTTCGAGTACTTCGAGTTTTATCTGGAGTATCTTGGGGCGGTGATCAGACTGTCATGTTGCGGTTGTATCGTTCCCTGGTGCGCTCCAAACTGGACTATGGCAGTTTTATCTACGGCGCAGCGTCTGTCTCTAAACTCCGTTTTTTAGATACAATCCATCATACTGGTATCCGTCTAGCGACTGGAGCTTTCCGCACTAGTCGTGTTGAGTGCCTGTATGTTGAATCCGGCGAACCTCCACTGTCTCTTCGGCGTTCGTTTATATTATGTTCTTACGTGACCAGGTTAGCAGCTCACCTCAGTCACCCTTCTTTTAAATCCGTATTGCCCCCGGAACCCGCTTACCGTTATCTGCGATATAGCACTATATCCCATCCAAGCGGTATTCGGTTTCACGAATTGCTCGCAACTCATGACCTCCGGATGCCTGCTGTAAAGCGGTATACTCTTCCCCGCTATCCTCCTTGGCAACTCCAACGCGCCCGGTTTGATCTTGCGCTTTTGGGCTGTGCTGAGGTGGCTACCCCTCAGTCGGTGTTTCACCAACTTGTCAGCAAACTTCTGGGCCGTTATATATCACTATGTTTGTCTGTTGATTGTTATATATTTTTATTAAATGTGTTTAATATACATTTTAGCGTATTACAGTTCAGAATGATAGATATTGTGTACCTACTACTAAAGCCTAAGTGCAAAGCGTTTAGTTTTCCGAGAATTCCCTACTCTTTTCTAATTCCCAATCCAGGACAATCTCTTCACGTTCAGTATGGTTAGATAAAAAAACGGTCAGTTGCCAAGAATTTTAATCTATTCAGACCATCACTTTACTAATGACAGAATGGCCAACTGCGAAATATGTTAAACCCTTTTTAATCATCAACCATTACTTCAATACTTTTGTAACTGAGCAGTGGCGTGCGGTGGTCACAATAATTACCCCAGCGGTATAGGCTACGGCACTGAAAAATCAACCTATACTTTAAAGTAAATAATCCTTATCCTAAAATGGTCAGGTTATAAATAGTAGAGGTATTTGTTATCCTAAATACTTTTCTAATATTTACCATACGCTTAGTATATTATAGCCCATATAAAAATTGTCTCTTTTGAATATTGTCTATTACACAGTCACTCGCATTCATTTTCAATGACTTCACCTGTCACATTTACTAGATACTTTAACAGAAACACATAAAACAACGGACTCTTCGCCTTCTAGTTTCCGCAAGGCGCAAACGAACTTTCAAACTTGTGACAACATTATATAGTCTGATCCGATCTGCATGATGACCAACTTATATTTTCCCCTGTTTATTTCCATTTTGTTAACGGAGCTCACCTTCGCAAAAAAAGAAAAAAAAAGCATTTAACTCGTTTCTTAACAATATGTTTTAATGTTAGCTAATAGTTTAAAGTATATGCGCTTTTCATATCGTTTGCCATTATTATACTACGTCCTATAAAACGACTCCATTATTGCAGGGTTGCTACGCTTGCGTGTATCGCTATCTCTCATTCAAGCTTTCCATATCGATGTGCAACCGATTGACTACGCTCTGCTGTATGACGTCAAAGCCTAGCTAGCTGAAATTAAACTGAACTAACAAATTAAATTCACACTTGCCTCTGCTGTCAGTTAGCCATGGCTACGCTAGCTAGGGCTCTACACAGAGAATGCGCATGCGTCAATACAGCTCTTTTTTTCTATTTAAAACGTTACCCGGATAACTTACCCTAAGCGAGATTCGAACTCGCAACCTCTTGAACGTGAGGCAGACACGCTAAGCATCACGCTACCGGGGCGGGCTCGGTCGCGTAGGCTAGCTGGTATTGAGAGGGAGTATTCCTTTGGAACAAGGCAAGTCGCCAAGAGTAGCAGTTGGCTAGTGGCGGGGCGGGAGTTTGAACCTTAAGTACTGTAACGTTCAAGCTCGGTGTGCGTTTTTGATTGAGGTATGAAGAAACTATTTTAATTTCGAACTTGTGAATAAATCAGTTACCCCAGCAACGCTGGGGTAGCTGGGGTTGAATGTACGCCACTGTAACTGAGATTTTTTATTTTATTCTTTTTGTTATTTAACAATTCACAGGAATGAACTTTAGAAGAAAGTGAGAACTAATTTTTATATTACAATACCTGAAATTTAGCGTTTTTTTTCGCAAAATAAGGCAATTACGCTTCAATCTGCACTCGTCACTAAAATTCGCGAAAACAGTCATAGTGGTTTATTGATCAACATCACATAATTTGGAAAGATAATGGGAAATCGCTTTAATATAATGTCTGTCGCCTTTATCCTTAATACAAAAAGAGAGAACCCTGATCATAGCGCTCCCATTTTTCTATTTCACGCTACGCCATTGACTATTACCTATAGGTGTGAGTCGAATATGTGTTTGGGGAGTAATGTTTCCATAAAAGGAAACCTGTATCTACTGACAGGAGGAGCGTACACTTCAATAACATAAGTCCTGATTTTATATTATATGTGTCTAACCTAGTATTGCAAGAGCACTAGTAAATATGGTAGTTGTACACCCTGAACACTACTAATTTATCGCCCTGCATGTGTTTATTTATTTTGTTTTTTTTAAAAAAGCTAGGGATGACATTTTTTTCTTAACGTGGGAAACTTTATATGGAAAGGGGACTTTCTGAGTCCTCGCTTAGGACTTTTGAGCTCCAGAGGTTGGCACACAGCCCAGCTCTAGAGTAGAGTTTCCCATGTGAAATACTGTCCGTACGTGTCTTTCATTGACGTGTCATTCCACCGTGATCGATGGTGGCAGGCGCATCGCTCTTCGCATACGCTTACTGCCAGTTGCTTGGTGGACGTGTGGTGGCGGGGTAGAACGGACTGTCTGTTGAAGCAGTCTTTGTGTTACCAGAGCACACGTGATGGTTTTTTGGCATAGCTTTTGTCTTTTTTTTTTTTTTTTTTTTTTTTTTTTGTAGTGTGATTAATTTTATATCTTACTAGCTTGGTGGAGTAACGAGGTAAGAATATACATTTCATACTAAATTTTGGTGGATCTTAGAGGCGTTTCCACCCCTTCGGGGGGTGCCGGCAGTCGTTTAGCCGGCACTAGTTATGGATTACACAACTCTGCTAGCCCCGGTGGTCATGAAAACAGACATACCGGTGGCGGAACATACGGAAGTAATTTCACAAGAAAATGCCGAGTTGAATTTGAATTCCACAGAGGTTCCGGCTGCCGAGCAGTCTAATGGGGCAAATGTGGCGCCTGGGACAACGATGAGTAGTAAGCCAACTAAACCTCCTTTACGGTATAAAGCCACGGATTTATGACCATTTTTCGTGATAGTGCGATGTAACAGTCGGAATATTCGAGACTTCCACCCTCTTAAAATTGGAAAATGGCTTTTTTTACACGCCGAAGGGGTGACACACAGCCATAAAAGTGGCTTTAACCAACTATAAGTGCATTTTTCTACCTACATGGGAGCTAATAAATTTCTAGACTCGGATTTTGATGTGATTCATGACACACGTTCATATATCCCCTTTTATAATATCTTTGTAACAGGCGTGGTTAGGGGTATAGATACAGATATTAGTATGGAAGAACTGGGTACCCATCTTCAAATAACAGGTCAACTACCTATACACAATCTTCATCGTTTCAATCGTAGAGTTACATCGAATGGGGACACGACCTATCAGCCAACACGTACGGTGAAGGTTACCTTCAGGGCGCAACGACTGCCAGCGTACGTGTATGTTTATTATCAACGCTTTGCAGTGGATACGTATACAACAAGAGTCTTAATTTGTGAAAATTGTGGTAAATTCCATCACAGAGCAAAATTCTGTAGGAACACCAAGCGCTGTTTAAAGTGCGGACAGGTTCACCTGGAGGGGCAGAGCGACTGTCCAGTAGATCGTGTGTGTTGCATCAATTGCAAGCAGGGGCACCTGGCAACGGAGACGGATAAATGTCCAGCTTATAAGCTCGAGTCACAAATTGCTGCCCGGATAGGGGAATTACCTATTTCTAGACACGAAGCTCGTCAGATGCTTACGGGAACCACCTCATACGCGGACCTCACTAAAACAACTGTTTCCAAGGATGTTTCGAGCCAGGGAAGGGAAGAATTTCCTAACCTGCCAGAGGATCGAAGCCGATCCACAATATCGAAGCCTAACTCATATAGGACCGGGTGGGGTACATCGAACTATTCGGCCAAACGGAAATGTCAAACACAACAGGCACCTCCTGCTCAGGAATGGTTACGGGAACGGTGGGCACCCCATGGCCGCTGGCCAGAGGGAACCCCCTCCGTAATTCCCTCTATATCAACGGAGAATGGCCCCCTAGGAGTCCCACAACCGTTTCATACCCGGGAATTGCACATTGGCTCAATCGAGCAAGGAGCATCGTTCAAAGACAAAAACACGTTGGATAGAAATGTCTCGAGGGAAGATACAGTTACGGGATTACCCCCAAAGTGGCCCCCGGGGTCTCGGGGACGGGACCTCCGGGAAATTCAACGTACATTTGATAGATTATTGGCTGAAGCTCCTGAATATCTCCTACGTCCTTGAAACAACAACTACACCTGTGATTTTCGCATATTAATTATGCCAGAATTAAGAATAGCTTATTGGAATGCGCGCAGCATTAATAATAAAGTAGCAGACCTGAATTGGTACTTAACTAGGTTTAACCCTCAGGTCATAATACTGGTGGAAACCTGGTTACATTTACACCAGCCGTTTCGTCTCCAGGGGTATCAAATATACCGTGGGGGTGTAGCCATCGGTGTCGCCAGTAATCTGTATGTCCGGGACTGGGATACCGATATCCGGTACCCGTCCCACTTGGAAGCTGTACGGATAACTCTAGGGGACCTCTCGATTGTAGGTGTCTATGCGACCGGCCGCCGTTGTACCTTGGTGGAATGGGAGCAATTTCTGACTCCCCAAACACAGCAACAAGTGATTTGCGGTGACCTTAATATCACAGATTTCCGGGCACTATCGTCGCAACAACGCCAACGTCATCCACTATTCCAGCTGGCGGAGCAACATGCGTGGATTTTAATATCTGAACACCATACCACCAGAATGGGTACTCCGGGACAACAGGACTCGTCCCCAGACCTGATGTTTGTGACAGCAGACATAAACCCCAATGTGACTTTGTCGAAACTCCCACAGAGTGATCATTTTCCCTTTCTTATTAAATACGTACCTCGACAGAGGGGCGGACACACGATATATCATTGTCGTAGACGAGGGGAGGTGAGCCGTGAACATTTACGTTCCTACCTTAACCACGCGACCAATCAGCTCTCGGAAACCGACGTGACATACGAACAGATCGAGGATATACTACACCAGTATCAAGACCAGTAGCACCCCTGGACGGAAATAAAGTCGCCGAAGGTTCGAAAACCTCCATGGTGGAACAGCGAGTGTGCCCAGTTGGTCGCGGAAAAACGGTTGGCTTACTCTCGATACAATTACCTCAGGACCGAGGAGGCCTACTTCGAAGCCAGAAGAACGGAGGCCCGCGTGAGACGTCGGCTCCGCCGCATCAAACGGCAATCCTGGTTACGATTTTGTAACTCCGTTACGTCGGATACGACAACCGCACAGATATGGAAACAGTTGGCCTGGTTCAAGAAACCACGCCCAGCTTTACCGCCCTCACCGATGAACAGGCAGGTCGAATTACAGGAACAATTTTTAAGTCGGGTGGCCCCGACTTCGGTGCCCGAAAACATGACGTTTACAGCAACGGAAAATGGATACGTCGAACCCACTCTTGACACCATTTACTGCAACTGAGGTACGCAGAACTATAATGGGAAAAACCGGACGATCGGCGCCGGGAGCCGACGGGATCACCTATACCTTTTTGCAATTTCTTCCGGAGGTGTGGTACGCTTTAATAGCGTCAGCGTATACCAAACTACTTCGCGGGGGAGCTATACCAACATCATGGCGAACCATTATAATCCATCCCATCCTAAAACCCGGATGTACGGGTCACGCCCCGTCGGATTATCGCCCGATAGGCTTATTAACCACATTAAGAAAGGTATTTGAGAAGATCCTCCAGGACGGCCTCAGTTTTTATTTAGAACGAAGTAGTCGGTGGTCCAGTACGCAATACGGATTCAGAAAGAGGCTATGGGACCACTTTCCCGCTGTATACCTTTTTAACCGATGTTAATATCGCCTTCCGCACAAATAAACAAATTCTGGCACTCTTTCTAGATATAACTTCGGCTTACGATCAGGTGTCGATCCCAATATTACTGAAACGGCTACAGGCGGTCGGGATCCCGACACCTATTCGCCAACTCATATCGGCGCTTCATGCCGATAGACAATGCACACTTGCACCGTTCCGACAAAACGCCTACATAAGACAGACATCGCAAGGTCTAGTCCAGGGATCGGCTCTTAGTCCATTGTTATATGCCATATATGTCGGGGACATCATCTCGGCGGTAACAGTAGCTGTCAGAGTCCTTCAATACGCTGACGATATTATTCTTTATCACACAATCACCCCCGTTCCCGTATAGGTTTGGACAATTTTTCGACAGACTGTCAGAAGATAATCGCGTACCTCGAAGGACTCGGCCTCCCAGTTAACCTAAGTAAGACCCGGTTTGTAAAATGTAAATGTAAACCCCACGCGACAGCCCACGAAGGGCCAAGGCCTACCGCCCAGCCGCTGCGTCCCCCACCTCTGCCCACTACAGGCGTCATTGGTGAGGTGCAGTACTGGAGGGTGGGACGTGGTCAGCGCCCCGAGCCCTCCCGGCCAGTTATGCGGTCTTCTCGACCTGGGGCCGCTACTTCTCCATCAAGTAGCTCCTCAATTGGTCCCCCCGGGACCTAACGAGGCTGAGTGCACCCCGTGCCAGACCTCCCAGAGGGGATAAAATCCCCATGCTGGTACCGGGGATCGAACCCGGGTCCTCCGCGCCACAGGCAAGCGCGCTGCCAGCTGCGCTACGGAAGCGGCCAGACCCGGTTTGTACATTTTAATAAAGCTACCCGTTTATCACGTCTTTCTCTGGGCCTCCGAAATTATGTCCTTCAGCCGACTCTCACAGTCAAATTTTTAGGGGTACTGTTACACCAATCCTTAAGTTACACACTACATATTCAACGTGTATTAGCTACGCTTAATACCTTAAAAGCACTGTTCAAGGCTATGACAGCGCGACACTGGGGCACAGACCCCCGGGTCCTACTAAGACTATTTCCGCCTTTGATATTCTCACGCCTGGAATATGGCTTATTACTAGCCGCCACTCCTACGTAAGGTGTGCGAAATAAACTAGAATCGTTCTTTTACCAACTCTACAACATAATATTTCATATACCCGGACGACCAGGGAAGAGCCAACACAAATTATACTTTCCGTCTTATGACATAGAGGGTCGTATCTCATACAGGGCTGTCGTCAAATATCACACTTGTTAACACATTCGCACAATATCCTGTTACCGAAATTGACACGTCTTTACGAGCTTTACCGCCGCCAATTGCCGGAGGGAGCACAACTGCCATTACCATTGGTACGATGCTTGGGGCGATTTCGGTCACACGAACACATCTACCGGACACCCACACGTCCGAATTACTTAATAGATATGAATGTTTATACGCTTCCGTCACATATTGAGATTGACTGTCATCAGTTTCGTGCAACTAAAATGGATTATTCCCTCGCCTGGCGAGAATATATCGCCCCGTTCCTTTCCTCACCTAAACATTCAGTACAAATTTTTTTCACAGACGGCTCGAAAACTCCCGATGGAGTCAGTTCCGGCATATATATATGGAACACAAAGGCCAAACACTCGTGGCGCTTATTTGACGAGACATCAATTTACACCGCCGAGGCTATTGCCCTTTACAAGGCGATAAAGCAAGTGCAACGACACGCGCCCTCCCGTGTATTTATCTTTACAGATTGTCTCAGCCTCCTGCAGGCGCTCACGCGTACATACTGCCATTCTCATCACCAAATCTATGAGATTTTAATATTGAATATACTGCACCAATTACCAAGTCATGTTTTTCTCACGCTCATGTGGATACCCAGTCACGTTGGAATATCTGGCAACGACATAGTCGATACCGCCGCCAAAGCCGCGACCAGATTTCCCACGGTCACACCGGAATTTTTAACACCACCGGAAGACATACTGACGGATATCTTACGCCGCGACGATTCGCGGCATACTCCGTTGGAGAATATACGCACCCAATTCAGACTATTCCTCGAGCATAAGTCACGTATACCGAAAATAGCATATTCGAGTTACTTTAGGGTGCTACTAAGTGTGGCAATGACACCAGCCTATTTATACAGAATCAAACTACGTGATTCAAATTCTTGTGAATGTGGCCAAATAGGGGATATTAACCATCTCTTTTTTGCTTGTTCCAGGCACCATGCAGCTACCTTAGACTTTCTTAGGATATTGCATCGGGTATATCATAATGCTAATGGCTTCATTGCCAAATGCAAGGCACTAGAAAACAACATATCATACTGGACCTTTTCAATTACCTTCGTTACTTCTTCCTTTTTCCACCATAATATGTAAAGCTTTGTTTCGTTTTATCACACGCACGCGCAGGAAACTAAACTCGCGCTAGTTCACACGTTGCCCCCTCTGTTTACACCCCCACCCCTTCTCCACACTAGACCGTCATGTTTACTTAACGTTATAATGCACACAGGTCCAGCGGCGAAGAAAGCCGAAGTGTTGGAGTCACGTGACTAACATGGCTGGGCGTCACGTGACATGCATCACGTGCCTATTTAGAAAGTTGAGCGGGAAGGGTAAGAACTGTGGGTAAGAAATACGCGCCAATAGTGATATGGAGTGCAATATGGAAGTGAGCCAAAATAAACAATTTATGTGCTCTGAGTGTGGGAGGTGCTATAAACAGAGGCAACATTTGCAGCGTCACGCTTCCACAGCTCACCCGGGAAGAGAGAATGCCATTGCACCTCTCCAAAAATTTCAATTTAAGTGCAGTCTTTGCAAATTTGAAGCAACTTCAGAAAGTACTTTATACGAACACTTGGAAGTGATACACGATAGTCGTGTAAAATTGGAAGAACTGGAATTCTCATCATTTGGAGACTTCAAGAGTTGGAAAGAAGGAACTGAGGCAGCAACACGGTCATTCTTTGGGAAAATTCGTTCTAAAATTGCTTCTCAAAGTGTAACATATTATTATGCATGTCACCGTTCAGGGAATTTTGTCTCCAAAGGCAAAGGTATTAGACATTTAAAACTGCAAGGGAGCAATAAAATTGGTGCAGTATGCTCGGCAAAGATGAGGGTTACTGAAGATCAACAAGGAGTATGCAAAGTCAAATTTGTTTCGACTCATATTGGTCACCAACATGAATTAGGTCATTTGGGATTGACAGAAAAAGAAAGGAACAGTATAGCTGTAGATATTGCTAACAAAATTCCTTTTCAGGCTATACTTGATAAAATACGAGACTCAGTATTTGCCTGTAATCTAGAACGGATACATCTGCTAACCAGACAGGATTTATACAACATTGAGCGATCCTATAATTTGTGCTCCACATCAGTCAGGCATCAAAATGATGGGACCAGTGTTGAGGCTTGGGTGCATGAAATGAACTCAAATGATAACACTTGTGTGTTATTTTATAAGCTACAAGACACAGTGAACGAGTCCTACCCAGAACTAAAAAGCATAGATTTTGTGTTAATTATAATGACTAGTGGAAATGTTGAAGTATGGGAATGACTGCATTTGCATTGATGGGACACATGGGATGAATAGCTATGGTTTCGAACTTACAACACTTCTGGTACTGGATGATGTTAGACAAGTTTCCATGCGCCTTCCTCGTTTCAAATAGAAATGACTGGCAAGTGCTCTCCATATTTTTCCAATGCATAAAGTCAGAATTTGGAAAACTTTCCCCGAAAGTTTTTATGTCTGATTTAGCAGAATCTTTCTTTAATGCTGGGATTTCAACAATGGAAACCCCTAAAATGAGACTCTATTGTTCATGGCATGTGGACAAGGCATGGAGAAAAAATATAAGAGCGAAATCCAAGGTCAAGAAAAACAAGCAAACATTTACAAGATTCTTAGAACAGTCCTAGAGGAAAGAGATGAGGCAGCATTTGAAATTAAGCTTCATGCCGTACTCAAAATGTTGAACAGTGATCCGGACACGGCTGAGTTTGCCTCATAATTCGAGGAATACTACATGGCTAAAGTAAAAAGCTGGGCTTACTGCTATAGGCTGCATGCAAGACTTAACACAAACATGCATATAGAGCGAATGCATTACACACTTTAATATATATATATATATATATATATATATATATATATATATATATATATATATATATATTTACATGGAAAGAAGGTGAAACGTTTGGACAAGGCTACAGGTGCACTAATGTCCTTTGTTAAAGACAAGCTATTTGATAGGCTTATTGTGCTTACAAAAGGCAAACTAACCAGCAAAATAAGGAACATTCATAATAGGCACAAATCTAGCTTACAAATAAATAAGGAAATGATCATCAAGGAAGACGGAGGATGGAAAAATAGCATCCTCTTCAGAAGTACACGAGATCTGCTTTGTACAAGATAATGAAGTTCAATACACATGCAGATTAATATGTAGTGAATGTAACACCTGCACATGTGTTAGTTCCAGCATTAAATGGAACATGTGCCAGCACATACATAGTGTGTGTCAAATGCAAATTGGCCATAAACTTCCTTTGAAGCATGCTCAGGACTCCAATGAACTTGTTACAAATTGTGAGGGTCCTTCAAGTGGAAGTGAAATCCAACACATACTGCATCAAGTTGGTAAAGACAATGCATCTATATGTGAAGAAACAAACAAACAACTTGAGAAAATAATAGACTGCTGTAAGGGACTTTCCACAACAGTGGAACTAGAGGTGCTGAAGAGAGGTGCAACAACAATAACCTCAACTATGGCAGCAGTTCGCAACCAACGTGAGTTGCCAAAATCAACAGAGACAAGGAAAAGAAAAATAGAGCCAAAAAGGTGGCTCTTCAACACTAAAAAGAAACGAAGT
Organism: Tenodera sinensis; assembly: GCA_030765045.1. Lineage (NCBI taxonomy): Eukaryota > Metazoa > Arthropoda > Insecta > Mantodea > Mantidae > Tenodera > Tenodera sinensis. The sequence goes on along the minus strand of CM060962.1, from coordinate 205,600,101 downwards.
TCCCACAGGAAGCAGTTTAAAAAACCTGAGGTAGCAGAGACCCTGAGCATTGCAGTATCTTTGCTGCAAGAGAACTCGCATGAATAAGTCCTAATGTAAGTTATTTTAAATCATACTATTTACTAAAATTAAAATTGCAGCTAACAGTACCTGAGAGTGACGGTGTAAGTAAGAAAAATATATCTGTGTGTAATATTGGTATATTCTATTTGAGTGCACCCCGAGCCAGGCCTCCCAGAGAGGATAAAATCCCTATGCTGGTACCGGGGATCGAACCCGGGTCCTCTGCACCAGAGGCGGTTTCCCTGTCCGTTCTCTAAAAGAAATGGGGCAAAATTGTATTCACATATGTATGGGCATCAACTGTTGACTCAAAAAAATTCAGCCTAAAACTGTTTCTCCACTAATGGTGCACCATACACCTGGCGAGCTGACTGAGTTAACACATACGAATCAAACAAATACACGTCGTGCAGTAGAGAACAAATATTGAGCTATAATACACTTTGTAACTAAGTACAGGACTAAATAATAAAGCGCACTGGTAGAAATACAGCCACACGATATCGTGTCAACTCAATACTGTTGTGAGCAGAGAAAAACAAGTGATGCTCGTGACCTTGTGTATATCAGCTGCTGGTGATGCGTTTCTGTGTGCACAGTGGAAAAACACAGCGTACGGTTCACATGTATTTGGATCTCTCTGTAGAATGGGGTGCTGAGAACCATAGCAGTTAGAGAATCCATAAAAAGTCACTCATACTATATAGTTAAACCAATGTTAATTGTTCTTCACATATGCCGTACACAGAACAAAACTGATAATGAGAGTAATAAGATCATAAACTTGCTACCTAAATACTTTTTACAACCACTGAAATTGATTATAATCCATTTAAAATTGTCTATATTTTAAGTGAAAATAGATAATGACCTAGCCCCTAAGTACACTCATTACTTAGGCTACATAAAATACTGCTATTCATTGCATTGTATTTTTATTCATTTCTAGGACATACACAATGGGAAGCTGGAGTTGTGATTGTGGGAGTAAAACTAACAAGCTGTTGGCATCCAGTACTGTATACTCGCCACACTTTCTCGTTATGGTTATTGTTGCTCTTACTGATGGTGTTGAACGAGCCTATACTTATTATTTTGTGATGTAAACCTATAACAGTGTCAGTATTTAGGAGTTATGTATATGCAGTATAAATTATTTTGTGATGCAAACTTATAAAATGTTGGTATTCAGGAGTTATGTATGTTACATTTTCTTAATTTTCCGACATAAAATGTTAAAACTGTTAATATTCAGAGGAATATTATATTATATTATATAAGTTAATATTCAGTGAAGTTATATGAGTTAAGAAACCAATTATTTTGTGATGTAACTCAAAAAAGTGTTGGTATTCTGAAGGAGTAATGTGTGTTCAATGTCAATTATTTTGTGATGTAAATTTATAAAAGTGTGTATTCAGAAGTTTAGGACTTGTAAATTATCTATGTAAAACTAGGTAAATAAAGTGTTGTTTATTAAATGGGGAAAAAGTTGTTCATACTTTCTTCATAAAGTAAAAATATACAGCGCAACCATTTTGCAAAGAATAAATTATTTATGAGCAGCTGTGATAACTTTCAGTAGCTAGTGTACAATAACGGGAGTAATTCCGGGATTACAATGAATGAAACGTAATACAATTTCTAGTTTAGCAACATTTCTTACTTCACCATCTTAGCAGTTTGCAAACTGATGGCATCAACATTCAAGAATATATTACAATACGCTAAATACTCTTTCTCTGGTAAACTGAACAGATAGCAATGATGGCATGTTATCTTTAATATTCCAGGTGCTGAGAAATCTTTATTTTATTATGCAGTGATTGCTTGCCTATAAATCAAGTTGGTGTGACTGTGATGCGTCACGTGACTCCAACACTTCGGCTTTCTTCGCCGCTGGACCGGTGTGCATTATAAGGTTAAGTTAAGTGTCATGTTTGACGCAGTCGCCACCTTTAAGGCTGGCAGTAGCGTCGTTAAACAAGCGCCAGACTCTAGTTACCTTGGCGCCAGACAAGACAAGACATTGACGCAGGGGGGCCGCTTCCCGCGCAATTGCTCTTCCTAGAGCTGTCTGCTGATGACGTCACACGGGAGTCACGCAGTACCGATATTCACACGTGCAGCTTACATTTTACGATTAAATTCAAACCCCATCGTGCTAATTAAGTATCTCTACTCTGCTTTCCTTGTTTTCTGACATGAAATGTCAACGCAGGCGTTTTAATTGAACAAAAACAAAGCTCTCGTTGTGTAATATTTCGTAAAACAGAAATGAAAATTGTAGGAGAAAGGAACAACAGTGTGCCACAAAATCGTGCAATTATTACTTTGTTAAGAGCTTTCAACACGCTTTTTTCACTTTCTTTAGGATTTAGGTTATAATTGCAACGCAGCCCTTACTAAAAGGCCTTTTAATTATGTAATAAACGAAAACAGAATGAGACACTGACATTCTTTCCCTACTAAGGCAGTATTTTATTGACTGAGCTGTTCTTCTAAGAATAGCTGTGTGGCCACTCTTTTTCAACAATATGAAGATGCAGCGCAGAGGAAAATGAAATAAATAACACAATTACGGCAGCTGTCATTTTTGAAAATACCAATATATTTGAAATGAAGAGAGGGAGAGATGGTTTGTCTATCGCTTTCACCTATGAATCCTTTATAATGTGTAATGAAAGTTTATCTCTGTTAACATGAATATATAGAAGGATAAGCCTTGGTAAGAATACTTTGCGCAAGAATGAGTAAAGAAAGTCATTTGTATATAGCACATCAGATTTTTATCATTGAAATGTATGCTGTGCATATGTTAATACATTAAACAACTATAAATAATTTTAGTTATACATATTGCGCGTTTACATAGATGACCTCATGATCAAAACTAGAGAAAATCTGATTTGAGGCTGTAAAATAATGTGATTAATTGCAAATTACGTTTATTTGTGAAATATCATCAAAGTATTGTATAATTGCAAGGTTATTCCGGCACGGGCCGATTGCTCCTTTTCTTTAAAATGGGAAAGAAAATATTGTCCGTATTTCCCGAATGTGAAAGAAGCACTGTATAGCTATACAGGAAGGGTCATTAGCCTTTCGTTCATGTTATACCTGAATAACCTGAATTTCAGTACGGTTTGGGAAAAGGCGGTGCACACCCTTTGACAAAACAAGGGTCATTGTATTTCGCTTCCTTTTATCTTTCTGTTTATCTTAAAAGGGTTGGAGTCATTCTGTCTCAGCCATGGCGCATTTAAAATGGCACGAAGTAGCATAATAAAACGTGCCGAATTGCCATATGAGATGCACTTAGTGGTACGTGTTAACGCACTAATTTGTAAGACAGAAAATTTCGTATTTTCTGGAAAACACATCTTGAAGTCACGCCTATGCAATTATTTCGACGAATCACAGAACAATATTTTAAATAATATCTTTATGTGATTCACTATACTGATCAATCAGGTGCCCCAATTTCGCGCTCCAGGACAGTTGCAAACAATGCTATTTTCGATCACCGAGTATGTAGTTAGTCTCTGTTGATGCTACATATTTGGAAATACAAGTGTGTGAATTCGTGTTAAAAATGAATGTTTCTAACAGCAAGCTTAACTGTGCTGTTGCTCAGTGTAACAATAGAGGGACAAAATCTTCGGGAGTAATGTATCACCGATTTCCAAAAAATGACAAAGTAAGGCGTACATGGATATATCGTTGTAAGCGGAGCGATAATTTCAACGCCGACAATGCTCGAGTGTGCTCCGTTCATTTTTGTCCTGAGGATTATCAACGGGACTTACAGAATGAATTACCAGGATTACCTACAAGGAAAATTTTACGTGCCTCTGCGGTGCCGTGTTTGCTGATTCCCAACTGGCATGGTGACACGCTCCCGGGTTCGAGCTCAGAAAACAACACAAGCACCAGCCAAACTAATGAAAAGGTATGTAATGTCAAAACGTAATAATTTATTTGGGTATGTTTACTGAAAGTAATATATGAATGTGTCTCATTAAGAGCATACACATATCCTTCATTTGTTTCTCGCTTGGTTTTACAATAAAAACGTATCTTTCCGGTAATAACTTTAATAACTTCTGCAACAACATGACCAAATGTAAGTCTATTTTTAAGATCAAACAATAATTTGTTACTTCTTATTTTGATTGTAGTTTCGGTGGCGGTAACAAAATTGGTTTGTAATTAGTAGAATGTGTTGACGAACGTTTCTAATGTGTTTTCAGTTAAGGTATCTTTTCCATCACATATCACTGTATTTTTATACACTTTATTCATTATTGCTTAAGTGTTTATGCACTGGAACTGTCAGTCAATGCTTTAAATGGTATATGTCGAAACGGGTTTAAAGCGCTCACTTTCTATTGCCGTCTGAACTGCGCGCGCTCTCAGACCTCCATGTGACGTATGTTGCATGCAACCAATCGCAGCAATTGTGCCGGAGTGGCCTACCTTCTTTCTCTATATAGCGTTTCACTCTTAGAAGACAGTATGGAGTTAAATGGGACATCTCTGTCTCTATCTAGCGCATACAAGTTGCCATTAGCCGCGTCCTTTTCTACCCTTGCGCTGTTGCCAGATTCCTAATAGCAGGGTATAAATATTCATTTGTTATAAATTTCAGGTTTGAACACATTATCCTATGCAGAATTTTTTTCTCTATCAGGTTATATCCTTTTCAGAGTCATTATACATTTCTATAGGCCCAAATTTCTTCAGAAAACGTTTTTTTCAATAGAAGTCCGATATTTGCTGTTTCTACACTCATCACGCGAACTAACAAACTAACTGCTAGAATGCATCTATATTTTTTACTTAGGTAGAGTAGACCATAGTGCTACTACCTGCCTACTTTGAATTCTCTATGTTTACCCAGTTAAGTGTTATAATTTTTTAAATTAAATGTTTTCGGAAAATTTTATATCTGTGCACTGCAAAAGTTACGCAGTGTGGAACTTTTTTGTTATTGAGTTTACATCAGGGAACCAGCGAGAGCAAATGTTGAGGAAGGTTGGAGAAAGTTTTTAAAATAAACCAAAAGGCAGTAACCTCTTTCTTTTATTCAGCAAGGCAAACAAAAGGTATTCATCTATTCAGCGCCAGGCCTGGCACAGAAGATAGTATAAGGAGCAGCACTAACATTAGTTCGAAAGAAGCCGTGTGTGTAACTATGAGCTGTTATTGCGTTATTTGTTTAATATTTTTGTAAATATTTGTAGTTATGGAGGGGGAAGCTAGGAAGGGACGATATGTTGGTAAATTAAGAAGTAAGGAACGTCAAATAATTATGAATGTGTTCGATTATTTGTGAAGCAAAATGCGTGTAAGGCAGTAAAAGAAACAGCTAAGGCTATTGTGTTCAGAAGCAGTAGTGTATAGGATTAAAAAGGAAGTAATGAAAGGTCTCTAAGAACGCCATCGAAAAAGAAAGCAAAAAGGGTGGGACTACACAAAACGCTAGGTTAACGCAATATGATTGAATAGTGCAAGGTGGAGTGCGGCGAATTGTTCATTCTTTACTGTTTGCAAATATTCCACCCACGCTGAATATAATTTTGTCACTATTCAACAGTGATGAGACACAACCAAATTTCTCAAGGGCCACTCTTAGTCGGTTCTTACATGAATATGAAAGAAGGGGTAAGAAGTGCATATTAATAGAAAGAGACGATACCATCAGATGGCGACATAAATATCTAAAAGACGTAAAAAGGTTTAGGGACCAGGGGAAATCAATTGTTTATACAGACGAGTCATTTGTAAATTTAGGTCATACAGTAACAAAGGCATGGAGGGATACCAAAGTTAAAAGTGCCTATCTCGTCAAGCAGCAATTGAAGTACTAAGTACAGGACTCTGGTCACCTCGGGGTCGCGCGCGGAGAAAGATTCGCAACTAGTACATGTTGCAACACTGCGCTCCATTTAACGTGTACTGTCTTCTAAGGGTGAAACGCGCTTTAGTTACCTTGACATTGACGTGTTTTAGCGAAAGTAACTGTGGTTGTCTTTGTTAAAGTGCGAAATTAACTCATTAACAAAAGTGTAAGTAAACCGCTTATCTCATAAAGCATAGACATTCTATTTTGGATACAAAGTAAATTATGAAAACAATGGAAATGTTCTGGTATCAACAGTTCTTTCGAGAAGAGGTTTAGTTAGTGTATGCATAAACTCGTTCTAACCACTTTCGCTACTGAATTCATATGCCTTTAAGTTTTAACAGCCTGAAAGGGAACGTGAATTAACGTTGTCCCTTGTAAACTTAAAACCAGAATCTCTCCAACACTTCAACCGAATACCGGTTCGCTATAACACTGGATAACCCAGGTAAGCATGAGCCATTAAAATCATTTTTCCATTCTTCGGGGAAAATTCCGCAGGCAGAAAAAATATCCCAAAATATTCGTTAGGCACGTATAAATACATACCCAAAATTCTAGCTTCCAAAAATGCCTCAAACCGCCCCCCCCCCCAAAAAAAAAAAAAAAATCTGCAGAAAACCAATAATTTTAGGGATAACGCTCACAAAAAAAAGACATTGAAACGCAGTTTCTGTACACTTCGCCTCTTCTCTCCTCCTCTACACTCTCTTTGCCCCTCACCTTTCTCGATTTGATCCTCGAACCTAAAAAACTAAAATACACCTAACCAAACCTAAGCTAACATGGCGCTCCCAAACATTACCAGCCGTAACATAAACAACCTTCGGTAGGTGTTCGGCTATTGGATTTAGTTCACCTTCTGTCATGTAGAGGACGCTGTCGCTGTGCGGCGGCAGAGGGGAAATGGAGGGGAAACGGAGGGGAAGTGACTTTGTCAGTGTCAGTGTGTTCTGTGGTGTCAGTGGCAGTTGACGGTCACGCACGGATGTGTTTCCGACAAAATTTTATGAATTATTTATTCATTCATTCAGGCATTCATTTAGTTACTTAGGATATTATAATATTATTCCTTTCGATTTCAATTTCTCTATTAAGTATGTTAAGTCGGGGAGTTGTTGTATTTCACCAAATAATTCCATGTAGAGATTTCACCGGAAATATATGTTTTGAGGTCCCTTGAATAAAAAAATTGAATTTTGTTACAAAAGTTCACCGGAATATATGTTTTGAGGTCCCCTGAATAAGTACATTAAAAACCAAAGTTGTTATTTATAATATATAAATGCGACACGAAGATTTAAAAGAAAACTTCTCTACCCTACTCTACCCATTACATGGAACATTTTTCTTAAGCTTTTATTGGCTTTATCACGTTTTTGTGAAAGAAAAATGAAATTACAAGTCGTATGGGAGCGTAGTAAAATCATTTCGTGCACGTTAATACGGATATGGTGTGTAATAAACACTCGGAAGGAGTCGTAAAATGTGACAGTTAACCGTTCTTCCTTACCTGATTACCCTCCCCTTATGTAAGTCTTACAAGCCAGTGCTTAGGGTCAGGCGCCTATCGGGGAGCACAGGAACCTATGGACCAGACAGAGTGAACACCTGGAAGCGGGTGGTCAACCCAGCACCAGTATGATGATGAACAGGATGATATGAAATGCAGACGAAATGCATGATTTTAAAGGTGATGATTGAGCAATTGGTGGAATTAGTTAGTGGCGAGGAAAACAGGAGAACCCGGAGAAAAGCCGACCAGACGCCGCTTCGTCCACCACAAATACCACATGCAACTCCCTGGATTCGAACCCGGGCCGCCTAAGCGGTAGGCGAACGGTCTAACCGTTCGGCCACAGCTCCGCCTTGTCAATTAACTCCAGACAGAAAATTCTGAGAAATTTCTGCTGCCAAGTTACATTCTTATTAAGTATCTATTCGTTGCACACTTTTACTTTTTTATCCAATATTTGAAATTCGGGTGTTCTAAAAACCTTACAGCTATAAGAAATGCATTTTAATGCAGAAGATCTTATTTCAAGTTAAATGTGTTCAGGAGCACTCATAAAATATAAATTAATACTAGAGGGAGATGGGTTTCTGAAGAAAATGTTGAAGTCCCCACGCACTAGGGTGACCCAATAGCCGAACTCTGCAATCGCTCGCCTCGCAAAGAAAATATGCAAAAGTCCCCGCGCATGCGCACTAGGATCACCCAAGAGCCGAACTCTGCAATCGCTCGCTTCGCAAGGAAAATATTCTAAGTCCCAGCGTACATAAGGTTGGAAAACTTGAACTCTCCCTTTCACACACATTCTTCTGGGTGTTGCAAGTCAAAATGAAGCAGTGAATTTTATTGAAATGTCACTTTTCTTATTACATGATCTCTAGACATACAAAGGACCGAGAAAGTCACTTGAGTATACACCAAAATATTTATTTATTTTCTCTACTTCCTACTTACTGTTACTTGGGGAAATATTATATTCCACTCGAAAATTCGATATTGAGATTTCACCGCAAATACTTGTTTTGAGAACCCCTGAATTACAAAATGAAAAGAAACACAAAGCATATTTTTCTGCTACTACCACTTAGTTGGGGAAGCATATTTCAACCTAAAAATTCGACATCGACATTTCACCAGAAATACGTGTTTTAAAACTCCCTGAATCTATAAAACAGAACGTTTTGGAAAGGGTCTGTGTGTGAGAGGTATCTCTGTTTTGAATACTCGCCGAACCCACAAAAATGGTTTTCATGAGTATAAAGTTTTGTATAAGATCTTTTCGTTTGTCATATACTGTTCACACACACACACACACACACACACACACACACACACACACACACACACACACACACACACACACACACACACAATTTAAATGCAATATTTGGTTTTGGGTCGGCTTATCATACACGTTATGTTTAATTATTCACATAACATTGAAAAAAATTACAAGTAAAATGTCGGTGCTGGTTTTATATGCGTAAATACATGGGCATTTTATGTGATAGTTATAGTCAGGGCCCAAGTTTTTATCACATGTCGTAATTGTTTTTGTGTTTTACTTTCGTGGAAATTATAAGCAAAGCACGATTTTATCAATGGTGTTTAATATTATACAGTTCTCATTGGTCATATGAAGTCATATTTGGCTTTTCTTTTTAACGCATTTTGTCTTTTTCTTATCATTTTTATTTTCTCTAGTAGAGGAAGTATTGTATTCTATCCAAAAAATTTGATGTCGGGATTTCGCCGGAAATATTTTTGAGGCCCCCTGAATCCAAAACAGCATTTTTAGAAAGAGGTATGTGTGTGTGTGTGTGAACAGTATATGACAAACGAAAAGATCTTATACAAAACTTTATACTCATGAAAACCATTTTTGTGGGTTCGGCGAGTATTCAAAACAGAGAGATACCTCTCACACACAGACCCTTTCCAAAACGTGCTGTTTTATAGATTCAGGGAGCTTTAAAACACGTATTTCTGGTGAAATGTCGATATCGAATTTTTAGGTTGAAATATGCTTCCCCAACTAAGTGGTAGTAGCAGAAAAATATGCTTTGTGTTTCTTTTCATTTTGTAATTCAGGGGTTCTCAAAACAAGTATTTGCGGTGAAATCTCAATATCGAATTTTCGAGTGGAATATAATATTTCCCCAAGTAACAGTAAGTAGGAAGTAGAGAAAATAAATAAATATTTTGGTGTATACTCAAGTGACTTTCTCGGTCCTTTGTATGTCTAGAGATCATGTAATAAGAAAAGTGACATTTCAATAAAATTCACTGCTTCATTTTGACTTGCAACACTCAGAAGAATGTGTGTGAAAGGGAGAGTTCAAGTTTTCCAACCTTATGTACGCTGGGACTTAGAATATTTTCCTTGCGAAGCGAGCGATTGCAGAGTTCGGCTCTTGGGTGACCCTAGTGCGCATGCGCGGAGACTTGGCATATTTTCCTTGCGAGGTGAGCGATTGCAGAGTTCGGCTATTGGGTCACCCTAGTGCGCGGGGACTTCAACATTTTCTTCAGAAACCCATCTCCCTCTATTGACAAGGCGGCGCCGTGGCCGAGCGGTTAGACCGTTCGCCTACCGCCTAGGCAGCCCGGGTTCGAATCCAGGGAGTCGCATGTGGTATTTGTGGTGGACGAAGCGGCGTCTGGTCGGGTTTTCTCCGGGTTCTCCTGTTTCCCTCGCCACTAATTCCACCAATTGCTCAATCATCACCTTTCAAATCATGCACTTCGTCTGCATTTCATATCATCCTGTTCATCATCATACTGGTGCTGGGTTGACCACCCGCTTCCAGGTGTTCACTCTGTCCGGTCCATAGGTTCCTGTGCTCCCCGATAGGCGCCTGACCCTAAGCACTGGCTTGTAAGACTTACATAAGGGGAGGGTAATCAGGTAAGGAAGAAGAACGGTTAACTGTCACATTTTACAACTCCTTCTGAGTGTTTATTACACACCATATCCGTATTACCGCGCACGAAATGATTTTACTACGCTCCCATACGACTTGTAATTTCATTTTTCTTTCACAAAAACGTGATAAAGCCAATAAAAGCTTAAGAAAAATGTTCCATGTAAAGGGTAGATTAGGTTAAAGAAGAACTTTTCTTTTAAATCTTCGTGTCGCATTTATATATTTATATATTATAAATAACAACTTTGATTTTTAATGTACTTATTCAGGGGACCTCAAAACATATATTTCCGGTGAAATCTCTACATGGAATTGTTTGGTGAAATACAACAACTCCCCGACTTAATATACGTAATAGAGAAATTGAAATCGAAAAGAATAATATTATAATATCCTAAATAACTAAATGAATGCCTGAATGAATGAATAAATAATTAATAAAATTTTGTTGGAAACACATCCGTGACAGTCACTTCCCCTCCGTTTCCCCTCCGCCGCCGCACAGCGACAGCGTCCTCTAAACGACAGAAGGTGAACTAAACCCAATAGCCGAACACCTACCCAACCTTCTACTACAGGTGACCAAAGTCGACAAATATCTTTCTCTGATGCAATATTAAGGAGCTTTTCGACCATGCGGAACACTCTAGAGTAACTTTTATACCGTTTCAAACCCATTTTATTAATTTTTGATGGGTTTGGTCTGCAGAAGTTTGGCCCATTCTTCTTTTAATATTTTGTAATTCTTCCTTTTACATCTCTATATTCTTAAGTGTTTCCTCTTCTTTATCAATTTTCTGCCTTTTATTTTTTTGTTTTGTTGTTAACATCCTCCAACGTAGTGTCATATCAGATGGTGAATGAATTAAATGGGTGAAATGGTGCTCCAATGAACCTGAGGTCCACAGAGCTTTGAGTTACTTGACATTCGTCTGCTTATGATAAGAGAAAACCTCGGAAAAAACCTTATTCAGATAACTCACCCTAAGCAAGATCTGAACTTGCGACCTTTTGGACATGAGGCAGACACATTACCACCATGCTACATAGGTGGGCTTTTCTGCCTTTATTTACCTCTGACCTCTCTTCCATTACTAACAAGTTTTTTCTATTTCCCCCAGCTCTGCTATTGCTTTGTTGTATTTTTGCTTGTCATGTCCTTTGCATCCCTTTTCTTCTTACTCTTGGGAGCATTCTCTGCATATGTCTGGACTGTCACTGCTTGCTTAGTACTCCTTAATGTGAATAAATACCATAATGGTTATCCTGTAGAATAGCAGCGTCACGTGGTCGACAGGCAGCTGTGTTGTGACTGAAGAGTGGTGTTATCAGCTACCTGTGCTTCAATGCGTTGGTGACGCATATGTCACTAATGCCGGAATTATCAAATCCGGGGAAGCATGTGAATGTTATTCTTATTCTTAGGGGTATTATTGTTCTGTAACTAAGTAATGTGACGTAAGTTCTTGTGCAGTGCGGTTGTGGTTTTAACTTGTATTCTACATACCTTTGAGAATGAAAAATTGGACTTAGGAAGAGATATTGTCACCTTTTAGGGAGTTGTACAATGTCAGGTTGGCAGGAGATATTTGTTCGTTGCAGTGCAATGTTCTTCCGTTGTATGTCCGTGACAGACTACAACTGTCAGTGAATCACATGACGCCGCTCATCTACAGTTTTACCACCATAATTATAATCTGTTCGATGCCTTCTGTTTGTTCTGAGGAAGAGCATGTGATTTCAGATATTGTGTTATTTAAAAATTTAAACAAACTACAATTAATCAACAAAGCTTTACTCAGACAGAGAGGACACATACTCTTAACAAGAGCTAATGTGCACATTAATAAAATTTATGCTGGACCTTATTCACCTGTTTTCACTCCCATGTTGTATGTTTAACAGTTGCAAAGACATCCTGTAACCCATTTTGGTTTTTAAACACTTCCATAATCCTCTGGGTAATTATGCAGAACTTGGGCCACCAGCTGTTCCACAACTTAGGCCAACTTTGCGCACTGGCAGGATGGTATTGGAACAAGGGGATTTTGGGTGGGGACTGAAATAAGAAAAGACTTAATTCCTACATTCCCAGGTAAAACCTAGTACAGCCCACTCTAAAACGTTTTGCTCTCCCGGCATTAGGGCTTTAAATGATTTGTTACATAAGGATAATGGTATTCAAGATGTTCTCTGGCTTTGAGCCAGGTGTAGTGATGAGCCATTGATGTTCTGGGAGTGTACATCTCTCCCATCATCAGGATGATGGACTTACAAGAGTGAACGGTCCCGTATATATACTGTCCGCTAGTATGGACCATGCAGAAAACACCAAGTCCAATCTGGAGGTGTTTCAATGCTCCGTTGGAATCTGTGATTTCCGAGCCAGTCGATCTCCAACTTTAAGGCTGGTTTCCAGGAGGGACTGAATGGCAATCCGGCGTCCTGGTTCAGTGTGCTTTTCTCGGAGGAGACAGACAGAGCCTCCTTAACCCTACATTCCCAGAAACCACTACATTTTGCCACAAAATGGTCGTTTCTTTGAAGTTAGCTCTGTGGGCTTTTTCAAAGCAGTGTTCCACCAGCCCTGACTTTTCAGGCTGCATTAAGTGTATGGATTGTTCATGCTCCTTGACTCTGGTGGAAATGGTCCTGCTGGTTTGCCCTATGTACGGCATCCCGCATTCACAGGGGATGTGGTACACACCAGATACATTAAGGTGCAGTTTGTCAATGGCTCTTCATCACTACACCTGGCTCGAAGCCCGAGAACATCTTGAATATGTTCGTTGCCAGGAAAGCTTCAGATCGTATTTTAAGGATAATGGTGTTTGTTAGTGTAATGTTGGCAGCTGTCAGGTTGGGAGGGCAGTATTTGTTAGTCGGGTTTCCTGATGTGCTGTTGTAGTGAAGTAAGCAATGTTGCACAATGTTATGGCGGATGAAAGAAGCACTTCATTTGCATCCACTTGTTACAGAAACACTATTATATTGTGACTAAAGACCAGCCTGATAGTTTTGGTCACTATTTCTTCTAAAATTGTATCACAATTTGCAATTTGTGACCCTACAAGTCACAGCTGTTCTGTTGTATTGACACTCATCCAATATGACACTACATTGGACGTCGTTAATTAAGAAAAAACCTTCACACTGCTGCGGTAACCAGCTTTCTCTTTCTGTGTGACAAACACTTCTCCACTGCACAAGCCAGTTAGGGACATCTTTTGCAAGTTGATCTGGTCCATGGAACGTCTGGCCATGTCACATGTTTTCCTTGATTGTTCGAGATATGCTGGTGAGCGCCAGTCCATTGGCCTGGGGTTAACATTTATTTCTTTGAAGGGATTGTGATAGAGATGTTATTATCCAGTGCAACAAATATGAACTTTATATCTTGCCATGCAATGAAATTAGGTGGGCTTTACCCATTTACATATGCTGATTACCAAAATGAAATCAGAAAAGTTCCATCACATATCAGTTTTTGTGGAAAAGATGTGCCCACGAACCACTTGGCCTATATATATATATATATTTTTAAATTAACGTCCTCCAATGTAATATCATTGGACAGTGAATGAATGAAACATGTGAAATGATGCTCTAATGAGCCTGAGGTCCATGGAGCTTTAAGCTACCTGACATTTGTCTTCTCAGGATAAGGGAAAACCTTGGAAAAAAACCTTACCTAGATAACTTACCCTAAGCAAGATTCGAACTTGCGACCTCTTGAACGTGAGGCAGACACACTGACCATCATGCTATTGAGGCGGGACACTTGGCCTATATTTCATATAAGTAGCAATATACAGGGTTCTTCATTAAAACTTAACGGGCGCATGGCATTTTGCCTGTGTGCAATTGGGTGTGCCACAGCGAGCTTTGCTCCTACATAAATTCTGCATATAAAATATGTATTACACTCTTACCTTATAGAAGATGCTGGAAATGTCGCCCACTCTTGGCTAAACAAGCATTACTTCTGGAGAACACTTTCCAATTCACAGGTTAAGTTGGGCCACTGTAATGTTTCTGATTTCATTTCTATTATTTTATTTTAGTTCTTCCAATGTGTGAGGATTTGTCTAAAACCATATAAGTGCACAGGTGTCCATGCTTTAAAACAAGGTGACCCAGTGTCACGAATGCATTATTGTGAATGGTTTCTTTCATCCACGAATGACGGTTTAATTGATCCACAGCTTCTGTTCTTTCCCGACAAGGCATGGTTCCACCTAAATGGTAGTGTCAACACTCATAACAGTCGGTTCTGGGCCTCTGAAAATCCACATTGTGTTCAAGAAATTCCTCATTATGATTGGAGATTTGGAGCTTAGTGTGCTGTTAGCACTAGATGCATAATCAGTCCAATATTCTACGAGCAGACTGTAAATGCAGAGAAGCATTGAAATTACAACCCCATTTTATCATGAAGTGACAGAAGAAAAGAAATCAAATGGGTGGTTTCAACAAGATTCTGCTACTGCCCATACAGTAGAGGAGTCCATGAAAAAAATTAGGGAAGTGTGTGAAGATAGAGTGATTAGTGCTGGTGTATGGCCCTCTCGCTCCCCCAATCTAATAGTATGTGATTTTTACTTGTGGGATAACCTGAAAGACAAAGTTTATGAGACAAATCCTCATACATTGGAAGAACTAAACCAAATAATAGAAATGAAATCGCAAACATTACAGTGGCCCAACTTAATCGTGTGGATCAGAATGTGTTGTCCCGATATAATGCTTGTTTAGCCGAGGGCAGATGACATTTCCAGCATCTTCTATAAGGTGTTATACATGCTTTACACGAGGAGTTTATGTAGGAACAAAGCTGGCTGTGGCACACCCAATCTTGCACAGGAAAATGCCATGTGCCCATTAAGTTTTAAATGAAGAACCCGGTATGTTAATTCATAAAAAACAAAGTACCAACCTTAATGACACTCTAAAATGACTCCATTATTGTGCAGGAGGAGGCTGTAGTGGAGTAAACTACAGATCATATAATAACATTCTTAGTTTGTGTTACAGAACATAAAAAAAGCATATACAAGAAGGGTGAATAAAGCTGGTATTGTAATGGGTCAACCATAAGACTGTGAACCGCCTGCGCTGTGTTTTGTCTGTACAGGTCCTCTGTGCTCGTCACCCACTGCCGCTGTCATAGAACAGTGCGGATAAAACCATACAGCATTTTTAAAACTACTTTTAAAGGCTTTACTTACCAATATAATTATAGCAGATGCTGAAACTGGCCACTGTCGTCCATACATTTTTGGCACCTCTTTAGGAAACCATCCATCACTTGCCATAGTTCACATTGAGGAATGCTGGTAATTTTCTGATGGATATTTTGTTTTAATTCTCCCAGGGTGTGTGGGTTTGTGTTGTACACTTTATGCTTTAAGCTACCCCAGAGGTAGGAATCGCAGGGGATTAGGAGGTCGGGGACCGTGAAGGCCACAAATTTCTACTAATAATTCTGCCTGTAACACACTTTCAATTGTTCTCATCGAAAGATTGGCTGTATGAGTTGTTGCAGCGTCTTGTTGAAAAAAGGCAAAATATCTACAAGGAAGAATAGGAAGAGCAATTTGTTACACCTCAAGCGTAAAATGTCAGATGCTTCCTTGTTGAAATGTTTTACTAGGAACCTTCAAGAGCAATGTAAAACATCACTTTAGGTACAACGTGATATAAAAAATCACTCAGAATTCACAGGTTAGTAGTTTATAAATTTAATGCACATTATTATTTCAATAATAATAAAAATTGACCAATTTCAGAGTATGCAAGCTGCAGATCGTTTGTTATCAATAGTGAAGCTTACATATATAGCTTTGTGAATAGTTTTTTTCCAAACTAAAAACAGTGAAATCAAATTGAAGGTGACGCATTTCTGATGAGCAATTTTCTTTGCAATAAGATAGCTAACTGTGGTACTTCTGTAGATGTTGCTAGTTTTCACTGTAGCATTTGCAATGCTATTGTTAAAAATCAATAAAATGGTTTAGTAACACGCCACGCTCACCATCAAAAGGTTATTCAAAAAACAGCATAAAAAACCATATTGGTGACCTCCGATGATTAGATTACTGAACAAGAAAGTGAAGTAATAAAAACATGGACAACAGCTACGACAGTACTGAAGGGCCGCTAACCACAACATCAAACGAAATGGAACTTGCACATGTTTCAGTGAAGATTCCGCCAATCTAGAAAAGAAAAATTAAGGAATTGTTTCTTCAAGTTGAAGGTCAATTTACCACGTTAAATATAAAAAGTGAAACAACAAAATTTAACCATGTGATTTCCTCGTTAGAAGTGGATGTCGTGGAATTAATTTCAGACTTTTTGACTCGACCATTATCTAACATGCCGTTCACAGACTTTAAAACTAGACTTATTCAGGAATTTGAAGAGTCAGAAAATAGGAAAGTGACGAAACTATTAACCTCTTGAGCGACAGCCATTTAAAAGCTCTGCAGGCCGAGAACAGATACCCAATATCCAGCGCAGGGCATTTAAATTGTTAAATGTGCTAAAAGTGCTTCCTAAATACACAGCTGTATTTTGCGTAAATTTTAAGTTATTTTAATGATACAAAAACTGGTATAAAACTCATTATATGCAGTATACATGTACATCATCAGCAATGTTGAGTTGCATTTACAAATCGTTGAAATGGCACTATTTGTTTCACTGTGGTAAAAAGTTAACTTTGCTTTGTCGAACGCATCTCGGAAAGAAACAGTAGTGGACCCATTGTATGTGTAAGCTATGCGTCAGCAAGTCACAGCACAATGTGAAATAGAACACTACTGTATGCGTGGTTTATGAGTCATCAGAATAAAGCAGGTTTGCAATTTTTCCTTACACGTGTTTCGTAACTTGGATATAGCTTACAGGCTCCGTTTGTTTCTTTCTTGAAATGCATACGTATACTTTCCTGCTTGTAGCTGAAGTGAGAAGCTATTGAGTGTTACATCTCAGAGCTAAAACATGGCATCAACAAGCAGTGTTGCACAAAGGTTAGCGAGTGGTGGAAGTGTAAGGGCTTCTGAAATTACACACGATAATGTGGAGGACTTCTTGCTGTGTGACAGCGATTTGGATATCAATGGCGAATTTTCCGAATTTGAGGGGGGTGTGGAGGATATAGGTACAAGTAGCAGTGAGGAAGAACGTGACCAACTTCCTTCAGGTGTTCGTGAAGAGTCAGCATTGTGGAGTGCTGAAAACAATTGTAATACAAACAGGCACATCTTCACGAGCACAGGGTCTGGTGTTCAATCCCAGGCTCAGCTGACTTCTGACAGCCAACCAATTGACATTTTTACAAAATTTTTTACTACCGACTTAGTGTCTCTCATTGTTTCAGAAACAAATGTATATGCGAGTAAGGTGAAGGAAGACCTGCTCTCTAAAGGTAAATTAGGGCCAAAGAGCAGAATTCAAAGGTGGACAGAAGTAACACTCAATGAGATTTACAGGCTAATTGGTCTAATTATACTTATGGGTGTTATTCGTAAACCTGCATTATACATGTATTGGTCCACAGATGACATGCTAGCTACTCCTTTTTTTGGAAAATGCATGTCAAATAACAGGTTTACGTCAATTTTGCGGTTCCTTCATTTCACCTGCACAGAGAATGTAAATGACAAACTCCACAAAATTAGGCCTGTTTTCGATTATATTATTTCAAAATTTAAAGAAAATTATGTGCCTGGTGAAAAGGTCACTGTTGATGAAAGCCTAATGCTTTGGAAGGGCCGCTTAGGTTGGAAGCAATACATCAAAACAAAAAGGGCTAGATTTGGCATAAAGAGTTTTGATGTTTGTGAAAGTAAAACGGGATATCTTTACAATAGCTGCATTTACACTGGTCAAGGGACTGACAATACTGGAGACAAAGATTTGGGCTTATCTGGCTCCATAGTAATGCACCTAATGGAACCTGTGCTTGATCAGGGTAGGACTGTGTACTTAGATAACTGGTACAGCTCTCCTAAATTATTCATGGCCTTACACAAAAGAAAGACTAATGCAATTGGAACAGTATGTTCAAATCGTATTGGTTTGCCAAAAGATGTGAATACGAAGGCTCTAAGGAGAGGGGAAATGGAGGTGCGTCAGCTCCCACCTTTGACCTACCTTGCCTGGCAGGACAGGAGGGTAGTTACGGCATTATCCAATTGCAGCTCTAAGATTTTGATGATTGACACTGGAAAAACAGATGCCCATACCAAAATGTGCATTTTCAAGCCTGACGTTATCCAGGAATACAATATGCACATGGGCGGTGTCGATCTAGTAGATCAGGTATTGCAAGCATATCCCTCTTTACGAAAAACAGTGAAATGGTATAAAAAGGTATTTTTGCACCAGCTGGATATAACCATATACAATTGTTTGGTAATTTGGAGAGCTCTAAACCCACACAAGACAATGACCTACCTGGACTTTCGACTATCAATAGCTCGCAGCCTAATTGAACAATACCAGGTTGAGAGGCCTCTTCATACTGGGGGTAGAAAATCCAAAACCCCTGCACCCCTCAGACTTCAAGGAAAACATTATCCTAAAAGGATACCGTCAACAGGAAAGAAGTCCCGCCCATCTCGAAGGTGTTTCGTGTGCCGCAAGAAGGGAATCGGCAAGGAAACTGGGATGATCTGTGGCGAATGTGGAGATGTGCCCTTGTGTGTTTATCCCTGTTTTGAGGCATATCACTGCAGAAGGAACATATAAAGGTAAGCCAGTAAAGCATATAGAATTTAATTAAATGTTTCATAACGGGGGAAAATTAAAATAAGTTGAGTTAGATATTGGATAAATAAGGGTTAAATGCACAAACGCACAGGACGTGTATACATGTCCATATCGCTCGTCCGTCATTTTGAATGGACGTGATTTCACGTCCATATCCCTGAAGAGGTTAACAGAGGTAGAATTAGGCGACAAAAGGCCGACTCAACTCTTGCGAGAGATGCAAACTTTAGCTGGTATGCAGGTTAAAGACGACTTCTTAAAAACCATATTTATGCAGCACCTTCCTGTTACTGCACGATCCATATTAGCAATGAGCAAAGATGATCTTGACACCATAGCCACTATGGCTGATAAAATTATTGAATTTTCCCCACCAGGATCGAATATATGTGCTCAAAACATGCAGTCGCCATCATCCGTCGTTATCAGTAAAATGAACGATACCTGCAACGATCATATTGCAAGAATGGAAGCACAGATCGCGGAATTGACGTTGACCATCAATGAGTTAAAAACATTGTCACACTCTTCAAGGAATAGCTCACTTTCATTGTGATCCTCACGAAGCAGATCACGAGACAGGTCGAGGTCAGGCCAGCGTTTTAACCCTCATGGAACACTATGTTGGTCTCACTTTAAATATCGCCATAGAGCAAAGAAATGTCACAGTCCATGCTCATACCAACCACCAACCTCCCTGCATTCTACAAAGCAGTTAAACTCAAACGCTCCACACTAGCGGCGGCAGGTGATGGAAGCCACTTTTTGCACCGCCTATTTTTTACAGACAGAAACAGTGGGTGCAGATACTTAGTCGACACCGGAGCCGACATATCATTAATTCCCCCTTTGAATGGTGATCGTTGCAAGAAAGCAGAATGTAAACTTTACGCAGCAAACGGCACCTGTATAAATACTTATGGAGAGCGCTTATTAGGACTCAACTTGGTCTATGGCAAAATTTTACATGGAACTTCGTGGTTGCAGACGTACAATCCCCAATCGTTGGAGTAGACTTCATTCACCATTACAATCTTTTACTAGGTCTAAAGAACAGGAGACTTATTGATTCTATGACCTCAGCAACAACATTTGGCACACTGATTCAGACATCAAGAATAAATAGTTGTAGAAGTGCCTTCAAGAATCTGAACTTATTAACTCTACCCTCTCTGTATGTATACCGTCAACTGGGGTAAATTCAGACACATGAGGTAAATTCGGACAAAACACCTTTTTTTATTCTACAGTTTGTCATTCTGGAACAAGTGAAGTACAATTTCTGCGCTAGCGACATCTGTATGAAGGACACATTCCCGCGCTTAGTTTGGCATGTTAATTGTGTATTTAGTAACAATAGTGCGTCCGAGAGTGGGCATTGTTGTCAGCTTCATTTTAGCTTTTACTGTTGTCGGTATAACTTCTTGGTACACACGTCTAGTTTAACAATCCAGTCGCTGTTAATTATTGACTTCAGTTCACCTGGTTATGTATAAACGTCACTAAGATTTATTGGTTGAGTTTACGTGTATAGTTTGAATTTCCTGCATATTTATTTGCAAATCTGTTCGACCTTGGGGTAAATTCGGACAATGCCACGTGTGTACAAAAGAAGATTGGGAAGCCAAATGTACTGCAACTATGAAGAAAAGAAACTTGATGATATTACAGCAGAAGCAGTTTCATTTGCCATAATGTCAACATGGATATCTCGTTTTGGAGTGCCACAAATAATAACCACCGACCTAGGAAGACAATTTGAATCTCAATTGTTCAAATGTGTAACCAGCGCACTGGGCATTGTCCATATCAATACAGCATATCATCCTCAAGCAAATGGGAAAATTGGCTCTGGCATCATCAGTTAAAGACAGCTTTTAAAGCACAGATGTCTGACGATTGGGTTTTGAAGCTGCTTTTAGTCTTGTTAGGTCTTCGCTCATACGTCATTCCACAAGTTGATACCACACCAGCAGAAATGACCTGTAGTTCAGCAATCCAATTTCCAGGAGAATTCCTCAATGAAGAAAAATTAGTAATTGACATTCCAGCCTTCGTATTCAAATTGAAAGAACAGATGAGGAACCTAAAGTCAATTCCCATTGAACATCATGACAGCAAAAAGATATTAATTCACCCAGAACTCATGAAAAGCAAATTCGTTTTCATTCGACATGATGCAGTTAGAACCCTGCTTCAGCCGACATACATGGACCGTATCAAGTTCTATCTTGCAATTACAAACACTTCGAAGTAGAGACATCAATTGGAAGACAAACAATTAGCATCGACAGATTAAAACCTGCTTTCATTCTAAAAGAATATTCTTCTCACAGCTTGGAAAACACATCCGAAGGATCCACATTGGATATTCCCTCATCTTCTCCATCTAGCAATGAACCCTGTGCACCTTTACCACAAACTACAAGATCAGGTCGACAAGTCACCTTCCCTCGAAAATACATGGACGCTGTCACTGCGGAGGGAGTGTGTAGCAGTTCCTAGTGGAGAATCCCAGAAACTTTCGAGTGCAGTTGATGTTCTATGTTTAACATCTTAGTTTTATTTTCTATGTTGCTATCTTTTGTTTTACTTTGTTAAGAATCAATAAAATGGTTTAGTAACACTCTCAACTTCAAAAGGTTATTCAAAAAACAGCATAAAAAACCATAGTATACTGCATATCAAAGTCGCTCAGTCCACTTTCCCCTCCCTCTGAAGCCACCTGCTGTTGTGTGGTATGGTATTCTTAATGACAGGTTCCAGGTTCCCTCCACACCTGTGTTATGCAAAAGGCATAGGTGGTTGAGTTCCATGTAACCAGTAGCAACAGTTGTGTGGTACCCAACACATATCCTCATCTACCTTTGAATCAAAATACAACTCGTACACCTGTTTGTCAAATGGAGAAATGGGATATGTTTGGGATTTTGTTATAAACTCACCACATAAATAACAGAAAAGTTTCGGTGAATTAATAAACTTGCTAAACACCGCTGAGCATGAGAAACACTTCAGCACATACTGACAATATTATTCTCACTAGGAGAACACACTGCATGATCTCACTAGCCCTAACTAATGCAACTGCACTCCAGTTTACCTACACAGTCTTTACTGTCATAATCTGAGCCTTTAAATACATAGGACTCACATCAGTGTTCTTGGCTTCCGGTGAAGGCCACGTCATTTTTCTTGAGATTGCCGATGTTTCACTCATCCTGTTGTGAGCTTCTTCTGGGCTGTTGTCCAGTCTTTGCTCTGATGGTCTCACTTATATACCCGATGCGGTTTTCTGGCGCTCCCATCCCCTGTCTCTGATTGGTCTCTTGGTTTTGCCCCTTGCCTTCCATTGACTGTGCTGGTGAGCAGGGTTTTCCATGTGTTGTGCAGCTGTTTTTCATTGTCTCTATTGATAATGTTCTTTTCTTTGAAAGTCTCTATACTTTCGCGAGTCAGCCTGTGGGAGAAATTGTTGCAGGTGGCTAGGACATCTGTTTTATTGAAATTGATGTGTGCCCGGTTGTAATCACGTGTTATGCTAGCGCAGATTTTTCAGATTGCTTTAGCTTTAGGCTGCTTCTGGGTTCTTTTCTCTGTGCTATAATTGATCTGCCAGTTTGGCTAATGTAGGCATCTCCAAATCCGCATCTAATTCTGTATATGCCAGTGTTTTGGAGCATACTAGCAGTATCCTTCATTGGCCGGAGAAACAATCAGAGTTTCCTCGTTGAGGTGTAGCATGCTCTGATGTTGTATTATCTGAGGATGGTCAAGATCCGGTCGGTTATGCCTCAGACGTAGGGTAGTGTGGTCCATTTTAAGTCACTTTTCCAGGATCCTGTCCGCTCTCCTTTTGGGAGTTTGTGCTGTTGTTCTGTATTTGTCGTATCTCTTTGTAGCGGTAGCCGCCTGCCTGAAGGATGCTGTAGAAGTGTTTCTTTTCATCTCTGATGAACTCTAGGTTGCATATTTGGTTGGCCCACAGGAATAGTGTATTGATAATCCCTCATTTTACGGCAGGCAGATGATGAAAGAATGCATCAGGAATCAGTTGGTATGTGTTAGTTTTCTATATACTGAGCAATGCATTGTATTGGTGTTTTCATCTCGTTGCACGGGAGCTTCCCATTCTCTTCTACTTCCATTGTGAATTGTATGTTCGGGTGGAGGCTGTTAAGGTGTTCCAGGAATGCGCCTATGGTGTCCTACCCATGCGGCCATACCACAAAGGTGTCGTCCACATATCTTAGCCATAGCGCTGGTTTGAGATCATGTCAATGGCCGTATTTTCTAAATCTTCCATAAACAGGTTTGCGACCACGGGTGAGAGCAGGCAGCCCATTGCTGCTCCCTCTTTCTGCTCATAGAGATCTCCTTTGTAACTGAAGTAGGTGGTTGTGAGACAATGCTCCACTAGTTGTGGCCAAGTCTGTTGTGTTCGAGTGTATCTGTGATGATTTTCAAGGCATATTGTATGGGTACTTTGGTGAACAGGATGAGGGAAATGTCTGCAATCTCAAGAAAAATGATGCAGCCTTCACCAGAAGCCAAGAACACTGATCAAGACACAGGCCGTGGAAGCCTATGCATTCACATGAATCACATGTTTGTGAGTCATGGCAAATCTCATTATTGCACTGTATAATTTACATGTGAAAGGAAGATGTGTTATTATTATTTATTTATGCCAACCAGCTTGCTGTTGGTGTTTTTAAACACACAAGCCATGTGTGGACAATGGGCTATGACATTGAATTTTTCAGTCCCAATTCAACCTCTTAGAACATGTGTTAATTTACATATATTTTAAAAGGAAGAAATTCACAACAACATGATACGTTTGTCATTATTTAACAGTTCTCACACTCATACAATATCCATAGATTCATTATTTATTTATTTATTCATTTATTTTAGAGGATTGGGGCGGACAAAGGGCATTTTGTATATGAAACAAATATATGTTATTGTCAACAAGGCAAACAAACATATCAGAAAATATATGCACCACAATTATGTTTCTCATTGAGGCCCAGTATTATAAAGCACATTTAAACTCCCAGTTAGGTTTAAACTATACTTTGTTTTACTTCATTTAATAATGATATTTATTGCAGCCAAACTGGCCATTTAGTATGTGAAGTACACAATTTTACAAGTTGTGCTCAATAAGGTAGGAGAATTGTTCTTAGTTACTACAGAGTTTCACTGATGACTGATCTCATCCTACAGTTTAACACATGGTATCTCTCACACTGGTCACCACATCTTGTACACATACGATCTGGGCGGGGCTCGGTGCTGCACAGCTTGTGGTGAAATCCATGCACAGAGAATCTTGTCACTGTATAACCTCTGTGAGTCCAATTACGGCTTATCATGGCTTCATTATCCTGTTGTGTGGTTCACTCAGTAAATCCTGATATGCTGGGGCTGCTGGGTGCAGCTCTTCTGTGTACAAGGGCTCTTTGGTCAGTTCATGTATAAGCCGGGAGTGTGTGTACTTGGAGAGACAAAGCACCCTTTTCAAGTATGTGGTCTTCAGTTTCTCTATTTTTTCAAGCCTTCTTTTCTTTAGATGTGCCCATATATTTTCCAGTCTATTAGTATATGTCACACTTTGAGGTCAAATAGTTGTAGGGCTGTTTCTTGAGAGAGTTTGTTTATTGACTTTATATCGCTTGTGGCTGTTATTGCAGCATTTACTCTGTCATTTACATGATGTGTGAATACGATTCCCTTTGTCTAGAGTAACTCCTAGGTATGTGAAGCTGGTCACTGATTTAATGTAGAAGGCGCTGCTATTCTGAACCTCATGGAGACTGTTTTCCCTTCGTTCAGTGCTAGATTGTTCTCTTTTGTCCAGTGCACTAATTGGTTGAAGGTCTGCTGCAAGTCGCTCTCTGAGGTTGAGGTCAGCACCATCTCGTCCACTGACACATGGCATTATTTATAATACAAGATCTCAGACATCCAGGAAGAGCTTTAGAACAGAATTGTGGGTCTGTGAATATTTCACTTCAGCAGTGCATGGTGCACTTGTGTAAATGTGGAGGGGGACACTCAAGTGGTTGAGGGATAGTCTGCCTTCAAGATGTGGTGGGGGGAGACATGTGGATTGCATTGAAGTATGTATACATACTCACAAATGCAAATGCAAGTGGCGATTCAAGACACAGCCCATTTGAGTGTCCAATAGACGATAACACGTGGAACAGAGACTATCAATAAACTCAGCTGCATGCTGGAATA
Source organism: Tenodera sinensis (assembly GCA_030765045.1). Classification (NCBI taxonomy): domain Eukaryota; kingdom Metazoa; phylum Arthropoda; class Insecta; order Mantodea; family Mantidae; genus Tenodera; species Tenodera sinensis. The sequence goes on along the minus strand of CM060962.1, from coordinate 205,574,657 downwards.
TCAACTTGTGTAAACTGCGTTGGTACACATTGTGGAACATAAAAATATTCTGCTCTCCTAATGCACTCAATCATTTTTTCCATGACTGTACCTATCTTTGTTCTTCCTCTTCTATTGTGTCACTAGAATCATTTTCCTAAAAAATATCTTGGACTAGCACATTTTGCTAATATCTTCTTAAAGAGGATCAAAATCACAACCATATTCTGCATGTACTTTATTACTTATGTATTATATTTGTACATTGTTCAAAATGTCATCTTATTGTGCAACCATTTCCTGGTTGAAACTCTGTATTGAAGAATTTTGATTGTGTGCATTGTCTAGTGGTTCTTTTTGAGTCAGTCTCAATAACTCCAACATTTTTTCCTTCTGGACATTTTGCAGATAAAAGAATTGGCTGAGCATATGTCGTTTTGTGCACAAAGTAGGGCTCTATAGTTAATCCTCTTCTATTCGGAATGATTATACCAATATTTAGATAAATCCTAATATTAAAAGAGTTTTAATTCTTCCCTGTAGTGTAACAAAGCTTACACTTCCTGCTGATAAGCCTTTTAAAACATACTTCAAATATGTCTTCACATTAACATATTTGAGGGATTACCAGCAATTTAAATTATAAATGAGGTAGTGATGTGCAGACACTGTTTTCTTACATTGTAACAGAGTTTTGCTGCATTCTTTCATTGTTGAGTCGTAGCATGGGGTAAGAATACGGGTATAAAGGGCGTACTTTTGCACATGTCTACTTTCTTATAGTGCTATCCCTACTTACTGCTTTTTGACATAGTAGGTTTAAAGATAATTGCAAAGACGGTAACTGATTTGTCATATTTTGAACAAAAAGTTCATTTATCACTTTTTACTTTCTGTACTATATATATAGTAAGTAGAGGAAGTATTGTATTCCACCCAAAAATTCGATGTCAAGATTTCAGCAGAAATATATGTTTTGAGGCCCTCTAAAACCAAAAAATGCTTTTTAGAAAAAGGTCTGCGTGTGTGTTTCTGTCAGTCTGTGTGCAACATAACTCAAAATCGAAAAGTTGGTTAAAAACCAAAGTTAGTATTTAAGTTTAACATCTTTTAACATATGACATGAACATTTTGAAGAAAATTCCTCCACCCAAAACTACCCTTTATTTGGAAAATGTTTTTCGAAAATTTTGATTTTCTCAAAAATGATTCTGTCAATTTTTTTTAAAATGCCATATGTTTAAGATATTTTTATGACAAATGCCATGTATATTTTGAATTTTCTGGCTATAGCCCATGTAGTCCTGTTTACTCTGGATGACTTTTGCATAACCGGTAACCCGTGAGAGATAGACCAAATCTAACTATACAAAAAATGTAGATGGATGGAGTTTAGGGGCCCGTCGACAACTAGGTCATTTGGGGGGGGGAATGTAGATCTAGCTAAAACACACAATTTATGTGCAAATAAATTTTTTTGTAGAGTGAACCATTCTCCTTGTTATTTATGTGAGTTTTGCACAACTTAAACTTACATCAAATGGAACATCGTTATTTATTTTTTTATATGTTAACCGTACAAAGAGAACAGAATCTCAAAGTTTTAAATGATTTGACTATCACTCAAAGTCTACTGTATTCTCATATTCCCCTTGTACCTACAAGGAAATAAGCAATAAGATAATTTCTGCAAATGTTTATCTCAACTAACATGAAGAAGATATAGGAAGAAGAGTTTTTAAGAATGGTTACTACAAGAGTACAGAAAGTCATGTGAGTGCAACACATCAGATTTTTAACATTGTATTGTGGTGTAGGAAATCATGATAATTCCAAGATTTTTTTTCTGAGTTACTGCCTTTTTCCTCAGCACAGCGGTATTGGTGTTAATTTTTTAACTTATTTGTTGCACACATTAGTGTGGAAGAACAATTATGAAAACATAAAATAACAAAAGTAGTTGCCAGCACTGCAAGTTATTTTTGATGTGCTGTAGTTCATCAAATAATTGTCACATCTTTTAAGGTTTCTTCATAAGGTAAAAAGACACAGTGTGACATTACGTGGAGAATAAATGACTTGGGACTAGTGTATGGTAATGGGAGTAACAGTTGAGCATATTAAAGTATGGGCACTTGTGCCGTTTGTATGTAAGGAGTAGGATAGGAAACAAAAGTAATGCTTACACTGCAATGCAAACACCTACTGCAATAGATAAGAAAAATATGACTGAATTTATTAAATTAAGACTTGTATTGTTTACAAAAGCATTTACAATACTATTGAAGTGCATGTACTTTTTAACTGAGTTTCAACGTTCTTTATATACTTTGGCTAATGGTTGGGTTGTTGCCTCAACATTGGAATGCCACTTATAAAGCATGATGATTATAATTATATAAGTAATTGTACTTATTAATTACAGAAGTGCAAGTTATTACAGTATTATCGGAGAGATTGAGAAAATTTTGTTTGAATAGGCACCGCTCAATCCTCCTGTCACTTATAATTACTTAGCATTTAAAATCCTCTTCTTCTCGTTCAATTCCTAAGTCGTTATTACTTGTTCAGTAGCTGTGCCTAGCCAGAGACTGCTAGAAAGGGTGTGGAATCACTTACAAATGAAGGTTTTCAAGCTACCAATTAGAACAAGTTCAAGTAGGATAGAATTACGTTACTTTATTTAGAATTACGTTACTTTATTGTATACGAGGCACAAAGAAATTTAAAATATTACAATTATTACACACAAATGAATTGATGAAGATTGCAGTTTATAGCTTTACCGAGATTTCAGTTTCTGTATGAGTAGCCGCACATAAGCCAAAAGTTTTTAAGTCACTAGGATGAAAGCCGAAATGATCTTGATGTTAATTTAGCCTACTCTATGATGAGCCGAAATAATTTCTTGAAGTAAAATGTTCCTATTCTACGCAATATTGCCAGATAATTCTTTATGTTAATTTACCCTCTCAAATTTCTAGCGTACTTAATGAGTACTAGTGTACTTAATTTGCACGTGTTCTACGTAATGTCTCGGCGTAGTAGTTGACTGTTCTGTTCGTGCGATTGTTTGTGACTCCTCTATTCGTGTTGTATTTTGCGACTCCCCTGTTCGTGTGATATTTTGGGACTCCCCTGTTCGTGTGGTATTTTTCAACTCCCCTTTCCATACGGGAATACGAAAGGCATATTCAGTTCCCCTCCACATCAAAATTTTAAGTTTCACTCTCATTGGAGCGAGTTCTCCTGATTACTTCACATTTTCGTATTTCTTAATTTTCTAATTGGCTATTGACCAAACATGTCGGTGGACAAGATGAGAATTTGCCGCTGAAATATCATGTCCTGCCCCTAGTGGTAAACTTTTGAACATGGTTGATAGGCACTTTTATGACTTTTGCCTGACAAAGGCATAATCCTGCCTAACAATGGAGCTTACCATTTGGCTGGCGACAGACTGTCGCTCTTTCAAGCAGAACTAATTCAGTTCAAAGAACCCGGGTGATGTCCCTGAAGCGAAATCTTTTGAATTTTACCTATAAACTGCATTTTGCGTGGGTGATTTCTTATACTTACAAATATATACACTAACATTTATGAGTATTTACATGTATGCGTTTACATAATAACTTGTATTACTCCTGACACTTGCCCTGTGAGTGGTTCTAAATAAAAAATGCTGGAACTAGTCATGTTTCATAACTTTCATTTATATTTCTCTTAGGCACGGTATAAATACCGTCTCAGAGTCAATATTAATGGACTATGGAACAAGTTTGTAATTTGGCTAACTTTCTCTCTGTAGTTTGATTAGCATTCAGTTCTGTGAATGCAATGTTTTTTCATTTAAAACCTGCTATATAAATTTTGTATTTCCCCATAGTGGAGTTTCACAAAATAAGCGCTTGTTGCAGTAACTATAGAAACAACCTACGCAATTCAAGAATAAGATGGTTATTGACCTGCCATGTGCTAACCAAATGGTTCACATAATTTGCCACTCAATTAGCTTATCTTCTCGTAGTGTCTGCTGATTCCCGCACTTTTGGTACTTGAAACAATCGGGGTTGATTGATGGTTTAGCCACTATCTTGGCAGTCTGCAAACTGATGAATGTTTTCCATGAAATGAACAGGTTGCAGTGGCAGCATGTTATTTTTCAACATTTCTCAATAGTGAATACCTGAAATATTAATGCAACAACTAGGCGATGAAATGCTTTAGTCCTAATGTGTCGATCTGGGTGGCTCAGATCCTAAGGTCATGGGTTTAAATCCAGCCCAGATCGATAGTTTTCAAGTGTGCTTAAAAATGACAGCTCCATGTCAGTAGATTTACTGGCATTTAAAAGAACTCCTGCGGGATGAAATTCCAGCACACCAGCGATGCGTGAAACAATTTTTTTTTCCTCTCCCCTAATTGCTTGTCTATAAACCAAGGTGTGACCATTATGTGATCAGTTATGCGACAGAGTATGGTATATCTAATACCTGAGATTGCCTTGAAGGTTATCCGTGATACTTTAGAGATGAGTAAGTTTAAAGCATGTACAAGTATGAGGTGCAGTTCAAAAGTAACGCATAAAAAGTTCTCACACAAAATCATCCATAACACACGTCATTTTTCCACATGGCCTCCTTTATTTAAACACAGTTGCCAATGCTCAACCCATTTTTCATAACATTTTTTGCAGGAGTCTTTGGGTATATGTTTTAGACACTAGTACACTGCACATCCTAGGCTTGATCTCAAAGAGAATTGTCTCCCTTGGAGAGTGTTTTTCGGGGTTTCAAACTGACAGAAATTACTTGGAGCAAGGTTGAGTGATTAGGGAGGATGTCTCAGGTGTCTCAATTCCATTTTGCAATAGAAATTCAGTGACAATCCAAGCCTTGTGTGGTGGAGCATTGTCTTGGTGGAAGATGAACCAATTTTCTGCAATTACAGGCAACAGCTGGTTCTTCAAAATGTCTGTGTAACATTCTCCAGTGATTGACATGCACTTAGGAAGAGAATATGACACAATATCACCCTTATAAAACCAGAATATTGAATAAGAGTTTTGTTTGCTGAAGGGCAAGATGAGCATGGTCTGCCCGAGGGCAGCAAATTAGTACTGGTCACGCTTACTGTTTTAAACTTTATCATCCACCTAATTACATTACTATAGTCCAGTGCATCATCTACACAAACAAAGACAAGTTCATGGTAAATATTGACACACTTTTCACCTTTTATACAAAAAAAATTATGACAGCAGCCGTTCTTCTTGCGAAAATTCCATAATAAGCAGCATACAAATATCCTCTTAAGGAAACTGCCACTGAAGCTTCATGAGTTCACTCTTGGAATCGAACTGATGATTTGCTCATTGCCCAAGGTTGTCTCCTTCCCCCACCATCGTTTCTGCTGCAGCAACCATCATACAGTTACAACAAAAATGTATGCATTATTTTTGGACTGCACCTCATATATCAACAATATAGTTGAAGTGGTAATTATATTGACATGACGAGGCGAAGATCCATGGTTTGAGCCTTGGATGTAGCATTGAATTTCCCAAGTCTAATTCAGCTTTGCAAGAACTATGTTTATTGATGAGGGAATATGCAGGTGCATGTCGTGGCTTGAACAGTGGTTGATGGATTCAAAGAATCTGATGATTAAAATTGTACTATTTTATGGTATACTAATACATATCTTTGTCCACAGATTTATGGATGAAATAAAGAACAGCAAGGAAATGAATGAGAGAGAAGGAGAAATTAAAACCAAAATTGAAACAGAGTCAGAGATGCCATTCACTGAAAACTTCATTCTAAAGATAAAAACGGAAACATGTGATGGCGCTAGGGTAAGTTATGTAGAAAGTTTGCAATTACACTGTTTATTGTGTGTTTGATAATTTATTTGAATTATGTTATACAAAATTAATAACACTAAAAGATAGTTTGTGAATGTGTTGAATGTTGAAAGTAATGGTAGTGATAGTTATCAGAAAGCTTTATTGAAATGATCCCAAAATATTTGTGATATTGCAGCATCTTACAGTTGACTTTGATTATGAAGGTAAAGGGGCCAAGTGGAGGGTGGAACAGGAACTAAGGATGTGGAGGATACAAGAGAACCAAGAGACAAGGGAAAATTTTATAATAATGAAATGGAGTTATAAATGCTTCATTGAAATAAAAAGGAGGCAGTGAGGGGAGAGAATAAGCACAAATTTACTCAAAGCAGCTAATAAAAATGACACTGATAGGGTTTGGCAAATGACACTGGGCAACAATGAAAATGTTTCGGGCTTAAAAATAGTGAATTTACATGTATTTCCATCCGCTGAATTAAAAAATTACCATAAAAATTATAGATTAGCTCTTGTTTTGAAGATAAAGTGACATTTCATTTTTTAGAGTGAAGATTTTAAATTTGGGGGAATTTTTTGGGCGGGAGTTGGCACACCTATCAAATAACAAAACACAAATGCTCTTCAGCTGTTTGTAAGTCATAAACATAGATACTGTTGCTGTGACTTTGAATTACATGTAGTTTCTACTCAAATTAATGCAAACTTTCTGGTACGCGAGTGCTTTTTTAGTGTAAAATTTGTAAAAATGCCACGAAAATGTGTAAATATGGTGAATAACTTTTGTTATATTTGTGGTGAAATAACATTTTCCTCACAGAAACACAATCTGACGCCTCTTGTAAAGACTGCTTATCAATATTATTTTGGTATGAAAGTAGGGGACCAGGATAAGTCTTGGGCTCCACATATATGTAGCAACGCATGTTCAGTTACACTGCGAGAATGAATGAAAAAGAATAAGCGATGTATGGCTTTCGCTGTGCCTATGATTTGGCGGGAGCCTACAAACCATACAGATGACTGCTATTTCTGCCTGACTCCACCTATAAAGGCAGGATTGTCAATGAAGAAAAGAAGAACAGTTCAGTACCCAAATCTTCCATCTGCTATTCGACCCATTCCACATTCAGATAGTTTACCAGTTCCTACTCCACCTGAATATTGTGTGTTTGAAGTAGAAGATGAAGACAGTGTGGAACAAGAACCAAACAAGCCTTCTACATCCGATGACCCTGATTTTGAGAGAAAAGATGATAAACCACACAGATTCCTGTTGGTCATGCTGTTCAGATGAAAGAGACATATGCAAATATGAAAGCTCTCTTGGACTCAATTAAATATCACGAACACAAATGGAAAATCTGTGGATTTAAAAGTCATTGCCATACTCTTAGGAATGCAACTGGCTTACACAAAGCATTGCTGCTTCTTATGTATGTGGGACAATAGAGATAGAAAATTGCATTATATTAAAGAAGACTGGCCTGCAAGAAATCTTCACCCTAGCGAGAAAAATGTCGTTGCCAAGCCTCTTGTGGACCCAAAAGATGTTCTTCTTCCACCCCTGCATATCAAGCTGGGTTTGATGAAAAACTTTGTCCAAGCTATGAACTGAGAAGGACGGGCCTTTAAGTACATAAGAGAGAAATTTTCGAAATTAAGTGATGCAAAAGTTAAGGAAGGCATTTTTGTCGGACCACAAATAAGAGAACTTGTAAAGGATCCTGCATTTGACCAAGTTTTGGAGGGGAAAGAAAAGCAAGCTTGGGAAGCCTTCAAGGGTGTTGTTCATGGATTTTTAGGCAGCAAAAGAGATGACAACTACAACCATTTGGTGACAGTGCTCCTGCAAAAATACCATAACCTTGGATGCAACATGTCCCTTAAGATCCATTTTCTCCACTCCCACCTAGACTTTTTCCCTCCTAGTTGTGGAGCTGTTAGTGATGAACATGGGGAGAGATTCCATCAGGACATTTCTGTTATGGAACAAAGATATCAGGGCCGTTGGAATGAATAAATGCTTGCGGATTACTGTTGGTCTTTGTATAGGGATTCTGCGCAACTCCATCACAAGAGGCAAGCTAAAAGACAACGAAGTCAACAGGCCACCACATGATTCTCTTCAGACATGACTATCTGCGAAGTATTTTTCGAGCAATTTAGAACTCTTAGCATGTAATTACCAGTTAAAAAATTGTATTAAAAATAATATTAAATGTAATTAAAATGTATCCTTTTCTCTCAATCCGTTAATATGTAATACTTCCACCTTGTGTATATCATGGAAACTAGAGCTAATAAAGATTTTTCATTGTCATATTTGTTTTTCTCAACCCAAAATTAGTAGGAATTGCCTCATGAAGTGCTCGAAACATTCAAAAATTGTTTTTTTGTTGCCCAGTGTAATTAGAGGAATTTATAAAAATGTTAAAAGGCAAAATGTTATAAGACTGGAAATATGATGTAGTTATTTTAAAAATCTTCTGTGTACAGAAAATAAAGTAGTGAACCTGAATTTGGGGGTGTTAAATGTAGACTGCATAGTTGCGAGAACTGTAAATGAAGGGTGAGAAGAAACAAAAAGATTAAAAAATATGAAAGCAGGAGGAATTGATAGTTTCCCAGGGGAATTCTGGAAAGCATGGATAAAGAGAGAAAGAAAGGAGATGAAAGATGATGAGTAGTGTATTTTAAGTAAGGAGGGTATCATATAGTTGGAGGACAAGTAGAATTGTACTGATTTATAAAGGAAAAGGGAGGATTAATGACCCAGTTAACTACAGGGGATTAGTTTTTTGTTAGTTTTAGGAACAAGATTTTAGCAACAAGATTACAATCATAGATATATGTATATATACCACTAATATGTTTTGTATTAGGTTGAATGGAAATGAAGTAACAGAGAAAGTTACAAGTAATAAGGGGTTAAGACAGCGATGTAAGCTTAGCCCTATACTGTTTAATTTATTTATAGATGATATGCTGGATGAGTTGGACAAAAATAATTTATACTTGCCTCTGTGAACAGAGAAATGCCAGGATTACTTTTTGCGGATGATTTAGTGGTAAGCTCGATTTCAGTTGAAGGATTATCAGGGGTTAAACAAACGCTTCGCCTTGAGTAGCAGAGTGCTACTGTTAGTGTTTAACACCCACTTTTACTACTATGGCACTGCAGGCTGTGACACTGATGATACGTGAAATGAAGATGGAGCACCAATGGAATGAGATGGCAGAGGAAACCAGGGAACCCAGAGGAAATCCACCCCAGTGCCGCTTCGTCCACCACGAATCCCACATGCGGTTGCCTGGGATCAAACCCGGAGCACTTTGGTGAGACACGAATGGTCTAACCACTTGGCCATGGTGCAGCCATCTGGGGGTGAGATTGAGTAGTAATGGGACATGGAAGGATCAAAAGATTAATGCTTTAGCTAAGGGAAAAATAGCGATGAACGCTATAAGACTATGTTTACAAAAGATACAAGGAATACAAGTCAAGTGACTGGAAAGAATATATATGACGGTGGTGGAAGCAAAAATGGCCTATGGGATAGAGAATTGGGGATGTGAGGAGGGATGGGATGAGCTAGATAGAATAAATAGATTATTTTGCAAACAGGTACTGGAATTACCTATATCAGCACCAAATGGTGCAGTAATGATGGAAATGGTAAGGTTGGGTATTAAGGGAATGATTGTGGAAGGGACATTAAAATATCAGTACAGAATAAGATTGGGAAAATGCCACTGATATCCAAATCACTTGCATCATTGCAATTTTTCTTTAATTATCCGTGGAAATGACAAGCTGTTGTATCTTTTCTTCTAGAACTCATTTTCCGATGCTGCACTTATTACACTTTTTACTTAGTCAGCTTTTGCTGCTGTTAGAGTTTCTTCTGTAGCTTTATTACTAGGCTTGTAGTCCAGCTGCATTAAATAGGAATCATGTTATGTGCGTTTGTAGTACACAGTGTGGGGAACCAGTTCTGTCCGTCTGCTTTACAGGCAAAACGTGCACAACTTTTTGGTAGCTCATCTACTAAGCTTATTTATTACAGATGACACAGTGAAATCTTTGTTTTCTGCCCAACCTAACCCTTTACTTTACCTCAAATTAATTAAATTGTATTACACTAGGTTTGCACAAACTATTTTGTGACCATGTTCTGCAGTAATGACATCGACTGTGTACAACAGAGCTTACCAAACACAGTTTTATTTGCTTCCCAAGTATGCTAAGTTGGTTGCGCTATCTTTGCAAATATTTTTGGACATAGCTAAAATTTATTAAAAGAGTAAGACAATTACAAATGCTCACAATGTACACACATATACACAGACTTAGACACATGTAAATGCAATCTCAGTTGAACATGGGGAAAGATTTCATTAGACCATATGTACATTGGAGCAATGCTATTGGGGGCAATGAGCAACAAGTATGATGGCTGGCTAGTGTTGAACAGTACTGCAGGGTAGTAGCGGCACATATAAGAGGCATATCAAATGTCCAAAAATAATTTAGGTATGCATGAAAACATATTTCATTAGCATTTCAAGATCTTTGTGTTGATATATCAGCATTTACGGACCAAATCGTGTTGTTTATGTGTCACAAAAACTGAATAGAATTAGATAGTGACTAGTACCATTTACACAAACTATGGGTGCTGTGGAATAACCAATGCCAGATTCGTGATGAGCAAGTTGAAATAAGAATAACCATTGTGGTGCTCGAAAATTTTACAAAGTTGAATTTCGTTGACCAGTGTTATTGTCAGTTATGTGTATTACTGCAAATTGTGCAAAAAATGGGTGCAATGTAATGGTACATGTTCGCAAAATGTTATGTAAGTAATTTCTTAACACACTGTCTTTTAATTTAATTTTTGCAGTATTTTGTGGCAATTGCACTACTTTTCACTCCAGACATCTTTAATCCACTGTGAACTCAACACTGTCGATATATAATTTCTCAACACAACACAACTAGAATGCTGTATAATCTTTGCAGATTCACAAATGACTAAATTTGGTTATACACTGTAGAAAGTATCTTCCGGGCTGTTATGCCGTGGTCTGCTGATCTGAGGATGTTTACCGCAGTTGTAAACGAAACGTCTGGAAGACAGATCTCCAGCAGACCACGGCATAACAGCCCGGAAGATACTTTCTACAGTTTAGACGCCGGCCGTGAAAGCCTACGTAGCTTTGGTTATACAGTTTCAGTGTATATACTAGCTGGATTGTGAAGCGATAACAGGTGCAGTGGAGGAATTCCCTGTTCTTGTCTCACAGGGCTCATATTGCTTGAGTAATCAGGATGTTTATATTTTCTTCCAACTGAAGGGATACTATAGCTGACATATCAGTTTTTCCAATAATAAATAACAAATTGTGACATCGAACCTGTGTAATTGAGCATTAAAGCAGTGGACAGTGACTTGTTAAAAATAATTTGCTGCAACTTTTATGTGATTTATGTGAAACTTATTTTTAAAATGTTTCCTTTGCGTGATTTTTGTGTAATTTATGTGAATATCCAAAAATAATTTAAAAAATCAGAAAATATGTATTTTTATGTGCAATAAAACTTAAAATATTTGCTCCGATGTAAATATCCAGATCACTAAACTAAGTTAAGTTAATGCTTAAATTTCCAGGGAACTGCAAGCAGTCAAGCACCAAGCAGTCAAGTACCTCTGCAACAATTGCCACAGCAACGTATGGCACAGCAACAAATGTCTCAGCAACCAATGGCAAAGCAACAGATGTCTCAACAACAAATGTCTCAGCAACAAGTGTCTCGGCAACCAATGGCACAGCAACAGATGTCTCAGCAACCAATGGCACAGCAACAAATGTCTTCGCAGCAAATCCCTCAGCGACTAATGGCACAGCAACTAATGTCTCAGCAACCAATGTCTTGGCAACCAATGGCACAACAAATAACACAGCGACAAATGCCTCAGCAACCAATGGCACAGCAACAGATGTCTCAGCAACCAATTGTACAACTGGCACAACAAATAACACAGCAGCAAATGCCCCACCAACCAATTGCACAGCAACAAATGTCACACCAACAAATGATACAACATCAAATAGCATCTCAACGAATACCACAGCAACTAGTTCCACAGCATCATGTGGTACTGGGAAATGTTTTGCAAGAGGAACATTTCCCAGCCACTGTGCTGCAGCACACTCCTGGCAGCACACAGCAGCAGCAATACCCTACAATTCAAGCTGCATATCCAGTAGGGAATGTAAATAGAGCATCACAAAATTATTTCTCATCACCAGAGATACTTCTGAGGCCTCTTAATAACAGTGGTCAAATGTTGTCCATGAACACAAGTGCAGATACACTGTTGTCTGTGTTAAATAACAGTTGGTTACATTGTAATGATGGTCAAGGAAGCAACATAATCAAGGGATTGGTTTGGAAACCACAATTAGTCTTGAAACCTGTAGTTGAGACACCCAATGGTGAGGCTGAGGTTTTCATATGTCCACACAATCAGATTCATGTTAACCTGGATGATAACCTAGTACCAATTCCCCTCCGAAGGAGTGTCGCCTTGCCGTGGCGGAGGGGCTCAGTACCCGATCCAGACGGCCTACTAAGTGTGTCTTTCTGACCACTGGTAGGCAAGAGGTGAGGGGAAGCTAAGAACATTCCAAACGGATAGATGAGGCTCGGTAGTCTTGGTCGACAACTCATCTAGGAGAAGAGGACTCCGAAATCAACCTCCCCCAGGGGAACCTACCATGGTAGGTCCGGGTTTGGCGCACCTGGGGCCCTGAGCTGCTCACCATCATTTCACCCCTTCATACTCATTAACTGTGCCACGTGCAGCTTTTATGTTGCCTTTTATATCACCCTCTTCCTCTTCTAGGTTTATTCTGATTATTAGTTAGTAAGGCCTTAGTTTTATAACTCCTGTCTCACCAGCAGGGATCTTTCCTATCTCCGTGGTCCTGTCCCACGGTTTTCGGCGCGGCCCCCGACTTGTGTGCTCTTCGGAGGTCTCAGGCGCTAAGGTTAGGCAGACCCTTCACACTGCCCCCATGTGTAGCCTTAGGTGCGGAGCCCGTCCACACGTCATGTACACCCACGTAGCTCCTTGAGGGCACGGCCGGTGTTAATCTCCCGACGGCCGCGTGCCGTCAGGTTAGTATCACCGGCCGGACGTGTTACCACTGACGGAACCCCGGTGTAATCAACCCGAAGTTCCCTGAATCCACGCTGACTCCGTTGAGGCAGCGTGTGCTAAAGCGGGGAGCCAGAGGCGGTTATTCCTGTGGTGGGGGCATAAAACCGGGGTGTCACGTGGTGAACGGTTTACCCATGCGGACAAGCAGTGGAGATCAGAGGGTAGCCCCTCTGAGTACGCTTTGAGATCAGTCATGGAGGGGTCTCCATAGCGGCACAGACCGTGGAGATTTTGGTGTCTTTTATCCTTTGACCCCCGGATGTCAGGCTGACGCCGACGGTTCCGGATGGGGGTCCAAATAATCATGTCTCCGCGCAACCCCTCTTCCTTTGACCCTTTCTTAGTCTTGACTTTGGCATGTGACGGGAAAACGATAAAGGACCTTAGCCCATTTTATATAAAACGGGAAGTCGACAGAATATGTGGCCCTGTTAAGAACGCGACCAGAGTTCGAGACGGTACGCTGTTGATCGAAACCAACACGGCAGACCAGACCCAGAAACTATTAAAGGCGAGTTTGTTGGGATCCTACCCAATTCGGGTAGCCCCACACAAATCGCTCAACACATGTAGGGGAGTTGTCACCACCTCCAGTCTGGACAATCTTTTCGAACGAGGAGGTTACCACCTGCCTCTCCGACCAGCGTGTGTGTCAGGCTTACCGTCTTACCCGAAAGCAGGATGGCAAGGATGTACCTTTGCGTACGGTGTTTCTGACGTTCAGAGGAACTAAATTGCCCGAATGTATCTTTTGTGGCTACGAACGTGCCGCCGTACGCCAGTATGTGCCGAACCCCATGCGTTGTTTTAGGTGCCAACAGTTCGGCCATACTAAGACCTTGTGTAATAATCCTGCTATATGTGAGCGCTGTGGTTTAGCAGCCCATGAGGAGCCGACATGTACACGGGATCCTCTCTGTGTGAACTGTGAAGGGAACCATCCATCCAGCTCGCGTCAGTGTGCAAAGTTCCTGGATGAGAAGTTTATACAAGAATTGTGCGTGAAAGAACAGCTCACGTTTCCAGAAGCGCATCGTCGCTTTGAGCAGCTGAAACCTGCTACCACCACAGCTTATGTCTTGGCTGCCCGACGCGCTCCTGCCAGCAGCGTAGCGATCCAGCACGTTCCTGTGTCAGATGCTTCTACACAGACTGACCTACCTGCGAATACCCCTTCACTGTCTCGTGCCACAGCTGCACCTGCTACTACATCTATAGCCGTGCAGACACCAGCTCACAAGACAACTAGCCGCAGCCAGCATGTTGACAGCCATTATTCTAGGCCTACTGGTCGCGCCAGCAGTCGCAAATCGTCCATGAAGTCCCGCTCTCGTTCAGCGAGCCGCCGGGGATCTTCAGACTCCCGGACATCGGCGGAGTCACCAGACGATGGCGAATTTAACCTACCCCGTCCGAGGTCGGTTAAGGTAAAGATGAAAAAGAAAAAGATGAAGACGAATCCCTAATTCTTCTTTACCATGGAAATAATCCAGTGGAATGTTAATGGGTTCCGGGCACGTGTTCCGGACATACAGCATCTCGTTTCGCAACGCTCTCCATCAATCGCCTGTCTACAAGAAACGCACTTGCACCCTAACCACGCATTACAACTTCGTGGTTTTTCGGCATTTAGACATGGCTCTACAGCTGATAGGCGAGCAAGCGGGGGTTGTTGCTATTTTGGTGGAGCATGATATCTCTGCCACCAGTGTGCCACTCAACACGCCGCTACAAGCTGTAGCGGTGCGTGTGCAGCTGCAGAGCCTCTGTTTCTCCCTTTGCAATGTCTATCTGCCACCGGTCAGTGTCGTACACACGAACGACCTTCGGGCTCTCCTGGCACAGATTCCGCCACCGCTCATCTTTCTCGGCGATCTGAATGCCAAGCACTCTCATTGGGGCTCCGACACTGAAAATGCCCGTGGGTGCCTTGTAGCAGACGTTTGCCATATGTCCGGCCTAGTCATATTAAACACTGGCGTGCCTACTTACTTATCATCTGCCTATGGTACACACTCCGCGCTTGACGTTTCTTTTAGCAGCCCGTCGCTGGTACCTCTACTTGATTGGTCGGTACTTTCCGACTTATTTGGCAGTGATCATTACCCCATTAGCATTCACCTATCGGGCCACAATTCTGTGCCAACACGCTTTCCTCACTGGATTATTTCCAAGGCTGACTGGAGGAAGTTTCGTTCCCTCATTCACCTTACCGACGATGGTTTTACCACCATTGACGACATGGTGGAGTATTTTACTTGCTCTATCCTTCGTGCAGCGGATTCCAGCATTCCTCGTGGTTCCACTACACCTCGTCACGTTCCTGTGCCTTGTTGGTCCGAGGAATGCCGTTTGGCTACTAAAGCACGCAAGCGTGCATTGCGTATCTTTACCTTACATCCTACGCAGACCAACTTTGTCGCTTTTAAGCGTGCTCGTGCTAGGGCGAGATTTATACTTCGAGACGCAAAACGCAAATCGTGGGAAAAGTATGTATCTTCTCTTTCCCGTCGAAGTTCGGCGCAAAAGGCGTGGACTGCTGTTTGGCGAATGTACGGCAAGTGTCGCCGGATGATCACCCCCGGTCTTGCCGTACAGGGCTCCCGTTACACCAGCGAGCAGGACATCGCCGACGCCCTTGCCGAGTGTTTCGCCTCTACTAGCCAAACCCAAAGCTATGATAGAGCGTTTTTAGCTATCAAGGAATCTGCAGAGCAGATAGGCCTTAGTTTTAACAGTGCCCAAAGTGAACTGTACAACGCACCATTTACCGAAGCGGAGCTGGCACATTCCTTGTCCCTAGCAAAGAATTCTTCTCCCGGTCCTGATGACATCCACCGCCAAATGCTGCTTCATCTTCCACCTGCAGCTCTTTCCTTCATGTTGAGCATGTATAACCGTATCTGGCATCAGCAGGTTTTTCCGTCTTCCTGGCGAGAGGGTATTGTCATCCCTATCCCTCGACCAGGAAAAGACCGGATACTTCCCTCTAGCTACCGCCCTATTTGCCTGACGAGTGTCGTCTGCAAGACCTTGGAACGGATGATTAACACTCGCTTAGTGTGGTGGCTAGAGACGAATAACCTGCTGAGCAATGTTCAGTGCTGATTTCGTCGCTTTCGCTCCAGTGTCGACAACCTGACGCGCATGGAGGCATACATACAGAATGCGTTTCTCCTGAAGCAGCATGTCGTGGGTGTCTTCTTTGATCTGGAGAAGGCCTACGATACTACTTGGCGCTATGGCATTCTCCATACTCTACACGGTTATGGCTTGCGCAGTCACTTAGCCTTTTTCTTTTTAACTTTTTACTCATTCGCCGTTTTCGTGTCCGTATAGGCAACACGCTGTCTCAAGAGAAGATCCAGGAGAATGGTTTACCCCACGGATCCATCCTCAGTGTCACACTTTTCGCAGTTGCCATTAATGGCATCACTAGTGTGAGTAGCGGTATCCCGATGTCGCTGTATGTTGACGACTTTGCGATCTTCTATCGCTCTTATAGTTTGGAGCACATCGAGCGTCAACTGCAGCTGACCATAACCTCCATCGCTGAGTGGGCATTATGCACCGACTTTCGGCTGTCCCCTACGAAAACACAGTGTCTTCACTTTCACCGACTGCGAGGAGTACACCCTCCTCCTGATCTTCATCTGCGTGACACACGTCTTCCTTTTGTACCGCACCTTAAGTTCTTGGGCCTGCACCTCGACAGTAAACTCACATGGGAGTACCATATCCGCTATCTTCGTGCATCCTGCGGTCGTTCGCTTCGGGTACTCAGGGTCTTATCTGGGGCATCTTGGGGCGGCGATCTTACCGTAATGTTGAGGTTGTATGGCTCTCTGGTTCGGTCCAAATTAGACTACGGCTGTTTTATTCATGGCGTGGCGTCTGCGCCTAAACTCCAGCTTTTAGACACAGTACATCACACTGGTATCCGTCTCGCTACTGGGGCTTTCCGCACCAGCAGAATCGATTGTCTGTATGCTGATTCAGGCGAACCTCCACTGTCTGTTCGACGCTCTTTTTTACTTTGTTCTTACGTGGCAAGGCTGGCTGCCCATCCAGGTCACCCTTCGTTTCCACCCATGTTGCGTCCAGACCTCGCGCACCGTTATATGCGAAATACAACCATCTCCCGTCCAAGTGGTATCCGGTTTCGTGAACTGCTTGCTGCACATGCCCTTCGACTGCCAGCAGTAGAGCGGCATTCACATGGCCGATGTCCTCCCTGGCAACTCCAGCGCGCATGCTTTGACCTGGAGCTGTCGGGCTGTGTTAAGATAGCTACCCCTCATTCCGTGTTTCGCCAACTATTCACGGAACTACTGGGCCGATACCGGACTTCCTGTCCGGTATTTACCGATGGCTCCCAGATGGGTAGTGCGACGGGTTGCGCCTTTATATACAACGGTGACGCTCATACGTACCGCCTACCGGACGCCAGTTCAGTATTTACCGCCGAGTTGTTTGCCATATTTTATTTCCTTCTTTTTATCTCCAGTTCAGGTCCTGGAAGTTTTATCGTCTGTTCCGATTCTTTTAGCGCTCTCCAGGCCCTGCAGCAGTTTATCGGCACCTCGGCATTGGTTGTTAAAATCCAGACGTTGATTTCTCAGCTACTGTCTCGCGGATACCAGTTTGTTTTTACGTGGACCCCAGGCCATGTGGGTATTCCGGGCAACGAGACGGCGGATACGGCTGCAAAGTCAGCATGTCGCCTTCCGGAGTATTCCACCCGTACGCTCCCCTATATAGATGTGCAGAAATATTTCCGTCACCATCTATTTGCTCTCTGGCAGGAATCTTGGGAAGCGTTATCTGGCACTCACGGACAATCAAGGACACGGTACAACCCTGGGATACCAGCTGCAGGAATTCCAGGCGGGAAGAAGTGGTCTTAACCTGCCTGAGGATAGGTCATACCCGAGCCACGCATGGACACCTTTTGCGTGGTGATCCAGAGCCTGTCTGTATGACGTGTAACATTCCAATCTCCGTCGCACATGTCCTTGATTGTCCGCGATACGCTCGTGAGCGCCAGTCCGTTGGCCTGGGCCTTACACTGTCGTCAGTTTTAGGCAACGACCCAGTATCTGTAAATACAGTGCTGCGGTTTTGTTCCACAATTGATTTTATGAAGCAAGTGTAAGGTTATTTTATTTCAGAGATTTTAGTCTCTTAGATTGCCGTATTTTTGGGGTTTTTAACGTTTTAGTGTTTTTTACTTTGTAGCAATTTTAAGTTTCTGTTTTTAGCATTTTAAACGAAACGTTTTAATAGTTGTTTAGCTGTTTTTATCTATTTTAACCTTAGATTTTTAGTTTTTAATGGGTGATGTTTTAACACTTGACCTACGTAATTTTACTTTTGGACTCGGGCCCTAATGACCAAGTTGTCAACGGGCCCTTAAACCCAACACACTCACTCACTAGTACCAATTGTGAAGAAAGATGATGTATGTTTTAACACAGGTGTGATTGAAGGTAATAATAATATAACTGCTACTGCTTCAAACCAATTACATGGTCAGAAAGATCAAATTTGCTCTCCTCAGGAAACTGTAACTTCTGGCACAAGTAACCAAAATCTTGAAGGTAATGTTAGTAATAATGGAAGTGCTGCTGCTACCAATGTTGGTACTACTTCAGACAATGTACGTAGCAATTGCCTCAATGAAAGCAGCTCTCTTCAGGGGAGCATGCCTTCACCAGTCACTTTGTCACATAACAATGCACCTGCAAAGAAACCTGGTCGTAAAAGAAGAAATAATGCAAACCTTTGCAAAGATCCACACTCAGAAGATAAAGGCTATGAAAGTGTGAGCTCCAATGATGCAGAATTACCAGAAGATGCTATTACAAGAAGGAGTGTGAGAATAAGTAAACGAACTAAAGGAAAAGCGTGCACATTGTAGAACAGTTGATATCCCTCCTGAAGAATGAATATTTATTTCCATGTTTACCCCCAACTGGTAGGGTAAGGTAACTATTTGAAGCACTGTATGTGAAAACTATTCTTGCTATGTGATACTACCAGCACCATTTTTGGCAGGCTTAGAAATTTCTCGATTATTCTCTTATCCTTTTTATTTAAATAAAAATATAACCTTATATATCCTTTCCCTTTCATCTTGCACCTTCAAATTAGGCAACATTCCTAGCTAAACATTATTTTGACTATGGGAGTTTCTGAATTAAACTGAATGGATACCACAAGTGTTGGTTAAACTTACCACTTCTGAATGCATAAAATGAAAAAACTTGCAATCATTGACTTACGAAACTGTTGTGTAATCTGAAATATTCACAGCTTATCAAAGATTAGTGAAGCTTAGTCTCTAAATAATTATATTTATTGATTTACACTAATGCAGTTTTTGCTGTAAGATATAATCTGATTAATGAGCAATAAACAGCACAAGGGTTGTTCAGTAAGTCCTTAGAAAAAGACAGAAAAGCAAATTATTTTTGGTAGACTTTTTTTTAAAATTTTTCAATGTGATCTCCTTTTAGCTTGATACACTTGTCCCAGTGTTTCCCCAACTGTTTTAAGTCTTTCAAAATGTAGGATTTCGAAAGGTCCTCAAAATAGGCATGTGTTTGGGAGATGGCCAAATCTGGTGAATATAGTGGGTATAGTAATTTGAACCTTAATTCCATAATTTTTGCCATTAAAACTGCAGGTGTGCACCCTTGCATTGTCTTGAGGGAAAAGAATCTTTTTCTTTGCCAGATGAGGCCATTTTTTCTTGAATTCCCTGTTCTAATGATGCATAATACTCTCCATTATTACTCTTTCTTTCTGTAAGTAATCAATGTAGGCGATTCTATGTGCATCCCAGAAAACCAAGGCCATCACCTTGTCTGCAGATTTCACCACCTTTGCCTTCTTTGGAGCTGGTTCAC
This sequence comes from Tenodera sinensis, assembly GCA_030765045.1. Classification (NCBI taxonomy): domain Eukaryota; kingdom Metazoa; phylum Arthropoda; class Insecta; order Mantodea; family Mantidae; genus Tenodera; species Tenodera sinensis. The sequence continues at coordinate 205,554,669 of CM060962.1, read as the reverse complement.
TTTTAGAAACCCACTGCTTCAACTGTACTTTTGTCTCTGGAGTGTAGTACTGTATCCATGTTTCATCCACAGCTATGTATCGATGCAGAAACTCAGTCAGGATTGCGATGGAAAAGTGCCAAACCAGCCTCTGAATCAATCACACGATTGCATATATTCCCATTGAGAGCAATATAGCACCCATCTTATCAAGACCTTTGTTAGACCTAATTAATTTTTAGTGCAAAATTGAGAACACTGTACCTTGTGATATGCCTGTGGCCTCTTCTGTTTCACATATTTTGATTCGTTGATCATTCAAAACCATATTCTGGATTCTGTCAAATTACTTTGGAGAAAGTCACTTCTACTAGACGTCCAGAATGATGTTCATCATTTGTGAATGTATGGCCACATTTAAATTCATTTATCCAATTGTTAATTCTTGAAAACATGGCAGATGTGCCATGAACTTCAATTCGACTTTTATCTCTTTCGGTATTAAACCAATTAAATGGAAGTGTTTAATCACCGCACAGAACTCATTTTTTGCCATCTTTCTCAATAAGCACAAGTTTGTTGATTCAATCGCCTATGGCAATGAAACCATGTGATGGATATAGCTGAAACTTTAACTGAACTAGTAAGAGATGACAGTTACTAAATGCAAACTTTTTTCGATGCTGCAGTGTAATTTCTTGGCCCTCCTAAGGGCTTATTGAACGCCCCTCATAGCACCTTATGGAGCAATGACAAGGAAAGTCAAATTTGCAATTTTTTGAACTAAAGATCTTTATTTGCTTATGTTGCATTGTTATTTTGTTAAAGATTGCACTTGTCACTATACATATCACACAATAATTTCCAAATTACTGGAGACACTGGTTGCATAATCTTTCAATTCCAGGTTTGCAGAAATGCTGTAACAACTGAGGGAAAAAAAAAGGAATCCAATTACACTGTTCCAAAATAATCCTCAAAGCATGAGTGTCGGCAGACTTTTTTCCAGGGGGGGGGGGGGGGGGGCCACATGTTGGAAGTTTGCAATCAGATATTATTACTGCGTCATTTTATTGTCGAAACTTATATTTGTTGCAGTTAACCGTATTGATTTGTGCTAAATAACAATTGTCCTAAATTAAAATAATAGTTTAATAGTCAATAATTGATTGCACATTAAGTTCAGCAACTTCCAACTTCCAAGGGGGGGCCGCGGCCCCCTTTGCCCCTCCGTTCACGATGCCCATGCCTCAAAGTTTACTTATGTGATTAATAAAGTGTTTTTATATTTGCCTTAAAAATAACACTGTAGAGAGTATATATATATATATATATATATATATATATATGTTACAGTATGTGAAACCTTGGAACCATGCCTGCTTCTAAATTCTGATATAGGCCAATCTTTTTGCCCATTAGGTTAGTTGTGCTATTGAGCTCTTGTGATGCAACTGCAAGAGACAATTCTAGATGCCATTTTGGAAAATATAATCAACACTGCAAATGATACAATGATGGAAGTGAATTCCATGAGTATCAGCAAATTAAAAACAACACCATTCGAAAGTCCTTGAAAAACTGTGTGTGTCTTAATTTATGCAGTTATTGATAAATAAATAACACTGTAGCTGTGCATTGTTTTATGCAAGATTTTCATAAAATAGACACTCCAGAAATATGTGGTGGAGGAAGTGTTCCCCAACGAACATGGCAAAAATCTATTAAGTTCAAACCTTTAAGTTAGCCAATAAGAAGCTTCCTCAAGCTTTCAGATGACACAGTGTCCAATAGGAGAGTAAAGAAATCTGCCCCCATGAGGGAAAACCGAGGACTATCAATTTTTTAATATATAAGGGTGATTTTGGATTAGCAGCACACTAACAGTTTCTATTGCCTAGAGTACATGTGGCTCGTGATTATAGGGATGTGACGCCCAAAGATTTGTGAAATTTAGATGCGAGGCATAATAGTGAATAGTGAGCAGGATAATTGTAGTGACTGAGTGAATGGCACATAATAGCACTTTATTCATATAAGTGCAAAAGAGTAGTATGTGAAATGCTGTGCATTTTGTTTTTGTAGTATTTAACGCCAGCTTTTATTGCATATGGCATCACAGGTGGTAACACTGATGATATGTGAAATGAATATGGAGCACCAGTGGAATGAGATGGTGAGGGAAACTGGAGAACCCAGAGGAAACCTGCCCAAGCGCCACTTCGTCACCACAAATCCCACATGCAGTTGCCTGAGATCGAGCTCTGGCCACTTTGGTGAGAAGTGAATGGTCTAACCACTTGGCTATGATCTGGCCTGAAGTGCCATGCAGAAGATAACTTTGACACACTGCAGAAAATTATGGAAGACTAAGATAATCTGAGGTCACAAACTTGCAAGAAACAAAGCAGTGAGGAAGTAGTGTTAAGACCTAAGAAATTTCAGTGTATTATTTCAGTACACCTTGCAGCACCTTTTTTCCTCTTCCCGCCATTGCACTCTGAGATACCAGTAACATTTCAGTGAAGTGGGATGCCGACCACGAGAGCTGACTCTGAGATGTGCTACCTGGTCCAGAATCAACACAGAAGTCACCTTTGAGCTGGGCAGCCCAAAGGAAAGGAGTAGTGACACTCAAGTATAAGGTAAAAGACCTTACAAGCATCAGTAAGGGGTTTGATGACGTGCAGCAGGAAACTCCAAGGTGCTGACATGAGTAATTGTTGCAGATTCTAACTGAATGAAGAATGGGAGATTACAAAAAGAGGGGAACACTGTCTTGTCGTATGGCAAATTCATAGCTAATAATATGATGAAGAATCACACATAATGGGAGAGAATCTTTTAAGTAATGATGTACTGAGGGTTTCTGCCCTTATGGCTGTGTTTTGAATACCCATGGAACCTGTAATTTTTAGAACTATTACTGAAAAGTAACCATTTTCTCACCTTCAGGAACAACAGGGGCTATATGATAGCATTATCATGTAATACTGGTCCAGGCCTCTAACAATATACCTCATACTGCTGATTCTGCAATGCAGTATTTTTTACACTCGCAAAGAACCTCTGTGCTTTGGCAGATAAATTCACTTTGTCCGCATAGTCTCCATTAAGCTGCACACATGTGTGCCATTGATGTGGTAACTTCTTTAGGCCCTCAAACCTCTTTTTTGAAGTCTGCTGCACCCAATACAGGCCAGCTGCTCACAGTTCCTGGAAGTCTACAAAATTGTCTGCATAGAGATTTCTTCATAGTCCACGACAGACGAAAACAGAAGGGACCAAATCAGGAGAATATGGTGGGCGTAGCAATACCTGGAACCTCATTTCTGTGATGCTAGCCATGGTTTTCTGACTCATATGGAGATAAGCATTGCCATTATACGATAATTGTTATTCTATACCAATGAACTTGCTGCTGGTTTTCTAAACATACAAGCTGTGTGTTGACAATGTAGAGTAGATAGTATTGGCATTAGGGCATTTTGTGTCATACTGACAAGTTGCCATGGTAACTCAGTGGTTAGAGCAGTTGCGCATGAAGCAGAAGATCCGTGGTTTAAACCCCAGCTATGGCATTGAACTTTTCAGTCCTGATTCTACCTCTCAAACTTGCCCACACAGGCTTGTGTGTTTGAAAATCCAGCAGGAAGTTGGTTGGCATAAAATAACAATTACCATCTAAAGGGGGTTTAATTAAACCTGGGATATAAAATACTTAAGATTGTAAGTCTCCCTTGGTGTATTTATCTCAGATGTGAGATTTCCAAGTGCCCTCAGGGGTCTCCATCTAGGGGATATGTGAATAGCGACCACAAGGTACCCAAGCTGAGCAGAACATTACTTCCACTTACTGGTGTTTTGCTCCTCACTGTAACTTTTCTATCTGACCTTACCTTGGTCAACTCTTGTTCTCTTCCGACACCGGTGCTATTAGGGTTCCCAAAGGCTAGGGAGTCTTTATTTTTCCAGCCTCTCCATTTCTCTAATTTCTCTATAAAACCTTAACCCCTAACATGCTGACCTGTCATGGCATGTATCCGTCCTCTGACTGGTAATCAGAGGATATAGTCGGTGAATTTATTTTGATAATTCTCCCGGTCAGGTCGGTGAGACCCGTAAACCAACGACAGGTGTGGTCCTCCAGACATTATGGGGGTTGTGAGAGAGCGATGTGACCGCCAAAACATAAAAATATGGTGCTCTCTAAAAAGCAGTTGCATTTATTGCTAAGTCTCTTCAATATTTATGCAATATGACTCCAGGGGTAAAATGTTCCGGAGTTAAAATAGTCCCCCATTCGGATCTCCGGGCGGGGACTACTTCTCGAGAACCAAAACATTATATTAATAGAAGATCTAACATCAGACTTCTACAATGGAATGCGGGTGGTCTCACACAAACAAAAAGAGTAGAACTGAATAAAATTGTATTTGACTATAATATTGATATATTTTTCATACAGGAAGCAAATCTAACAAATGACCAACTTAAATACTTCAATTTTACTGGTTTTCTACTACACCTACTACCCAAAATAGATAAGTAGTGGAATATTAGTTGGAGTCAAAAAGGATATTAAATCCTCCTTTGAAATTGTTAAAGAAATGGATAACACAGATAAAAGTGAATTAATAAAGCTAAATTTTTGGGATAACAAAGCACATCTACATTTATACAGTATTTACAATCCTCCCAGGAATGAACCAGATCTCTCTCTTATTGACCAATTAAATAAAACAATCGTAATTGGGGATTTCAATGCTCATTCCAAAAGATAGGGTTATGAAAAAGTGGATTCTACAGGGAAGATAGTGGAAGAATTTTTGAATACCACAACTTTTGAACTGATTTATAGTAAAGAAGATCCCACAACCTTCATACATTACTCTGGAGCAGGCAGTAACCCAGACCTCTTGTTAGCTACAACAGATATTGTTTCAAAAATTAAAAAACAAGTTATAGAAGATCCAAGTTCTGGTCACAGAGCAGTAATTGCTGATATAAAGCTAGAGAATACAAATAACAGTCAATGTCACACGAATCTGTATTGGAACTTCAAAAAAGCAGATTGGATCAAATATAAAACTGAACTGGAACATAAATTTAAAGAACAAACAAACTCACAGCTACATGGTCAACCAGATCATTTGAACAAAATTTTCTGTAAAGTCATCCTAGAAACCGCAAAAAAACATATTCCTCGGGGAAGAATTAAAAATTTCAAACCCTTTTGGAACCCCCAGTTAGAAGAACTGAAAAAGCAAAGGGATATAGCTAGAAATACAGCTGAACAAACAAGAAACATATCGGATACACAAATATGGCGGAAGAAATGTGCCTCACTAAAAAAAGAAATTAATACTGCTAAAAAGAATTACTTTAATAATTTCTTAGAAAAAATGGATTATAGGACAGATGGTAACAAAGCTCATAGGTTCATAAAAACTGTCAAGGGTAGGAAAGAAAACAACAGCACACCTATCATACACAACAATAAAATATTAATTAATGATGCAGCCATAGCAGAAACATTCAATAAATATTATGCTAATTCACATAAAGTAACAAGAAATAATAAAAAGGAAGGTAAAGAATTTAAGAAAGATTTGAAACAAGAAAGAGAATGTGATCTTAACACACAATGCAATATCCTTTTTCAAAATTTTAATATGCAAGAACTGAACATTGCAATAAATAATCTAAAAAACAAAAAGTCTCCTGGACCTGATCACATACATCCAGAGTTCATAAAAAACCTTGGAAAAACAACAACTACTAAAACTCTACAATCTATCCTGGAAAACCACTGTACCTGCTGAATGGCGAAATGCAATAATTGTCCCACTCTTGAAGAAAGACAAAACAGCATGAGAAATAAAAAATTATAGACCAATAGCTCTTACTAGCATACTAGCAAAAGTGATGGAAAGAATGGTGTCAAACAGGTTAAATTGGTTTCTAGAATCAAAAAATTGAATTTCCCCACTTCTCAGTCAAGAAATCAAAGACTCCTTCAATAGAAAACAAGATAATTTATCAGTTTTTATTGATTTCCAAAGTGCATATGATTCTATATGCAGAACAAAACTACTAAAGAAAGTAAAAAAAATAGGGATACAAGGTCCAATGTTTTCATGGCTATGCCATTTCCTAACAACGCTTTATTGCAACCAGATATGGAAGAAACATATCTAAATACAAACAAGTACACCGTGGCTTACCACAAGGCGCAGTGCTAAGCACAACACTTTTTAATATATTTATTAACGATCTGCCACAACAAATACAAGAATCAGGTGTGAAGTGTGCACTATTTGCTGATAACTTAGTAATGTGGACTTCAAAACCAAAAAGCAAAAGTACAGAACTAGAAAAAACCATGCAACAAACCTTAACCAAATTACAAAGGTGGACCAAAGAAAATTTAATGACTGTTAATACAACAAAATGAAACTACCAAATCTTTTCACTAAGAAAAAAGCCACTAAAAATAAAACTAAATTTTGAGGGTCAACAATTACCAGAAACAAAGGAAGCAAAGTATTTAGGAGTTACATTTGATACTAAACTTACATGGACCAAACAAATAGAAAATGTAATACAAAGAGCAGAGAGGCGCCTTTCGCTGCTAAAACGTCTAACAGGAATGAAGTAGGGATGTTCCAGAGCAACTCTTAACACAACATATAATGTATATATAAAGCCATTATTTACTTACTGCAGCGAAGTTCTTGTAACAGCAAACACAAAAAAGATTCAAATCTTTCAAAACCAAAGTCTGAGATTAATTACAGGTGCTAACAAAACCACACCAATAGCAGCTATGGAAATACTAACCAACCAATGCCCCATTGAATATGAAATAGAAAAAGCGGCTCTTATTCAACATGAAAAGTTGATCAGACTCCCATTCAATACATGGCACAAGAGAAATTTTACACATACACTAAAGACTCAGGAGAGCTTTCTTTCCAAAATTCAAGACATCAAGAAGATTTATACCTTCCTGATTCAAAGGAAAACTTCATATATAAAGTCAATCCGACACAAACATTAGCCATCACATATTATTTACACCTGACAGAAGAAGCTAAGAAAAGTGATACTCCCAACTAGTGTTCTAAAATTATTGGCATTAGAGACAATCCATACTAGATTTCCAGAATATGAATGGCTGCATATTTATACTGATGGATCATTGATATCAAACTAAGATGGAGCAGGTGCTGGAGTCACATGTCACCTCTTTTCCTATTACAAATCTTTAAGTTATGGAACTACTAACTTTGATGGAGAAATTGAAGCAATTCGAATGGCCCTACAAAATCTTTTGTACAGAATTTCACATTTTCAGCAAGCAGTTATTCTCTCAGATTCCAGGGCAGCAATTATAGCAATTACTTCCAAGTTGTCACCAAAAAACCAAACAATTATAGAATGTTGGAAAATCCTTACCCATCTAACAGCACTTCAAAAACACCTAGTCTTCCAATGGATACTAGCTCACTGTGGACTGAGTGGTAATGAGAAAGCTGATTTTCTTGCAAAAAAAGGGTACCGGCAATGTGCAGAAATCAATAGTTAATCTACCATTTTATGCAGCTAAAAGATTAGTCAACTCTGAATTCAAAAAAATTATTGAAAAATATTACTATGAAAAATCAAAGAATAAAAGATGGGAACTACCAAACATTCAAACAGTAATTCCTGAGTATCCCCGAAAAACAGCAGGTGCAACCTTCAGGTTGATTACAGGACATGATTGTCTGGCAAAACATTTAAACAGAACTGGGATATATTCTTCACCACTCTGTCCTCTATGTGATCTGCAAGAGGAAATGGATCGAGACCACCTTCAAATATGCCCGTCCACTTCTAATGCCCCATCCATCAGTGAAAAATATTGGAGAGCAAGAGGATTAATGACTTCATTGTCAGAAATCCAATATTAGCTAACAACAACAACTAAACTAAGTTTCAAGTTCATACTATGACGCAAACAAAATATGTATTTACCTAAAAATCTGAGCCCTAATGATTATATATAGGTATTAAAAAGGGTGTCTGATATTGCAACATGAGTTGGGGTTGGTCAAAACTAGAATAAATGTTCCTGTAAACATCTATCCCAAAACAAATACGTGTTGAGATGTGAGTCATTTTAGAAACCAACGTGCCCACATTTTTTATGGATGTGGCATACACCAATGTCTTAAAATGTCCCCATAGCCAGAAATCCAATGGATTGAGGTCTAGCGAATGTGATGAGTTACTGTGCATTTGGGGGACTTGTGGTTTATGCATGACAGGGCACCACCCCATTTTGTACCCATCGTGCAACAATGCCTAAACTGAACATTTAATGGAACATGGATTGGTCAAGGAGATCCAGTAGCATGGTCTCCTTATTTGCCGAACCTCAATCCATTAGGTTTCGAAGACATTGGTGTGTGCCAAACCTATCGAAAATGTGCATACATTGGACATTTTTCTAAAACCGCTCATATCTCAACAAGTATTTGTTTCCGGATGTATGTTTAGTATGTCTAGTTTTGACCAATGCCAAATCCTGTTGCAATATCGGACACGTTTTTTAAACATCCTGTATATATAAAATTATGATATGCATGAAATGGACTATTCCAACACCCGGTTGATCGATCCCCATGATAATTGGCACACCTAAGTGTTTTTCATGGAGCAGGTTTTTATATAATCAACCTTACTATAACATATTACATTCCCATTGATATAGCAGCCAATCACATTGGGTGTCAACTGATACGGTTCACGATCTGGACACTGGTCATGTTGGGTGTCATCTTGTTACTTTAACTTTGGTTGCGCCGCACATAATTGGGGTACAGGAAGCTGTCAGCAGGACTGTTTTTACCTGGATGTCAATTTTGAAGTCCCGGGTTCAATGCGGCAGCTGTTCTCAGCTTTGGCTGGCTGTGTCTTTCTGGATGTTTGTGTGATCTGAGTACTCATTCCCTGGTAAACGGAATTGTCAATCTAGGGAGTGGATGCGGGAGATGGGGAACGATATCCTTCACCTTGAGTTTAAAGAATTACACATCTATTTATTCAAGGCACTTAGATACACACACCTCCTTCGGTCATAGAAACACATTAATGGTGGAATGCTGCCCATGAATATGTATTCTTAGCTCCACTCTTACTCGAAGTCGACGATGCCAAATAGTTAAAACATCACTGGTTAGTTGGACATTCATCACCAGAACTGCTTTTGAGTCACTATCTAATTTTGACACGCATCTATGCGATGATTTTAGCGTGCACCCACGTCTGAGGTTTTCAGCGAACTCCTTGATTTTCTCTCCATTCCTCTATATAAGGGATTATGCCTTCCTAATCTGATGTGAGGCCATTGGTAGCCTGGTACACGCCACAAACTTAATTTTGAATTTTTAAACTCACAGATTTGTCCTCATTGGGTGAGCTAAACACCCACTTCCAATTTTCAGTGCGAAATTGGGACTTCCCCAGAGTATATCACACAGATTCCCTATCTCCCCCCACTTCCAATTTTCAGTGCGAAATTGGGGCTTCCCCAGAGTATATCACACAGATTCCCTATCTCCCTCTTTTTTCGTCACATCAAATTATCATACTAAAGATGAATAGAAGTTTCCCCTAGCACTTATTACAACAGGGCTGTGGCCACAAAGTAGCATAAAAACTCGTCCCGAAATACACATTTTTAAGCTTCTGAAACATCTTCTTCAGGGAAGCTTCCAACGTTAAATATTGCAATACAGAATATTTTACTAATATTAATTCTAATCCCTAAGCATTTACAACTATTTACAAATTACATACTTAACTAATCTATGTTGTCCTAGTACTATTTGTGTGCATGTGTTACCTGTGTTCATGAAGCTAATTGTATGTCTATACATAAAGGTGTTTATGTTTACATCCTAAGTTAGACTTGGTTTTGGGAGAATTACTGGACATTTCTGTCTCAATATGGTTTTCTCTACTCACTTTTCTTTTGCATAACACATTCACATGTCTTATTCTGCTCCCTCTTCTACATACAATTCACTCAATGTTCTACATGTTTCAAATAGACATACAATGTATTACATTCACACGGTTTTCTCTACTCACTTTTCTTGTGTGCGACAAATTCACATCTTCTTTTCTACTCACTTTTCTCTTATGCAACACATTCACGTCTCCTTTTCTACTCACTGTTCTACAAACAATTCATACAATGCTCTGTCTGATCAAAATAGAAATGCAATGTATTACATTAGTACGTATTTCTCTATTCACTTTTCTTTTAGGGAATACATTCACATGCCCTTCTCTATTCGCTCTTCAGCATACACTTTTCTGTATGATTGAAATACAAATCCAACGTATTACACTCATGTGGTTTTGTCCAGTCATATTGTATGTAACACATTCACTTGTCTTTCTCTACTCACTCTTCTACAAACAACTTTTGCAATCTTCTATACGATTGAAATAGAAATTCAACATATTACTTTCACATGGTTTTCTGTGGTATTTGTTGTTGCTCAACATTACCTTTGCATAGTGTCTTCCGCTATTTCCATTTATTTACTTTGTTTATCTTTATCCTTTATGGCATCCTAATAGTTTGAATTAACTCTTTGTTTAAGTGTATTAGGTACCATTTTTAAATGTCCCCAAGGAAACGCAAGGCAATTGGATAAGTACAACATAAGTCTAAAAGTTGTAGGGATAAATCGTCACACCACGAGCAATGCCGAGGTGTTTCAACTAGGAACAGTATATAAAACAAATTGAGTGACTTTGCTTTTATTTCTTTAGGAAGGCCACCAGTCTTCATTTTTAATGACATTTAGTCTCCGTAACATTGAGGAAACTAAGGAGCTACAGACTTGGGGCCCTCTCATACTCTCTCAGACTTCCCAAAAATGTTCTCTTAGTGCCTCTCTGGTGTGTTCCTGACATTGTTCCAAATCCCGAACCATTAATGCCCAGACGTTCTCAATTGGATTAAGGTCTGGAGATTTCGCAGGCCATTCCAGAACCAGAATGTCTAGGTGGTGTTGAAGCCAAGCCTCTGTGATCACACTGTTGTCGTGCATGAAATGTATTACCAGCATTTCCTCTTCTGGGTAGTTAGATCGCACTGTTGGGATCATACAGTCCTCTAGAACTGCAACATATTCTTGGGAGTCCATGTTGGAGGAAACTTCAACAAGCTCCACAACTCCACTGCCGCTCATCCAGTCCTACACAGCTAAGCTGATCCTGCAGCTCCGTGCAGTGGCAACAATGTGTTCAGGGTCAAAGCGAGTGTTTGTCAGGTTGCCACAAAGACAGTCTCCCATCCTTGTCTGATGAAAAAACTTTTTTGTCAGACCATATTATCTTCCAGAAGTCTTGACCTGCTTGCAGATACTGGAGACTGAAGACCACGTGAGCTTCTCTGTGTTCTTGTTTAATGGCACCCTTTCCTGCAGGCTTGCAAAGTCAGATGCCAGCAGCACGGAGTCGTCTCAGCATCTACTGGGAGTTTTAGACTTCTGGTTATTCTTGTGACTCTAAGGAAGGGATTCTCTTTGCAGGCCTTACAATAGCTCTGTTGTCCTCTGCCATGGTGTTCTTTGGCGTTCCTTGCTTTTGCTTTGTCGTAAATCCCTCTTCACCCTCCTTCTGAAACCTTTTCACCCATGACTGAGCAGTCTCTTCTGCATGCCCAACTGCTTACATATTTGGGCAACTCTACAGCCACATTTCAACAATCTCACCTTGTTACCTCACTTTTTTATTGCTTGTTCTAAGGAGTTTTGGTAGAATGTGGGCTTCCAATACTGTCCATTTATATCACTTTACATGCCCCATACCTCATTGGGTGATTGCTAGTACGTAGCCCAATACACAGCAGTGACAAATGACACATGATATCGAGGTCCTTCGAGTTCGCCCTACCAATTTATAATAAATCATAAGGCATTTAGCAAAGCTAGCATGGTTACTTCCTTGGAGTAACGGTTAGAATGTTCTCTTACAATGTTAGGGTTCTGGGTTCAGTTCTTGGCTGGAGAACTTTTTAATTATATTTGTTTTGTATTTTCTGAAGAGAAAGGAAGAATTAAGGGCAAGAATAAATGGATTCGGTTGGAACAAAAAGCTAAAGCATGTTGTTTCCTTAATTTTACTTTGAACAGGTTACTTGTATAGAGCATAATTTGATTATGTGACTTCTAAACACCTTCTGCAGAAGAAGTAAAAAGGAGGGGGGTGGGAATTTGGGAACATCCCAAATATTACATTTATAGAACCTTGGTGTTCCTAGTAGATGGATTTAGTTCTGAAAAGGAGACACTCGAATGTTTCTAGCACAGAATTTCTAAAACCTAAGATAGTTTAAAAGCAGGTCTACTGAACCTGAAATGCGTTAATGTGAAAAGCCAGAGCTCAATACCACACTAGTACTTTGGTAGAATGCCGGCTTTTGAAACTAAAGTAATACTGTTCAAAGCTCAAGTACTGGCAGATGATTGGTTGTTTTTTTTTTATTCTATTTAAAACAAAAAAGCCTGTTTTCCAGGTCTCTAATTTTTTACAACATTCAAAAGGTATACAAAAGAATTGCTTAGTTAACTAACTTTCATTTTACAGGTATAAACCATTATTCATTTGCAATTATAACCAAATGTAAGCAAACCGTTGCTTTCACGTGCATCCTCTGCTTCATATTATTTCCACTCATGTATGCTTAGAAAGTTAAAATTGTCATTAAACTGGGGTGATATTTAATGCTAGAGTTAAATTACTTACTTTACTACTGCCATGAGTATAAGTTTTGTTCATAACATTTGTTTGTCAACAACAAAAAGTCAATATGACCATTATGTAATTTAATTTTATAGTTCTTTAAATACAACTTATTTGTAATAATAGCTAAAAAAGAAAAGAACTATTCTAGCAGCAATGAATATCCTTAATTAAGTTCACAAAGGTATCGTCTGACATAAGTATTCCAGTTGCATAAATGCCCTGTGCTAAAGGTGCACAGTTCTTTCTTCCTTGATCCTCCTTCAAGTCATAACACACAAGTAAACAGTTATTGATAGTAAAATCATTGTATCTTAAATCAAATTTTTAATAGTACTGGCTACTATTCGACCGAATAATGGCGTTAATGTAGAACACGATTCACAACTGGGCGCTTGCCTGGTGATTTGGTAGCAAGGTTGCCAATGTTTAAAAGTAAAATTATTGTGCCAGCCACTCAAAATTATAGATTTGGATTCAAAATTATCATACATCATAAACCAAATGCTACAACAATAAATGTATCAGCATAACACTTATGAAAATGTAATAGTATTGATGTTTATGGTATCCACTTACAAGATTGATGACCTCAACCAGTATTACAACCTCAGCACTTATGTTTCTCGCACTATTCATCTGAAAGTTCATCATCTTCCTCAACTGTTGCAGCATTATACAAATTTATTGTCGAGATAAACTTTAACACCTTCTCGGTGACTTGCAGATTTCTGGATCTACCACATTCTTTCTGAGATGACAGAACAAGTCCATTTACTGTATCTAACGCCAATCTGTTTCTAATTTTGGTTTTTATTAAACCTAGTTTGGAAAAGACTTTCACAAGAAGTGTTTCTGTGGAGCAATGAAATCACTGATAATGCAACCTCCACCAGTGCTTTGAAATCAGTATTTCCCAAAAGGTGACATGTGTTTAACAGCATTCCAGAAACTGCCAGGTTCAGGTATGTTCTTTATTTCACACAGAATATCATGTATTCCCAGTTTTCTCCATTGATCATCAATTTTGTCAACAGTGCCTTGAGATTACCAGTTCTGGGCACAATGGCAACAAGAGGATAAAGGGTTGAAGGATTAGTAGGATATGAAATGGTTGCCACTGATGGGTGGAGACAGGCCATGAGGGCAAAAGTGGTGTCGCTATTTGTAATTAATTTCATTTTGCTGGTGTGACAAACCAGTGAAAATGATGCTTTGCTGGCATCAAAATTATCGTACACCCCCTTAATTATTATACGGGTTGACAACCCTGAGTACAAACATTCAAATTATTGTATTCCCTCAATTATCGTACGGCTTGGCAACCCTGTTTGGTAGATAAGACCCTTGACCCCACACAACCCTTGCTGCCTCTGCCAACTACGGATGACCAAATAATGCATACGTGACCCTAGTTTCTTTTATGAGTGATTGTACCCATACCACCTACAAGTGATACAGGAACTAAGCGAGGCTGATTTCCAGTGTCATACTGATGTTTGTGTTATCAACAAGTCCACATGGCATTATCAACCTCCATACATCGTGTGGTGTGTTACTGGCTGTTATGAAAAAAGGCCAAAAACCGTTAAAATCAGCTAAATACGACTTCATATGACCAATGTGAACCGACGATGCGGCGTCTGGGCGGATTTTCTCTGGATTCTCCGGTTTCCTCTCCACTAATTCCTCCAACTGCTCCATCATCACGTTTCAAAATCATCCATTTCATCTGCATTTCATATCATTCTCTTCCTCAGGATCATACTTTGTGATGGGCTGACAACCCGCTTCCAGGTGTTCACTCTGTCCTGTCCATAGGTTCCTGTATTCCCCGCTAGACGTCTGGACCTGAGCACAGGCTTGTAAGACCTTCTGGAATGCAATGCTACCTCTATTTACTATACGTACTAGAGAAATTAAAAATTATAAGAAAAAAGCCAAAAACCGTTAAAAACAGCTAAATACGACTTCATATGACCAATGAGAACTGACGATGCGGCGTCTGGGTGGATTTTCTCTGGGTTCTCCGGTTTCCCCTCCACTAATTCCTCCAACTGCTCCATCATCACCTTTCAAAATCATCCATTTCACCTGCATTTCATATCATTCTCTTCCTCAGGATCATACTTTGTGATGGGCTGACAACCCGCTTCCAGGTGTTCACTCTGTCCTGTCCATGGGTTCCTGTGTTCCCCGCTAGACGTCTGCCCCTAAGCACAGGCTTGTAACACCTTCAGGGAAGGAAGAAGAAGCGTTAACTGTCACATTTTACGACTCTTTCCGAGGCTTTATGGCACATCATACCTGTATTAACGCGCACGAAATGATTTTCCTGCGCTCGCATACGACTTATAATTTCATTTTTTCCCTCACAAAAATCCGTGATAACACTAGTAAAATCTTTTTCGAAAAATTTTCCATGGAACAAGCAGATTAGGGTAGAGACATTTTCATTAAAAATGCTTTTTTCAGGGGACCTCAAAACATACACTCCCGGTGAAATCTCCACATAGAACGTTTGGGCGAAATGGAATAGTTCCCCGACTTCGTATTCGTAATAGAGAAATTAAAAAGAAAGAAAGGAATAATATAATTTTCGGTTGCTCAGTCCGTTAAATGTCTCATTAACAAGTCCAGCGAGCTATGATAGGATGGTGGCGACAATGCAATGCTACCTCTATACGTACTAGAGAAATTAAAAATTATAAGAAAAAAGAAAAAAAACCGTTAAAAACAGCTAAATACGACTTCATATGACCAATGAGAACTGACGATGCGGCGTCTGGGTGGCTTTTCTCTGGGTTCTCCGGTTTCCCCTCCACTAATTCCTCCAACTGCTCCATCACCTTTCAAAATCATCCATTTCACCTGCATTTCATATCATTCTCTTCCTCAGGATCATACTTTGTGATGGGCTGACAACCCGCTTCCAGGTGTTCACTCTGTCCTGTCCATAGGTTCCTGTATTCCCTGCTACACGTCTGGCCCTAAGCACAGGCTTGTAAGACCTTCTGGAATGCAATGCTACCTCTATTTACTATGCGTACTAGAGGAATTAAAAGATATAAGAAAAAAGACAAAAACCGTTAAAACAGCTAAATACGACTTCATATGACCAATGAGAACTGACGATGCGACATCTGGGCGGCTTTTCTCTGGGTTCTCCGGTTTCCCCTCCGCTAATTCCTCCACCTGGTCCATCACCACCTTTCAAAGTCATCCGTTTCACCTGCATTTCATATCGTTCTCTTCCTCAGGATCATACTTTGTGATGGGCTGACAACCCGCTTCCAGGTGTTCACTCTGTCCTGTCCATAGGTTCCTGTATTCCCCGCTAGACGTCTGCCCTAAGCACAGGCTTGTAAGAACTTCAGGGAAGGAAGAAGAAGAAAGGTTAACTGTCACATTTTTACGACTCTTTCCGAGGCTTTATGACACACGATACCTGTATTAACGCGCACGAAATGATTTTCCTGCGCTCGCATACGACTTATAATTTCATTTTTTCTCTCACAAAAACCCGTGATAACACTAGTAAAATCTTTTTCGAAAAATTTTCCATGGAACAAGCAGATTAGGGTAGAGACATTTTCATTAAAATCCTCGTGTTGCATTTATATATTATAAATACCAACTTTGGTTCTTAATCTGCTTGTGGTGTTTGAAGTATGCTGTTCTCACATACGTACGCACACGGACCTTTGTGGAAAAAAATGCTTTTTCAGGGGTCCTCAAAACATATTTCCGGTGAAATCTCGACATGGAATTTTTTGGGGGGGCGAAATGCAATAGTTCCGCGACTTACTATCCGTAATAGAGAAATTTAAAAAAAAAGAAAGAAAGAAAGGAATAATATCATAACGTGTCAAATAACTAAATGAATGCATGAATGAGTAAATAATTTTATTAAAATCTTCGTGTCGCATTTATATATTATAAATACCATCTTTGGTTCTTAATCTCCTTTTCGTTTTTGATGTATGCTGTTCTCTCATGCACACGCACGCAGACCTTTGTGAAAAATGCTTTTCTCAGCGGACCTCAAAACATATATTCCGGTGAAATCTCCACATATAATGTTTGGGCGAAATGTAATAGTTCCCCGGCTTCCTATTCGTAATAGGGAAATTAAAAAGAAACAAAGGAATAATATAATGTCTTGTGACACTTCCGGTCAGTCATCGGTTTACATCTTTCTAGGAAAAGTAGCCTACGTGTCTTTCTGACATAGCTAAACAAATCCAGCACACGCCGCAACCTGACTTCGCTCCTCCCCCCCCCCCCCCCTCCACCATTCACCTTGCCTCGGTATGTCAACCAGCGCGTGCGCAAGTCCAGTGTTTTTCCTAGAAAACCCCCATCTTGCATACCGGAAGTCTGGCAATGATTGCTTCAGGTTTTTTAAACTAGCATCTTGCCAGGTCAGTCGATTTCCCCCAACGGTCGGCCAAAAACTGCATTTTCAGGTATTTTCTTGCACATTTCCAATATCGCTTAAAGTGCCAACGGTCATATTTCGTAGCAGAAATCTTTTTCTTGATTCCTCAGCGTTTTTTTAAACTAGCATCTTGCCTCGAGTGTTATTCAGTTGCTTGGACGATCGTCATGGGATCTTTCTCCGTGTCAAGTGAAAACTTTTTCCCCCATCTACTGTGCGTGTGTAAAGAGAATTGCATCCATGTTTGTGCAACAGAGTTTTTTGTTTTGGATTGTGTTTTCCTGGTGTGTTTATTTTGTTTACTTTCTGTTTTATAAGAGTTTTTAATTAAATCTTTGTTTAAGCTATGTGCATGCACAACCAAAGTCCAACGTCTCATAGTTGTAGGGATAAATCATCAAACTAAGGGTAACAATGCATATTTCAGCTAGTATAATCCATATTTTTGAATTATCTTGTTATCTTAACTTGCATCAAGTGTATATTCCTTGGTGTACACTTTTAATCGTAACAGGCACACAGAAACTTGCTAAGCTGAACCAAAAAAAAAAAAAAAAAAAAAACACACAAATGATACAAAATACACTTGTTGTAACATTATCAATTCCCAATATATTCTTTGCTGTCGGTTTTAATTTTCAAATACCTTATATTTCCTTTTTTGTGATAATTCTCCGTTGTCTTCTGTTCTCCGTCTTGTGTATGAAATAGTTTGTGGAAGGAAGGGCAATGAAAGTAACAACATTTCTCCTAAATTAATACTATACTTCTGCAAACACTTCTGATGTGTAACATTCAAACGGCTTTTGCTCTCAATATCCTTATTTTCATAGTTGTTAATACTTGTTCATAAGCTTCTTCATTCTTTTCCCAGCTATCGATAACATATGTATCCCGCTAGTATTAAAATAATAAGAAAACAATTTGCTAACGCTTTCCTCTCCAATAAAAAACATCAGCAACCGTGTGTGTGTGTGTGATTTGACAAGCAAACAAGAAACAACAAACAATTCATTATTGCTCTGAACTATGTTATATTCATATATTTGTTCATTTTGCGCCGCCGTGTGTCTACTTGTAATGGTTTGCTTAACATCATTAAACTATTCTATGTTTCAATCAACTGCATGTTTAAGCTTTTATTCTTATATCACATATTTCGAGGTAAACTGTCGGGATATAAAACACCTTATCGTAACTGGATACCCTGACACGCGCGCAAATGCAAACGTCGACAAGTTCCGACATGTATGCGGCGTGTGTCTGTTGGCCGCTTAAGCCGTGAGAGAAACACGGTCACATATCCCTTAGCCTTCTGTTGGAGCGAGATGGAGATCGGTTTCAAAGCACGTAATTGCCACGGAACGCTTGTGTGTGCATATGAAGACAAGTTGCATATTATCTTCCAGCATTTTCTATTGGTGTGAGAGACTCATATTAACGCCTTCTTTAAAAGGTATGCCAAACATTTTAAAAAAGCTTGCTAATCAGCTCTTGAATTATCTTGTTAGCTTAATTTGATAGTGTGACGTGTTCAACCATAGTCTGCGCATTTTATCGGATTTTAACTGCTGGCTTAACATTAAAGCATGTCTGTTAAATACGCTAGAAATATGAACCTATGTTCAAAACAAAAAAGACGAAGAAAAACAAGCATACGAGGAAAAAACAAGACTCAACTTATACGTGTCAATATAATTGATATTTTAAGCAAAATTCTGAAGCCATTTTTTTCAGAAAATACAAAATTTGGAAACATATTCCATGTTGGGTTTTTCTTTTCAACATTTTCATATCTCGTTTTTGAAAGATTTAAATGTAAGTCCGTTAACAGACTTTTTTTCGTTTGTTTTTTAACTATACTTTTTCACCATCAGCAATGCTATCATTCCTGCAATTCCTTTTTCTCTCCCTTTTTTTATAAGGCAAAGGTTGCTTCCTCATTTTTCATCCAATGGCAACGCACCTTATTTCCACCAATCATCGTCATTTTGGAATCCTAACGACCAAATCCCAACTCGTCTTATTTTATCCAATCAGATCACGCCACGTCACTTCCGCATATCACGTTTCCCTATTCCTCCAAGATCCTTCCCTTCTTTGCTTCCCAACACCCGTCAAGACCACATCACTTCTCCCTTCCACAAATCACGTGCCTTTTTTCGTTTTCTACGAGCAACAATACATCTAGGCAGTCAAAATGCAGCAAATGATAAAAAAACCTAGAGAGGATGTACCTCGGCAGATGCTTATTAGCGCACTTGGACCATTCACCGACATATATTATGACAAATCACATTCTCGGCGATTGGATGCTTAGCGTCCGTCAAGACAGAGTACTCGTTCAACATCCACACGCTCAAGGTCCACCAATCATATTATTTTATTCAAAAAAAGCAACGGTTGGTGGGAACATCTCAACTGTTTTTTCCTGTGCCAGAAAACCCCATCCTGCGGATGTGGTATATCGCAATCTCCCCAACCCTCCCACCCCCCTCCCTTCCCCCACCCCTCACCAACGGATGTGGGCGTGTTCGCAAACTCTGCGCTTACACCTGATACCTCTTTCATCTACATAGACGTCTCATCTTGCCTTCAGCTGAGACCGAGCTCTCGTAGAGGAACGACGTGCCAACTCCTGCGGCAAATTCCGGCTTCGTCACTCAAACTTATGTTCCAGGTGTCAACTTGCTCTTGCTCCTCAACGGCTAAATCATCTCAAATAGCAACGGTTGGTGGTAAAATCTCAACGGTTTTTTCCTGTGCCACAAAACCCCATCCCCCCACCCCTTCCCCACCCCAGCGGGTGTGTCTGCGATCGCAAACACAGCTCTTACACCGGATGCCCCTTTCATCTACATAAACGTCTCATTTTACCCTCAGTGGGTACCGAGCTCTCGTCGAGGAACGACCTGCCAACCCTGCAAGACTACCATGGCTCCTCCTGCTGCAAATCCTGGCTTCGTCACCCGCACTTGTCCTCAAGGTGGCAACTTGCACTTGCTCCTCAACGGATAAATCATCTTTCATCATTACCCATCCAAACCACACGGAACACATCGTTAGCAACCAACTTTCTACAACCAACAAACAGGTTTGTACTCCCTTTTTCGTACAACAATAATTTGAACCCTTGTTGCAATGCATCTTCTCAATAAAAATAAATAATCTAACCAAAAGTCCCTCCTTAAGCAATCGGATTAAGGATTATCCCATGGCGTTAGTGGCGCGCGGGGCGCGGCGCGCGGCGCACCGTTGATGGCGGGAAGTTTCAAAATTTGAAATTAAGTACGCTCACAGAAAAAAATTTCAAATTCTCAAATTTAACGGCATCTTAAGCTTTTTCACTGTGGCGCATTTTCATGGCGCGAAATTTGAAATACATTAAATGGCGCGAAAATTTGAACGTTTGAAATCTACCACTTGGCGGGAAAAATTTCAAATTTTCAAATTTGCCGCCATCTTGAAATTTTCAAATTTCCCGCCATCAAAATGCGACACTAGCGCCACGCGACACTAACGCCATCTAGCGGCGAAAATATCGTTAATCCAATTGCTTAAGGAGGGACTATAACTACTGATCAGACAATTTGGAAAACCGACTCTGATTCTCACCTTATCTGCAGCAGAAAGTTGGTGGCCCGAACTTCTTTCATCATTATACCCAGGCCCGAATTTAGGACCTCTGGCGCCCTTGGGTTAAAAGAAAAAAATTTTTGCTGCCCCCCTGCAACTTGCAATACATATATTACTTAAATTTTCACAACATAGAGAATGGTTTCACTAGTTTGGATACTTATGTATGAGTAGGAAACACCATAAGTGAGTTTATGAAAATTTATTTAGAAACATCTCTATGGAAAGAACTTACACTAAAGAGGCATCACCCCATATTAGATGTCAAAACATATACTGTTTAAATAAGAAGAGGCTTCCTCCTTGCCCTGTCATTTGCAAACAAGTTTGAGTTCGTCATAGTCCATTTTCACTGTTAAGTCAGATTCAATTGCAAGAAGACCAAGATAACTAAGGCGATCCTTCACTTGTGATGTTCTTAAATAATTATTTATGCGTCTTAGAGCAGAAAATGATCTCTCAGTTGAGCAGTTGGAAGCAGGAGTGCTGAAGTATATTTGTAGAGCTATGTTTAGGTTTGGGTAAACTCTCTCTAGACAGTTACCTTTTAACATCTTGCACAGCTGTGTAAGGGAGTGCGACGCATTTTCATTCCTATCTATGTAGCTTTTGAAGTGTAAGCATTCAAGTACAAATACTGAATCTTCAAGATCCGAACTGTAGACTTTCTGAAGTCTGGATGAATTTCAAGTGGACTAAGCATCTTCAGATTTGTCAAAAACATAAATGGTTCACTGAATTCCTTGTGGGAAGAAGCTCTGTTGTTCAGTTCTTCAACCAATTTATCCAGAATCAAAAGGAAACGCATGTTTAAGTCATCTGAATCATCATTTCCTTCAAAGTCTGAATCAGATTCATCAAAGAATCTTTTCTTTCTCTTAATGCGTTTCTTTTCCTGGTCAATTGTAGTAATGTTACAAATAGATTCAAATTTCTTCTGTCCTAGATTCTTGGAAACTTCATATCCCATTTTCATTTCTTCCAAGAAACCAACCAAGGAACTATACAAATTATAAACACTGGCTACATCCATGTCTGCTGTTTGTAACTGCTTACTTACAACATTGAACCTTTCAAGAATGCAATTCCAAACTACAGTCATAAAGGATGTCTCAAGACTACGCAACTTCCTCATTGTGCCTTTAGTATCAGATTTCACCAGAGACTTCTCACTTTCATTCCCTATTATTGACAACAGTGCTCTAACGATTGCCTCGCCATCTTTGTTCAAGCTTCTGCAAGCTTCTTCTCTAGCAGACTATCGGGTTATGCAGAGGGACTTGACACTAAAGTTCTCCTTACTGAAAAATGTACTTAAGTGATTCCGTCGATGACTAGAAGCACTGAAAAAATTAAATATTTCTTGCAAAATGTCAAAAAAATAAGTTGGTTACATCTTGCTGCACTTGAACCCACCAAATTCAGAGTGTGCGCTGAACAAGGAATATAGCATAAGGAGAGAGAGAGAGAGAGAGCGCTCTGATTCTAGCTTGCAACCCTGAATAAATACCTGACATATTTGGTGCATTGTCATAACTCTGTCCTCTGCAGTTACCTATGTCTATCCATGTCTCTCAAGACAGTTTATTTGACAGATCCTGGCCCCTATGTCCTGGATTTGGCACACATTCAACAAACCGCTCTTCATCTAGCCCCTCTTTGTTGACATAACGCAAGACAAAACTTAATTGGTCATTATGTGCAATATCAGGGCTGGAGTCAACAATTATAGAGTAGTATTTTGCCACAGTAACTTGTGCCACTATTTCTTCGACAACTCTCTTCCCCATGATTTTGATTATTTGCTCAAATATAGCAAAAGACAGATATGAAGTTTTTCCACTTCCAGAATGCTTATATAGTGACATTTGGCTAGCAAGATATGGATCAAATTCGGCAATAAGTTCCATGCACATTAAAAAGTTACCATTATGAACACTTCCAAGAATTTCATTATTGCCACGGAAAGGCACACCTCGAGAGGAAAATTTCTTCACAACAGCAACAACCCTTTGTAAGACATTACGCCAGGACTGAACTTCATTTTCAAGTTGTGAGAATAATTTTCCATCTATCCTTGTCAAAACAGAACTTCTGTTTTTTAAACTAAGAACACAGTCTCGGTGCCTGAACTGTTTTCATGGGTTGCAATTAGCTCTGGAAGTTTCCAGTTTGAGAAACCACGAGGTCCTGCCAAGTCTGATGTTCCTCCATAAAGAGTACATGGTGCACAAAATAATGTTCCCTGACTTTAAAATAAACTAAGTAATCTCCGTAAATAATTTCATTGTTCTACAGCTTTCTCTGGAAAAATGCACTAGTGCAACGTCTTGTGGCACCGTCTGTAAACTAATGTTTAGACTTAGAAAAGTCACATTTATTTGGTTTTACCCCGTTCATTGCAATATAGTCTCGTGTTTTATTCGTTTTTCCCAAAGAAAAGGATCAGCACTAATTGTAAAGGGTTCGTCAGCAACGATGGAAGTTCCGCCTTCACTTTCATTTGATAGAAGTTTTATTTCATCTTTAGATTTATTTGGGGTACTTGTTTCCCCACAGTCTTCAACAGCTTCACTTGGCGAGGGCGTTTCTTCTTGACATGAACTCCTTGGGGTCGATTTTATAAACACATCAAGGCGTAGAACTTTTCTCAATGCGTTTTCTTCTCTTTTTCTTTTATCTTTCGCCAATGAACGATACTGAGCCCCACTAAGTCTCTTTCTTCCTGTCATTTTGTTCAGTGACAATCGACACTGAAACTGAGAAAACGAAATAAAATATTATAAACAGTTGAAAAACTTAAAAGATTCCAACATAACCTACTACTTCATTATGTCGGAATGCCGGCTCATTAAATATAAAAGAATTCAATATAATTACAATAATAATAATAATTACTGTTCATTACCCCAGCTAACAATATATAGAAAATTACCGTTAATGAATAACAACACACTTCTTGATCTTACAATTTTTTGCGTGTGTTAATCGATTCTCACTATTGGAATGCGTTTCGCTTTGTCTCCGCTCCGTGCGCATAGCGTGCAAACTAATCAGCATAGCCAACATGCGTCGATTAATATTCCTCTGCGAAATGAACTTGATCTATGCAGCTTTCCAGTAATTTTGCCGCCCCTTAAAATATGCCGCACTGGGCAGTTGCCCGATTGGCCCTTACGTAAATACGGCCCTGATTATACCATATGAAACATAATAATCAGTCAACTATGAAAGAAGCACTTGAAATGAGCAACAATGAAAAGGCGCTGTTAATTAGGGATGATCCTGTTAGGTGTGCTCGATATTTCGATTAAAAGATTTCATCTTTCTTAAAACTACTTACAGCAGAGCACAGTATATTTGATCAGCATGCCGTCGAAGATTATTATCGGAGGGTGGAATTTCAAATGCGGGGCTCCCCACACGAACACATGTTTCTCTGGTTGAAAGATTCTCCGAGTTATAATCCATCAAACAAAGAATCAATCAAAGAAGTTATACATTTTATTGATAAATACATCACTTGCGAGTACAATGAAAATGATCCATACATGGCTCTTCAGAAACACAAACATACATATACCTGCTATAAAGGTAGGAAGAATAAAATGTCATGCAGATTTCATTTCCCTTTACCTATGATGCCTAGAACCATTATTTTGACTCCATTGCCGGAGGCTGAAAGCAGCAATGAAACAAGGGACCACCTGAAGAAGATAAATAAGTTTATGAGCTATTTTTATAAAAAGTTAGAATCAATTTCTTTCGTAGACATTTTAAAGAAACTTGATATGACTGAAATGCAGTACTTGAACGCAATAAGATCATCATTGAAGCAAACACGCGTGTTCTTAAAAAGATCTAGTTTAGAAGTTGGTATTAATGCTTACAATAAAGATACGTTGCACTTGTTTGAATCGAACATGGACATACAGCTAGTTCTGGAAGAGTACGGACTGGCAACTTATATAATAAAGTACATAAGTAAAGTAGAATCTGGGTTGTCAAAGCTTCTGAGAAATGCAGAGAAAGAAGTACAATCAGGGAATCTGAGCTTAAAGGAAAAATTGCGCAAAATAGCCAACGTGTTTTTAAACAGCAGTTTAATGTCTGCTCAAGAAGCAGCTTATTTTGTGCTTTCTCTCTCTCTCTCTATGTCAAAGTGCAGCAGAAAGGTCATCTTTATAAATACTAGTCTGTCACAAGAGCGGGTAGTGATGCTGAAGAACAAGAGAGCCTTAGAACAGCTGCCGATCGATTCGGAAGACGTTTATATGCAAGACGTTATACAGAAATACTGCCAACGTCCAAAACATTTAGAAAATGTGTGTTTAGTAGAATTTGTGGCTAGTTATAAGCCCTACAACAGAGCAGTTCGTGAAATAAATGACGATGAAGATGCAGACACAGCAGTAAAAAGAGAGGAAAGCCTGCAGTGATCAGATACAGGAGATATAAGTTGGAGCAAGAACCCGATAATTATTACAGAGAACGAGTGCTCCTGTTGGTACCATTTAGAGATGCGTTTCATGACATAGAGAGCAAGAATTGCTACGAATTGTATTGTGCTAAATTTGAAGAAATAAAAAATAATGAAAACAAGTTTTCTATTAAGACGGATGAAGCTCTAGACGAAGCCTTGCAGACAGTTGATAACATTTTTGAAAATGATGACAGCTGTTACGACGCAGAACTTCAGAACGAAGAACCAATAAATGAGGTGGACATTTTGGAACAAGGAGGCTTGGAAGGGGCTGATAAACAAGGCATAAATAGATTTGCAATTTCTAGAAGGGTGTCCAGAGAAGAAATGTTTGAATTATTGAACAAATTAAATGGAAAACAGAGAGAATTTGTTATGCATGTGCTAAACAGCTTTAATACTAACAGGCTGCCAATGAGGATATTTCTAAGTGGCTCTGCTGGAGTAGGAAAAAGTACGGTCATAAATGCGCTGTATCAGATGATAACACATTACTTTGACAGCTTACCGGGAGGCGACAAGGACAAAATTGTAGTACTACTGTGCGCCCCATCAGGTAAGGCGGCATTCCTGATTAACGGAATCGCACTACACACAGCTTTCGCTTTACCTGTGACACAATTTTCTGGCAACATGCCCTCCCTATCCACCGACTTAGCCAATACGATCAGAGAGAAATTGTTTAATTTGAAGCTGCTAATTATTGACGAGATATCGATGGTTGGAAGTGAAATGTTCAGCAGAGTCGATAGCAGACTGCGACAGATAATGTGTATTGATGTTGCTGTAGTGTCTAACACCCGCTTTTACTACCACGGCACCGCAGGCGGTGACACTGATGATACATGGAATGAAGATGGAGCACCGGTGGAATGAGATGGCGGGGGAAACCGGAGAACCCGGAGAAAACCCGCCCTGACGCCGCTTCGTCCACCACGAATACCACATGCGGGTCCCTGGGATCGAACCCGGGCCGCCTAGGTGGTAGGTGAGTGCGCTAACCGCTCGGCCACGGCGCCGCTAATGGGTATTGACGTCTCTTTTGGAGGAGTTTCGGTAATAACAGTCGTTGACCTTCATCAGTTACCACCTGTAATGTACACTCCATTTTATAAATTTGCTTCAAATTAATTCGCTTCATTAATCTATAGAAATCCACTGTGGGATGAGTTTGAATTTTATGAATTAACAGAAATAATGAGGCAAAGAGATGAACTAGAGTTTGTAAAATTCTTAAATAATTTAGCTATTGGGAAAATAAACACAACCGACACTAAATTAATAAATTCTATAGCTGTGGAAACAAATGAAGTGCCTGAGAGGGCAATAAGATTATTTACAAGAAGCGTCGATGTGCAGGAATATAATGACAAGAGAATAACAAACCATGCCGCTGAAGAGTTCGTATCAGTAGCAAGGGATTTCACTATAGGAAAAGTATCTGAAAGCGCTAAAAATGGCATCTTGAGTGCAGTGAGAGAAAAAAAAAAAGATAACGGTAGTCAATGGATTGCCTCATGAATTGAGGTTAAAAATCGGTATTAAGTACATGATAACGAGCAACATAGATGTAGAGGACGGTTTAGTCAATGGAGCATGCGGCATACTCAAAGAAATTGATTTGAAACCCAATTCCGGTGAACCGAATATAATATTCCTGGACTTCGGTGACGAAAATGTTGGTCGAAAAGCAAGAATGGTACGATTCAGTTATATGAAAAACAAAAATATTAATAAAAATTTACTCCATTAGATTTAAAAAGGCAAATATTAAATGTATCAAACAAGCTCGAGCAACAAGTAATTTGAGTAAAATTTCCGGTTGTGTGCGCCGAAGCACTTAGTATCCATAAAAGTCAAGGACAAACATATAAAGAAATATGCATCGACTTTACAAAATGCAAAAGATTTAGTAGGTCAATGCTTTATGTTGCTTTGAGCAGAGTGACCACTTTGTCTGGGTTATACCTTATAGGTGAAGTTAAATATCCCCAGGTCCCTAGAGGCAGTGACCCTGTAATGGCAGAAATGCTTAGATTAAGACAAGAAAAATGTCTGAAATTGTCTTATAATACTTTAAGGGAGGACAGAGAAGTAAAAATCATCTACCAAAATGTTAATTCACTGCAGAATAAAATAGATTGCATGAGGTCAGAACAATGGTACAGCTATGGGGACATACTAATATTAAGTGAAACTTTAGCCTCTCTTTAACATAAATTGAGTATAGATGGTTTCAGAGAAATGTTACGAATTGAATTTTCAAAAAAATCACGAGGAATATGCATATATATATAAAAGAAGAGATTCAAGTACAAGATGTAAATTACATTAATACTGTAGATAATGCCGGCCACATTTATTTAATTTCATTTCAAATTAAGAAGCACTACATAGTCTATGGATACAAGTCTCCCAGAGCCAGAAATAATACTTTTGAAGATGCTATACATAAAGTTTTTAAAAATATAAATTTGGATCAAATGGTATTAATGGGGGATTTTAATTACCATAATTATGAGGAAACAAAAAACAAATATATATCAAGCTATTTGGGTATATTTAATTTAAGAAGCTAGCTGAATACTACCATTTCAACAACAAACTTTAATACCCAAATAGACATCATATTTTCCAATATTGACATTTCAGCAGGTGTATATGAAACATTCTTTTCTGACCATAAGCCTATATATGCAGTGTTAAACATAACATAGAAGGGGCAAATTATCCAATGATCCTACTCAGACAGGGACACGCGCCACCTGCAGTTACTGATAACTTCAAGTCATCCCATATTCTAAGTGCATATATAAGCATGGTAATAATTTTTATCTAAAGTATAACAATTTCTGTTACATATTATACGAGGTCTGCGATTGCAACAAGATATATCCTGCGAGAAACCTGAACTTCTAGAGACGCTGAAATATAAGTCCAGGTGCAGTGGCGCCCGAAATAACAAGATTATCATCAACTTCATAGGATGTAGGATGCAAGAGAGGTCTCAATGAGCAGAAATGTGGCGGACTTCCAGTGGGGGACGCTACTTGCTTTGCAGTGTTGCGCAACCACCAGATTTTTCTCTAAATTATTCTGCATTAAATCACTACATCATTTTAATTTAATTGTGTTTTAGAATTGAGGAAAGAATAAAATTATTCCAAATTTGCATTTTACGAATTCCAATGTAAGACAGCGATTTTTACTTTCTCTACTACGTATAGTAAAGGAGAGGAAGTATTGTACGAGTGTTACACCCAAAAATTCGATATCGAGATTTCACGAAAATATGTTTTGAGACCCTCTGCGACACGAAGATTTTGAAGAAAATAGCCCTAACCTAAACTACCCTTTACTTGGAAAAATTTTCGAAAATTTTGATTTTCTTGAAAATGGCTCTAACGATTTTGATTAAAATGTCATATGTTTGAGATATTTTGATGACAAATGAAATGTATATCTTGAATTTTCTGGCTATAGCCCCTGTAGTCGTATTTACTCTGGACGACTTTTGCATAACTGGTAAACCGTTAGAGATAGATCAAATTATACTATAAAAAATGTATATCTTGCTAAAATACACAATTTATGACTCAATAAATTTTCTTGTAGTGTGAACCATTTCGGAGATATACCTTGTTATGTGTGTGAGTTTCGGAAAACTTAAAACTTTCGTGAAATGGATCATCGTTGTTCATTTTTTTTTTTTATATGCTAAATGTGCAAAGACAACAGAATCTCAAACATTTGACTATCGCACAAAGCCTACTGTATTCTAACATTCCCCTTGCACCTACAAGGAAATAAGCAATAAGATAATTTGTACAAATGTGTATCTCAACTTTCAAGAAAGAAGATGTAGGAATAAGAGTTTGTAAGAATGGTTAGGACAAGAGTAGAGAATGTCATGTGAGTGCAACACATCAGATTTTTTTAAACCAGCTGTGTGAAGACTATTTGAGCAAACTTATTTTATAGCTCAGTAAGAAACATCAATATGCAGTGTTGATTAAAAATTGTGAACATTGTATCGCAAAGAGAAATTGCCATAAAATAGCTTACATTTTTGGTTTAAAACACGTAATCCAGGAATGACTTAGCATACCGTATTTTATCGCATAAGGCGAGGGGGGGGGCCCCCTCACACATTTCCCTCCCCTATGATTTTTCATCACTAAAAAATATTTACCTATTAAACATCGCATAATTCCCTCTCCTGTTTCGTTCTTATTGGAGCGGCCTTCAAATGACTTGATAATGGACAACAATCGACGCAGCGCTTGCCACAAAAATACTCGTATAGCCATTGTCATAACGTATCGTAAAATTGAAATGTGAAGTTACACACGTGTTTGTTTCTAAGTCAATTTCTTACAAGTCGTCATATTGTTAAAAAGAGTTTTTAAAAAAAACTGGTATTTCTGGTGCCATTAATGGTTATGACGACATGTTGTGAAATAGTGAAAATGAAGATGTGTTATCTGAGCCAGATATAAATGAAGAAAGTGGTGATAGTGACGGAAGTGAGACCGCAGAATAGTCAGAGAAAAGAAACAGTGAAACAATACATTGTAGGCCCAATGAAACCGTGGTATGTATCCAGTTCATTCACAACTACGCGATAAAATACGGTATATGCACCAAGCTTTGAAGCCCACTTCGTTATACAGATTCAGCAGTACATCTTTCTGAAAGTCGTCCAGATTCGAAATCCGTTTTCCTGTCTTATGGTGTTTTCCGGGGGGATACAAACAAGGGCCGCCGGGATTCAGAAGTGTTTATTTTACCTTGCACTACGCGCGACAATGAATATTCACTTACATTGCATGCTTTAGCTGTTAGAGCCCGGCTCTGTTTAAATACAATGTTCGCACGCACTTCTACTGAGGACAATTCTTTTATAAAAGTGTAAACACTGAAAATAATAGCCCGCGCATCTGAATGCAATACTTTTCCTTTCGATTTACTCATCTGTAAGCCGCTTGTACCAGATTTTGTTAATGCCATATTTCTTAGCAACAAAACGAGCTACAGTAATTATAAGACACAGGTAACACTGTGACACTATGTCAGACATGGAACACGCATAAGAATAAACTAATTTCCTTTTCCTTTCCTGCAGACATCTCACTCCTTGAGAAGAAAGATAGTTGAGACGATAAATAAACAACACGCATAAGAATAAACTAAATTCCTTTTCCTTTCCTGCAGACATCTCACTCCTTGAGAAGAAAGATAGTTGTGACGATAAATAAACAATCATGATGCAAAGCAAGTGTCGTTTGCTATCGCTGAGCGCAACGTTTCTTCAATCACTCATATCTTGGGCTGCAGGCCACCTAAAATATTGCTTCTTGGGCAGTCAGCTTCAACATTTCTAGCTCTTTGCAATAGAATTCTTTGTAATAATGAGCCGTTGCTGGATTTGATGAGCACAAAGAGAAAAGTGAAAAGCAAATATTGCGCCAGACAGCGCGTTACCGAACTGGGCAACGTCGCCTCTCTAGGATTGGCTACTTGCTCTCACACACCTTCTTCTAGCTCCGCCTCATGTGCCTTCTTATTCCGTACGGCATATAGACTTAGCTCATTCTTTTCGTGAACCCGACGACGACGCTATCTGGCAGGCTGAGAACAGCCCGAGGTGCGTCATGGGTGTACCTGCCCTTTTAGGGCTTAACCACTTTATGACGGGATGTGGGGTTTTGCAGGGTGGCGGGTGAAAATTGAGGTAGTGGGTAGTAAGGAGGTAGCAAGATTATGCTCCTCAGCGGCTGCTTTTTCAGTGTGCAACTTCCGTTGGGCACTGCTGGTGTAGGGGTCCAAAATATGGAGGTTGTAAATTTTGAATCCGAGCTTATCTTGGAGGACTGTCGTGATGTTCAGCTTTCGCTGTTGAAAGGGTGTCTCCTTCGTTACCGGGGATGCCCGCAAGCCATGCGGGGAACCCGGTGTCGCACACGCGTGCGTTCAGTGGGCTCATAGTCTCCAAGAGACCTAACCAGGGCACTCCTGTGTTGAGGAATCTGGTCGTATAATTTTGTTGCCCGGCGCCCAATTTCGTCCTCCACGTACGGAAGTGACGAGGCTTCGTGCAGTAGTCTCGAAGGGAATCTGCGACATACAAAATAGATTATCCGAAGTCCTCTATTCTGTACACGCTGCAGACGCAGGAGATGGGAGTCTGCGGCCGTGCCCCAGACTTCGCAGGCGTAAAGGAGGAGTGGGATTATGAGAGCCCGAAAAAGGTGTAGCTTTAGGGGAATTGGCATTCCCGACCGCAGCATGGGGTACAGTGAGGCAGTTGCCCCGCCGGCCCGCGCTGACAGGTCGTTGATGTGTTCCCGAAAAGTAAGGTATTTATCTAGCTTCACTCCCAGGTAGGAGATGGTGTTTACCCATTCAATCCTTCTTCGTAGATAGGTGAATGTGGGGAGATGGGCGGGGAATCGGCGCTTAGTAAAAAGTGTGGCGCGGCTTTTATCCGGGTTAATGGACAATCGCCAACGTTTGCACCATTCTTGGATGAGGCGGAGGTGTCGCTGTATTGGGAGGAAGGTTCTGTTATCGTGTCTGTTTGTTGTGTAGAGCAACACGTCGTCAGCATACTGGGCTATGTTGACGTGCTGCTCTGTAGGTAGGTCGGCCACGTAGACGCTGAAGAGCGTGGGGGATAGAACAGAACCTTCGGGGACTCCTCCTCGGATTGGCCTGCGTGTGTATTTATTCCCTGCCACTGAGACCACAAAGGATCTGTGTTTAAGGTATGAATGTAGTAGGTGTATTAGGCGTGTGGGTAGCTCCAGTTGGATGAGTTTCCGGAGGAGACCGGCATGCCAGGTCGTAGAGAAGGCCTTCTCAACGTCCAGTGAGACCGTGGCGGTGTAGGCCTTGTCCTGGTATCCCAGGGCGGCAGCCTCCACCACGCGCAGTAGCTCCTGGGGTGTTGAGTGGCCAGGCCGGAATCCAAATTGATGGGGTAGGATGGCTTGAATGTCCCCTAAGGTAGGGGACAAGCGGGCGAGTATTAGCCTCTCGAATACCTTCGAGAGTACGGGTAGGAGGCTAATGGATCGGTAGTTGGCAGGATGGACCGGGTCTTTCCCTGACTTCAGTATGCAAATCACCCGGGCCTCTTTCCACTCACGTGGGAAGTGGCTGAGGTCGAGGCACATATTGAAAACCTTTGTCAGGTAGGCACGGCCTTGAAAGGAAGGTGGCGGAGCATGACAGGTATTATCCCGTCAGGCCCGCGACCTTTTTGTGGTCGAGACGTTGGAGTACGCCCTGGACTTCACTGGGTTTGACGATAGGAAGCCGATCCACGTCTTCAAGAGGACGTCGGAGATATCGACGTACCTCCCTATGGACACGGTCGGAGAAGTCTAGGTCCTACGGGTTATCTCTCGGCCGCATGGTCCTCTCCAGGTATTCAGCAAACACATTTGCGTTGGCTTGGGGTTCGTAGGCCAGGCCTTGGGTGCCATGGATTGGGGAGGTGTGTGACCCACCTCGATTTCTCAGTCGTTTGGCGATCCGCCACACTTAGCCGTCACCCAGGTTCAAACGAGACATCGTGTCCTCCCACGCGCGCACTCTGTGCTCGCGCAGACGGAGTCGCACCTCGTGGCGTAAACGCCTTAGAAACGCTAGGTTGTGCGGTGTGCGGTGCCTCTGACAGAGTCTGCGAGCCGCCCAAGAGGGGCGGATGAGCAGAAGTAACTCTAGGGGCAGGACGTCTGGGTGAAGAGGAGCTGGGGTGTGGGCAGTGAGGTTGTGGACCGTTCGCTTCACTACGGAGGTGAAGGAAGAGACCGCCGCCTCAAGGGTTGGGATGTCGGTGATGTTGGGGTTGGCTGGGATGAAGCCATTCAGGCAACTCTTGACACAGTCCCAGTCAACGTTCCGGTGTTGAACCGGGACCTCTTGGCTGGCGACCCGAGTGTTGGTGGTAGCCAACACTGGGTTGTGGTCAGAATGAAGTGCGTTTATGGATGTGAGTGACACATGATATGGGACATGTTTGATGACCGCGAAGTCTATGACGGATGGCCGTCCTGGACCTCGCGGGTAATGAGTGGGTTGCCAGGGGCCCTCAAGTCTAAGTTGAGGGTCCGCGTCGACCATGCGGACTATGTCATTGCCTCTTCTATCTGCACGGGGGCTACAATGCCAACGCGGATGCTTGGCATTTAGGTCCCCGGCCAGAATGACATGAGGATGTAGGGCGAGGATGCAGAGGCAGTCGTTGACGACGAACTGCCTCTGGGGTGGGTGGTATGCAGACACCATCAGGACTTCAATACCGCCGAGGTGGATTCAAGTAGCCGTGGCCTCAAGGGTTTGAAGTGGAGGGAGCTGGACGGGTTTGTGGACCACACTTCTCTTCACGAAGATCGCTGTGCCGCCCCCACGGCGGCCGACGCGGTCCGATCGGAGACAGTGGTAGCCCTGGAGTCGGGATGTGAGGTTCTGGTGGAGATGCGTTTCTGATACCAGGATGACATCAAGTGCATGCTTGCCAGCAAAGTGGTGGAGCTCGTTCTCCCGTCCGGCCAAACCACACGCGTTCCAGAACGCGAACCTGAACGAGGTGTTTACCCTAGTTCGATCCGCCATTCTGGGTCGTGCCGATTATGGTGGTAAGGAGTGCAAGCCCCTCCATGGCTACAGTCATTTTGCTGACTTGGTCGGTGACGGTGAGGAATTTTACCATCAGCTCGCAGAGCTTCTGGCCGTGGTTTTGCAGCAGCCGCTGCAACCACGCCATCACGTCTGAAAACTGTGGTGTGGGAGGGGTGGGGGTTTGTTGTGGAGGTGGAATGACGGATGGGTTGGTCGGCGCCGGTGTCTCTTCGGCCGCGACCTCCCTTGGCTAGCGGGCGGGCGTAGGGTTTCCACGCTCGCTCTGAGCCTCGGAGGCGGTAGCTGGCCTCCGAGAGTGACGGCGCCTACCCTCCCTTTGTGGAAGGGGGCCGTAGGGGGTACTGGAGCTTGTGTTTGTGCTCGGGTGTGTTGTGTTTGTGCACGCGACTTAGGAGTATTACCCCGGCCTGTAATGGTCACTGCAGCGTACGCTAAACCCGCTTCTGTTCCTGCCGGGACAGGGCCAGACTGGGGATGGCTGTTCGCCACTGGAGGTTGGACCACCTGAGGTGGTCTCCTAGCGGCTTCCTAAACCCTTCAAGTACTGTATGCCCAGTACAAGAAGGCGAGGCTTAGGAATGTGTAACGTAATCATGTTTTGCTTCCCGCATGGTGTTTATGTCTAGTTTCCGAGTATGATAAGGATGCTAGGTTCGTTTGAAATACACAGTGTTGTCACATAACTTACCTAGAAGTCCAGTTGTCGTGCAAGATCCGAGTCGGAGAAGTCGTCACCTTCGCTGCTGTCACTACCGATCTCTGGATCTTCGTCAGACCTCCTAGTAATATAATAAAATTGTCTATTGCATCTTTCACTAGCCCATCCCTTTGCCTGAACTCATCCTCAAGTTTCTTAACGTGCCTAACATAGCCCTCCCAATCAGCTGTTGTAACGGAGTTCACTGCACTTTCACACACCTGCTGTAGATTTCTTAAATGTAGATCACCGTTTACATTATGCTCTCTCTCTCTCTCTTACATGTCGTTTTATTTCTGCCCATGCCAATTCTATAGCGTTCAACTCGCACATATAAGGAGGTAATCTAAGAACCGTATGCCCATGCATTTCTATTATTCTGTCGATACGGTATATTTTTTCCTTTGGTTTATGTATTTGAATTAAATCAAACAAGTCGGTCTTTCGCATTGGAGCAGAATATGAAATATTGTTGTTCTCCAACCATTGACCCATTTCTTGCTTTACAGCATATTTTGACGGAGGCTTATTTTCTTGTACACTGTGGTATGGAGCATTATCAAGCACGATGACACTATTGCAGGGTATATTAGGTAACAGTTTCTCCTCCAACCATTTCTGGAAATTTTCTCCATTCATTTGGCCATGATAATCGCCGCTAGCAAGTTCAGCTTTGAATATCAAAGAAGCTCCGGGTATGAAGCCTTCGTTGCTGCCTGCATTTACAAGAATCAGGGGGTTCGAAGAGCTAGTGTTTGGCGTAATCCCGTAGATATTATCACTCTGCCAGCACTTCCCAAATGTCAAATTATTGTCCACCCAGGACTCATCAATGTAAATGATATTTCTCCCAGCATTTCTGTATCCATTTATAGCTCTTAGGTATTTAGCTCTCCAGTTAACTATATCTGGACGTTCAATGAGTAATTTTCTCTTACTTCCACATCGCTTCCATTTGAAACCCATATCGTGCAATAGCTTCTGCAGAGTTTCTCTTCCCCAAGGAAAATTTATTTTTTCCCTAATTGCTGCAAGTAGCTTCGGTAGAGTGGGCACTTGTTTTTTAACCAAATAAAAGTCTCGAATTACGTTTTTAATTACTGTTCTATCACAGTCATCACAATGAAATTTGCATTCCTCGGCCTTTGGTCTCTTTTTCCCCGGAGTATGAAGTGATTTTTCACCAGCTTTAACACCTTCTCTTCTTATTCTTGTTACACTATGTTACGATATCCCACAATAATTTGCCACACGTAAATTTCTTTGTGATAATAAACATTTCAATTGTCCTGATTTCGCTTCTTCGTCACATACTTCTATTACTTTTCTAATTACCTCCCTTGCTTCACTGTGAATACTTCGTCCCTTCTTTCGAACTGCAGCCATTTGTAAATATTAAGCCAAGAACACAACTAACAAAATACGAGTATATAACTGTAGCGCCGTAGCGCGTGTTAGCAGCGAGAGCCAAATAATGCATAATACTAAAAAATATCTACACCTGTAATACTGCAAAGCGCATTAGATCTGGCAACGTGGATGACTCATATGCATTCTCATGCACTCATTTCCTAGTGAACAGATACGCTACCGGAGCAGATAAACAATTGTCCCCTCTGCTCTGCATTCCCCTCCAGCCTTCTTGTCGTGGGCATACAGTATGTTTTCTACCCCCCCCCCTTCCCAAAATTTTTAAAAAGTCCTGATGAAGCCCATGATTTCTGTAGTAGCAAGATAGGGTGCGAACTGAAATTGTCTGACTCCTCCAGTCCAGCCATGGACCAAGGAAGTAAACTATAGTAGCCTAATACTTCTACAAGTATTGTAAACAAACAAATTACACGTTAAATATGTACATACAAAAGATACACTTTTATCGTCGTACAATACTAGCAGTGTTTAGACTACCGTTACTATGCAACTCCGACTCGCGCCGTAGCCTATTCATCAAATCAGCCATATTCTGTAGTAATTTGAATGTCTTATGTCTAATACAATTAGGGTTGCCATGTTTAACTTAAGCTATGTTTTAATCTCATCAGTACAGTTTTGAAACATTGTATAATGTGTACAAATATTACCGCCATCTGCAGTTATAACAAATAAATGGGTTGTATTTTTATGACAAGTGATTTTATGTGCAATTGTGAACACGGTGCAAGTGCACCAATAATTGCTTATTTAAGAATTTTAAAGTGCATAAAAGGTCCAACTGTAAGATTTCTCTTTAGCTGTCACCTAAATAAGTAACAAACAAAATTAGCACCTGCTACATTTTTACGCTATTTTTCTTTTGTTTCCCTTGTTCTTGAATGAGTTGTAATATTTTTACATGTTAAACTATATTAAAGCAATCTTAATGCTGCACATACATTTAATCTGCGCTCAAATTCTAGTTGGATTGGCCAATCTATGGCAAGAAAAGTCTGTGGAAAAGAAAGACGACGCTTAATGAAATGAGTAGCCATGACAACGAGCAAAAAAGCAGAGTCGCGCTTCCTAGACACCGTTGGTACTTCCTGAGGTTGTCAATCCAGGGAAGTATTTGCTTGGCATTGTCCCTTGTAAATAGGTATCTGATGGAGGAATGTTACTAGCGGGAGGTCTGAAATATTCTGCAACATTGCCACACGTTGTACATTTCCAGAACCTGGATCTAGACGCCGAAATAAACGTTCTTCTGATGAGTAATCATAGATGCCAATCGATCCAATGGCAGGAGTTGGTGTGCTTGGTGTTGATGGTACAAGCAGTGTTGGAATGACCAGGATGCCATGCTTTTGGATAATATATATCTTCTTCACTACAAAGCGTCCGTTTGATGGTAGCATCACAATGAATGGAGGGCTGGTGGGATAATCTGGAGGTAAGACTATGTGTCGGAATCAGCGGACCTTTTAATGGTAAGATGCAACTCGAAAAGATTCATACAGTGGATGAGGTAAATATTCGACCGAAGTTGCTTCCAGTTCAATTGCTTCGCGCATTGCGACTAGAGAATTTTCGTTGTAACAGCAGAACTTGCCTCCATGTTGCCGAGGCCTTAAAATGATTTACAGTTTTGGAATAAGTAGATCCTTAGAATAACCATACCTTCATAACTCAAGACGTCAAATCCTGGTGCAGAAATGTGTCCATTATCATTGTTTTATGCGGCACAAAGCAATAAAGAAACTCAAATTCTTCGTGACTAAAAATTTTAATGCGTACATAGCAACGTTAAATTTAGAAAGACAAATCAACAATGTATCGTGACCACCTCTACACGTAATGCATAATTCCTGCAAACCATGCATATTAAATATTTCTCTTTTATTTCTCTTCTTCGGTTTTATTTTAGCCTTTTTTATTACAACTAGTATGTATCCTATGTATCAGATAATTGAATTATAAATATCTGTTTGTACACAGCTACAAAATCAATTAAT
The DNA here is from genome assembly GCA_030765045.1 of Tenodera sinensis. Taxonomy (NCBI): domain Eukaryota; kingdom Metazoa; phylum Arthropoda; class Insecta; order Mantodea; family Mantidae; genus Tenodera; species Tenodera sinensis. Next base: position 205,516,543 of record CM060962.1, on the reverse strand, counting down.
AATCCTATTTCAAAGGAGAAAATAACTGTTTGGTAACACATACATCAATACAATGCAAGTAATAAAAAAGTTCTTCACTGCACGTTTCAGTTGTCTTATTCCTTGAGTTCACACAATCCTTGCAAGCAGTGTATTTTTCAAAGAGTGCCTCACAGTGTTTATTTTCACTGCACTGGTCCCTCAGCACATTAGTCAAAGTTCTGCGTGTATTGATCAGCAAATTGAAATCAATTATCTGATATCAAGTATAAACCAGCTAAATATCTCCAAAATTAACAAAATGTGATGTGGTAAATTCGCATGAATTTCTCTATCCGTTGTTCAATGAACTACTTTTAAAAATATATATTTTTCTGCGCATGTACTTCACCTTAATCGAGATGAACATTTATAGAAATGATCTGTTTTGAATATTGTAGGTCGCTATGATGGCTTTGACATTGCATTTTTATATAAGCAGGAGAGAAGGTCTGTGTTGCATTCACATGACTTTCTCTATTCTTGTACATACAAACGCTTATTCCTCTATCTTCATCCTGTTAATTGAGATAATCATTTTCTAATTTTCTTGTAGATACAATGGGAACATAATAGGTTTTAAGGATAATAAAATCTTTTAGGAGCTGTTCGATATGTGATGCGGTCTCTTTCCATGGCCGAGAGATATACTTTCCAAACTGAAACTCATTCATCTTTTTAAGTATTGGAAAATTCAAACAAAATATCTCCGAAGTAATGTCCTCCGTAGTCCAGATATAACGTGCTAGCATCTGGTTCCTAAGGTCACCGGTTCAAGCCCGGCGGAGGGTGATGATTTTTTTTTTCGGGCGTAGAAATCCTTAGCATGGCTTCCCTTGGAAGGGAAGTAAAGTCTTTGGCGCCGTGTCGTAGATTTAAGGCATGTAAACGAATCTCAAGGCTGATAGAGGCCTCTGAGCAAAATTAGGAGTTCTTTCACGTCCAATGTGCAATGGAGCACTGAGAACCTCGGTAAATAAAACTCAATTTCAATTTGATTTCTCCGAAATGATTCACTACACCAAAAAAAAAATTCCGTTTGTTTAGTTAAGTGTGTGTTTTTAACAAGATCCACAATTGTCGTGTAGTGAGATTTTGTCTATATCTTACGTTTAAGCAGCTATACAGAAATCCTCCACAATGAAGAGGATCTCTGAGCAAATTCCCATTAAATTCATGGTATAGTTTTCATTTGTCATGAAAACATCTTAAACATATGGTATTTTAGTCAAATTCGTTGGCAGTTTTTGATAAAATCAACATTTTTCTAAAAATGTTCCATGTAGCTTTTCAAGAAAACCACCCCACCCCACCGCACCCTTTGTATGTAGGTTGGGATGGGGTGAGTTTCCTGTCGCATTCTTGAAAGATGTTGAACTTAAACACTAAGCTTGAGATTTAACCGACTTTTCGTTTTTGAGTTATGTTGTTCACGGTTGCACATGTGTGCGCGCCTCAAAGTATATTTCCAGTGAAATTTCGGTATATAATTTTTGGGTGGAATGCAATACTTTGGTACTTAATATTATGGTAGAGGAAGTGAAAATCTTGTTTTATTCGCACATATCCGGTATAGTGGGTCGACTTCGGACGCACATGTTATTCTTACGATATCCGGAGATCGTCGTCCTAATGCGTTGTTTCGGACATTTATTTTAGTTTTAAAAATATTTTCAGGTTCTGTTTTAATGTATAATAGTTTACAATAGTATAAACACAAAATATTCTATCTACAATCCACTGAATTCAGTAAGAATAGAAAAAAAGGACATGATTCATTAGATCAAATTACACCAATAAATAAGTCAACATATTTTAAGCGAATAAAAGCTTAGAAAGTTGGTGAAGTAACACAGTAACATATCTGATACAGTTTGTTACAGTACGTCATGTGGAAATATAAATTTTCCCTTTTCTTCCTTCGGCGCTAGCAGCAATTTTATTATTTGATCTTTAGAGATGGTGTCCTCGTCAGGAACTTCGAGAAACACAAATACACTTTTGCTGTTCTTTTGTGGGCGCAAAAACTTCACATCAATATCTTTGGCACCCACATTTGTTGCAACACCAACACACTGCGTTACACGAGTCTTCTTTCCAACATTGTACTCAAAGCTAGCCACCAAAAATGAGTTCTCCTGTAACGTCAGAGTATTATCACTTTCATCTTCACTGCTCTTACTGCTTCTGCTGTTACTGCTGGTTTTCTTCTTCCAAATGGCGTTCCAGAACTGACTGCTCTGGTGCAATTTTGAGCTGCTTCCGCCTAACAACATTGGGCTTCTAGTAGCGAGTTTCCTTCAGGATTTCTTCGAAACTACTCTGCCATGAAATCAAATCATTTGTTTCTTCTCTGTCTGGAAGTTTGTCCAATAAATGCAATGGATCAAATGAAATGAGTCCAGTTGCTCAAACTTGGATATGGACCACGAGTGCTCTTCTTCCAGTCAGTACCTCACGCCAAGCTATCTTCACAGGTCTGAAGAAACTGACATCCAAAGGCTGGAGAAGATGGGTGCTGTTTGGAGGCAACAAGATAAAATGGATTGCAACATTTTCACGTTCTTTTATCATGTTCACAGAAATATGGCTACTTAGGCTGCCTCCAATTAGAATCCTTTGACCAGACCTCTTCTTTAAATATGGTAATGCTATGGTCAAAAACCAATCCTCGTAAATAGCCATATCAAACCATACACTTCTATTACAATTAAACCTTGTCCCGGGTGGTCCACCCTCTTTCCAAGTGTCCAGCGACCGAGTTCAGGTCGTACAGGTTCTCCTGTACGAGATGTCGTGTTTGCACAGCACCTAGCCGCTAATGCGACTTTATCTGTGCGGTATTGGAGGTTGTCCTTGTCTTGTAATGCTTTTGTGTCCTTGGCAATGGTTTCTTTCTGAATGCCTATTTTAGGATTCAGAAAGGGGGCAGGAATAGGTGTTGGGGTAATGATGTGTTAGAAGATGGGAGTGGCATTACCCTTACCCAAGGACGTCCTTGGGTAGGCGGTAACTTTTCCTTCTTCGAGGTGCTGTGTGGTCGTATTGACCTAATGCCCGTACCAGTTGATTGGTGTGGGAGTTTAGTTTGGTGTGCATGGTTTGGGATCGCTCCCTTACCAAGTCTATGATGTAGGGAAGTCCTGATTGGTTGTGGAGGATGTAAGACGGGAATCTACGTCCGGTATTGTATATCATTCTTAACGCCCTGTTCTGCACTGATTGCAGTTTGCGCATGGTAGATGGTGCTGCCGATCCCCAGGCTTCGCAGCTGTATAGGATCAATGGCGGAATGATTGCCCAATAAATCCTTAATTTAAGGTGGTTGGGCATGGTAGATTTGAGGATAGGGTAGAGCTGTCTGAGCGCAGCGTGACCAAGTTTGGCCTTTGCGCGGACGTGTGGGGCGTATGTTAGCCCGCGATCGAGGAGAACGCCTAAATGTTTGGCGGAGGTTACCCATGGGATATTTCTCCGCCTAAGCCGAAGAGACCGTTCCGGCCGCCAATGGCGAACCTTACAAGAAGGAGAGCGGAGCTTTTCCCCGGACTAATAGCCATTCTCCACTTCTCACTCCAACGGTCGACGGCGTCGAGTTGTCGTTGAAGGGGAGTGCCATGATGAGGACGTCGTCCGCATACTGGCATGTCACAGTATGTTGTTCCGTGGGGAAATCGGACATGTAAGCTGCAAAGAGTAGCGGGGAGAGTACACTGCCCTCTGGGACTCCTGCCGCTATTTGTCTTATTGTAGAGAGTTTTCCTTCCACTTTCACTCTGAAAGTGCGGTCCTGAAGGAAACTGCTAATTATAGTGAGATATGGAGGAGGGATATTTTCCTGCTTTAGTTTGTACAAGAGGCCTTGGTGCCAAGTTGTGGCTAAAGCCTTCTCCACGTCCAGCAGCACCGCTATGGTCTTGATGTTTTCCTGGAAACCCAGGGATACCATCTCGGCCACACGCAGCAACTGCATGGTCGTGGAATGACCCCGATGAAAACCAAACTGGTGATCCGGTAGGAGTTGCCTCTCCTCAAAAAGCGGTATTAGGCGGGTAAGGAGCAACCGCTCAAAAACTTTTGAGACGATTGGGAGAATGCTGATGGAACGGTAGTTGTTGGGAAAGACTGGGTTCTTGCTCGGTTTCAATATACACACCACCCTAGCCTCCTTCCAGAAAACCGGAAAGTGACGAAGACGGAGGCATGCATTGAAGATCCGGGTCAAGCGGACCACAGCCTTTTTGGGTAGGTGCTGGAGCATGAGCGCCGTGACGCCGTCATGCCCAGGGGATTTGTTGGGATTCAGACTTTGGATTTCGGAAATCACCACTTTCGGGGTGATTATGGGAAGTTGGATCACCTCGTGTAGCCGCCGCGGTTCCTCATAGAGGTAATCCACGGTTGCATCCACGAGTTCAGTGAAGTCTTCGTCTGCGGGTCCTCCCGGGGTTCGAACTGTACCTCAAGGTGATTCGCGAACACAGTGGCTTTCTCGTCTGGCTCAAAAGCGAGCCGCCCACGAGTGCCGTGCAGGGGATGCTGGTATTGGGTCTTGTCCTTCCTCAAGGCCCTAATAATCCGCCAGGGTTTCTTTTCGTGAAGGTTTACAGTTTGTAATGTGTTTTCCCAGGCTGATGTTCTGTGCGATCGGAGCAGTCGCCTTACCAGGGATTTGAACTGCTCCTATCCTGGGATGGTGGAAATGCTGCCATAGCTTCCGAACAGTTGCCTTGGCTTTTATCAACTGTCGGAGTTCTGTAGGTAAGGTTCTAGGATCTGAGGTGTTGGTGGGAATGCGGTGAGTATGTGTGCGTACCGCATTTAGGTTCTGGTAGGAAAAGTCCGACGCTGCCTCTTCCAACGCCTCGATATCATCGATGCGGGGTCGAGGGTCGACGGAACGGTTAAGTTCTAGGACTGCTGCATCCCAGTTGGTCTCAAATGCCCAGTCTGAGTTTAACAGAGCTGGCATGGCTGTTGTGGAATCTACCACGACAAGGTCGTGGTCAGAATCCAGCTCATTTACTGCCGAGAGGTCGAAGTGTAATGGTATGTTCTTGGTGATCATGATGTCTAAGACGTCAGGCCTGCCGCGGGCCGGATGGAATGTAGGACCTCTTGGCCCATGCGCGACGAGGTTTGGGTCTCCGCTGATGAGGCGGTAGAGCCCGCGCCCCCTCTGGTTGCTAGTGCGACTGTACCAGAGCCCATGCTTCGCATTGAGATCTCCAGCGATGCAGACTACTGGGTGTAGGTTGAGGAGAGTGGTGTAATCTGCTTCATAGAAGCGATGATCCGGAGGGTCATAAGCCGCAATCAACAATGTGTCCACACCACCAATGGCAAGCCTAATGGCAGTAGCCTGCGCATGTTGAAGGGCAGGAAGAGGAAAAGGTGTATGGGTGATGATGCTTTTGATGAAGATAGCTGTACCACCGCCCTGTCGGCCCACCCGATCAGACCGATGGGCGACGTAACTTGGCAACGAGAAGTTTATACCAGCATGCAGGTGTGTTTCGGTCACCACAAGAGGATGTCGATCCCGTAGGATTGTACAAACTCCAGAATGCCTGGACGTTGTTCTCTTACGCCGTTGGCATTCCAGAAAGCGGCGTGTAATGGTCTACGCACAACCCGGTGGGCCATTACTGGGAGGATCTAGGGAACAGCTGCTCTAGTGTTTGCAGCAGGATTTGGTGTTTTAGTAGGACGTCAACATTGGCGTCCATTATGGTCTGCATACACCTCCTCAAATTGGGGAGTGTCCGTTTTATCAAGTCCCCGAACCAGTTGGACAGGGTCCTAAATTCCTCGAGGTCTGCCGAGGATATAGCACTTCCGAGTGGAGCCAATGGGGCCAACGGAGTGGTGCGTGCCGGTTGGTCACGTTGGGTTGGGGCCGGGGTGGGTACCTCGGCAGGTATGGTCTGTGCATCAGACGCAGTCATTTGCTCGAGTAGAGCTGACCGCTGTCTTTCAGCCTTTCTTTCTTTCCTCTCTCGCTTTTCGCGAGAGGGGCGTGGAAGTTGAGCTACTCTCTCTTCCACGGTGGTGGCTGGTACAATTTGCACAGTTTGTGCCTGTGTAGGTGCAGTTTATGCAGATTCAGCCTGCTGCATAATGTTCTCAGCCTCGTTAAGGGCGCCGGCGAAGCTCACCCCTGCTCGGACTGGTGCCACATTTTTAGGACCGCGGCGGCGGTTGTCAATTTTCTGCCGCACTTCACACCCCTTGTATACGCTTTCATGGGGTTTGTGGCAATTGGCACACTCTTTTTCTTCTGTGCCTTTGTCGTAGTTTGCGACAAGGTGCTCTCCTGCACAGCGTAAGCATGCGAGCTTTCGTTCACATGCTTGGCTGGAGTGGTGAAAACGCATGCATCTGCGGCATTGAGCTGGGCCATCCAAAGATGTTCTGCTTTATAATGGACATAAGGCGGAAGAAGATGCCCATCACCAGAAGCAGCCATCATAACAGAAATGCTGGTTTTTGAAAAATCTATAATGCGTTCAGCATGCTTTACACCTCTTCTTACGACTAGGTGTTTACTTCCAGGGTCGTCATTGAAATTACTTTCGTCATAGTTGACAATGTTAGAATTAGGCACATTTTCTATAATTGGACCAATGTTGTGGAAATATTCTTGCACTGGTTCTTTGGACACTTAAGCGCGAACTCTTTTTATGTTCTCACTTAATCTAACAGACAGTGTTGCAGAATGCCTCTGAAGGAAGCAGCTCAGTCCACTCCTGGAAAGTTATTCTTGAAGCACCGTATTATTCTGCCAGATGTGTTTAGCTACTCCCCTACCAGGTATCTTATGTCTGTTAAAGTAAAGGGAAATCCCCAGCGAGCAGCAGTCAATATTCCTTCAACAAGAGTTGTTTCACCTTCGTTTAGCACAGGCCCTCCCATTAGTTTTAGATGCTTCCTATTATCTTTATTTTCGAGAGTCGACCGCGGTATACCATAATATTCTGCTGCTTTTCTGTAAGACATAACTGATTTTACAGCTCTGATAGCTTTTTCTAAATTTTCTGTATTGTAATTACAGTGTACCGGAGCTCCAAGTTTCCTCTTATAACGACCCATGATTGTCCGAAGTCAACCCTCAAATCAGTGGTTTCTAATAAAAGTCGGTATATACTGAACAATGGAAGAAATGTTACGTTAGCTAATGCATTTTTGTGTGGCAGACTACTTAAAATAACAGATGTTGAGGAAAAAGCTTTTTTAAGTTATTCATTTCGATTCTAAGAATGAAAGTACACGTGATCAACAATAGTTCGGAAACTGGCGGCATTCTTCAAAGCTCCACAAATATAATAACACTGCACAGAAACAAACAATAGGTCTTCATAAAATGTAAAACGAAGCTTAAGGTTTCACATCTAAAAATAGCCGCTCAAATAGAATTGTTTTTAAACATTGTTGTTGCTTTTAATTTAGTTAAGATACACATTGTCCGAAAACAGACCATATGTCTGAAATCACCCAGTTTGACGGTATATCCATTATAGGTACTATCTTTCTCCAGGCAGTAGTAAAATTTTTCTAACGAAATGCAAATTAATGGAAATAGAGTCGTTTACATCCTTTGAATTATTGCCTTTAGAATCTAACAGTATTCTCTCTAAGGCTGTCTCTGTTGTACGGTGGTTAGCAAGCTAACCTTCCAAACCATAGGTCCCGGATTCTTATCCCGTTTGGAGGGTGGGATTTTTAATTTTTTTTTTTTTAATTTTTTTTTTTAAAGCCAGGATTATCCCCATCCTCCCTAGAGTCTAGAATATCAATGTGCGCGTTAATTCAATGTACATCTTAATAGAAACTTAAAGATTGAAACACTGTAAATGAGTGAACATCATTGCTGTTAAAGAATTGTTCCAAAGGTAAAAAGCGGTCGATAATGCGTAATGGTGACTGTAGACACAACCTATTTGTGTGTCCGACGGACGGTAATATATGGAACAGAGTATCAATCAACTCGGCTGCATGTTGGAAATATCGACTTGTACAAACCGCGTTGCAAAACGACGTCGGACTTACAAACATTCTGCTCTCTTAATGCGCTCAATAATGTTTACCATGGTTGAAAACGTTATATTTATGTGAACTTTCAATTAAATGTTACTTTTGGAGACAATAAAAGCAGAAAAAGTTTCCATGTAAAGGGTAGTTTGGGATTGGGGTATTTTCTTAAAATGATTAGTGTTGCATCTTTGAAACATACTGAACTTTGAAAAATACAATGCCACAGACAGGATTTGAACGCGAAGATCCGTGGTTCAAATCTCGGCTGTGGCATTGAATTTTTCAGCCTCGCTCTACCCTTTCCAACCTTGTCCTACACACGGCTATTGTGTGAAATAACAATTTCCATACTGAACTTAAATACTAGTTTTTCTATTTTTCCCCACATTTTTCGTTTTTGGATTACCTGTTATTGCTCTCTCTCTCCCTCTCGCTCCCTCTCGCTCTCTCTCTCTCTCTCTCACACACACACACACCAGTTTCTAAAAGTGCTCTTTATGGACTAAGGAGACCTCAAAACATATGTTTTCTGTGAAATATTGGTACTGAATCTTTGGCTGGAATGCAATAACTACCTACTGTGCAGTGGGTAACTAAAGTAAAAAATCTGATGTATTGTACTCACATGACTTTCTCTAGTCTTGTACTAACCATTCTTATAAACTCTTATTCCCATATCTTCCTCATGTTAGTTGAGATAAACATTTGTACAAATTATCTTATTGCTTACTTCCTTGTAGGTGCAAGGGGAATATTAGAATACAGTAGGCTTTGAGCGATAGTTAAATCTTTTAAAGCTTTGTGATTCCGTTCTCTTTGCACGTTTATTACATTAAAAAAGTGAACAACGATGTTCCATTTCACGCAAGCTTTAAGTTTTCTGAAACTGACACAAATGAGTCATTCCTCGTCAAATCGAACAAAATATGGTAAAAATTGACCTAAATATTTCAGATTTTCTTGAAATTTTTTTGGTGTTTTGGCACAAAATATATTTGACCCGTGTTTCTTCGTTTTATAACAAAAAATTTATTTTGGCAGGTATTAATTACTTTCTGTACTGGTAAGCAGGGGAAGTATTGTATTCCACCCAAAAGTTCGATGTTGAGATTTCACTGGAAATATATGTTTTGAGGTCCCCTGAATGCAAAAGAAAGCATTTTTGGAAAAAGGTCCGTGCGTGTGTCTGTGTGTCAGTCTGTCAGTCTGTGGACAGCATAACTAAAAAACGAAAAGTCGGTTAAAAATTAAAGTTGGTATTTAAGTTTAATGTCTTTTAAGGATGCGACACGAAGATTTTGAAGAAAATAGCTCCACCCTAAACTACCCTTTACATGGAAAACGTTTTGAAAATTTTGATTTTCTTGAAAATGGCTCTAACGATTTTGATTAAAATGTCATATGTTTGAGATATTTTTATGACAGATGAAATGTATATCTTGAATTTTCTGGCTATAGCCTATGTAGTCCTATTTAGTCTGGATGAGTTTTGAGTAACTCGTAAACCGTAAGAGATAGACAAATTCTTACTGTACCAGAAATGTAGATCTTGCTAAATGTATGTGTCAATAAATTTTTTTGTAGAGTGAACCATTTCGGAGGTATTCCTTGTTTTGTGTATCAGTTTCAGAAAACTTAGAACTGTCGTGCAATGGAACATTGTTGTTCATTTTTTATATGTTAAGCGTGCAAAGAGAAAGGGATCTCAAAGCTTTAAAAGATTTGACTATCGCTCAAAGCCTACTGCATTCCAATATTCCCCTTGCACATACAAGGAAATAAGCAATAAGATAATTTGTACAAATGTTTATCTCAACTAAGACGAAGAAGATATAGGAATAAGAATTTGTACAAATATTTTGTACAAGAGTAGAGAAAGTCATGTGAGTGCAACACATCAGATTTCCTAGCGTTATATTTGCTTACCTGGAAAATCCTCCCCTTTGTTCAGAAGTCATTCACCAAAGACTGGAAAAGATATCGTTAGCCGAAAGTGTGTGCTAATGGCCTGGTATGAAACAGTTCTTCCCTCATGTTTTTAACCGAACCTCGTCTTACACGTATTCAATAAATGATTTTATCCGTTTTGTACATTGTAAGGACAGCTTCAACAGACAGTGGCAAAGAAAATCTCTGTTCTCCTTCGGTCTATGCAACATTATTTATCGTTGTACGAAGCCGTGGCCATTTCAGTGGCTGGTTTAGACCTCGGTGCACGGGTACGTTGCTTAGATCAACGTACAATGATAAATAACGTGACAGATTGGAGGTACGGTGAGATTTTCTTTGGGGATCTTTGTACATATAGTGCTGTCATTTTATTCATATTCAAACGGACCAACCGATAATATTACTGTAATTAGAGGATAAACATTTGCCGTAGCACACTAACTTGAAGCAACTTAACTTACTAATGTGCGACGAATCTCAATATAGGGCAAGAAAATGTGTGTATGAGCTATTCCAACAGGTGATTAAGTTACAAACTTAAAATTACTTCTCTACTTGTAGAATCTGTTTTCTCAAATCATTCTCAGTTGAGTGGTATGGAAAGTGTTACGGCGAGTTACAGTTCTGAAGGATAGTGATTTTTCGTCCATTTCTCATTCATGCTGCCAAAGCATTTACTGCTACTAAAGCTACAGAGGTGTGAAAATTATTAGACTCGAGTACATTCTTACGGCATAATGATGTCAGATATCTTCCTTCATTGAGAATACTTCTTTCCTTCAATAGCAGCTGTTATTTACCAATGTTTCTTGGTGAACATTTTTCCAAAAGAACAGGCTTTGCATGTTTAAATTATCAAAAAATGTTAATTACACCTCAAAAACTATAAAACGTGACTCCTGCCGAAACAAGACTTTAATAGTAAAATTGAATAAGCCATGTAGTACATTTGCTTCTCTGCTTAGAAGCACTTCCTTGGACGATGACACTTTCTACTGGTATATTTAAAAGTAATTATCCGGTTATTGTTTAAATTATTCCAGAACAATTTTTGCCCTACATGTGTTAAGTACTCATGTGCTCCTGAAACTAGCTCCTAGTTATATTGCATATTTCGCATTAGAGTGTACTGTGGAGAAATAAGTCGACGCGTAAAGATTTTTCTTTGACAATAATGAACCCAGAGAGAGGGATGAAAAGAGTTAGGAGAGAGGGGAGAGAAAGAGGAGAGGGAAGGACTGAGAAAGGGGAAGGAAGAGAAGCGCAGAGTGGAGCAAAGTGAAGAGGGGCGAGATAAAAGCGTAGACAGAAGAGAAAACGAAGGGGAGAAAAGTGGAGGGGTGGAGAGAATGGAGTGGATACAGAGGGCAGAAAAAGAGGATCGGGAATGGACATCAGGATAGTTGAGAGAGAGGACAAGAAAACAGAGAGTGGAGGGGCAAGAGCGACAAAGATGGGCAGAGATCGAGAGACATGATAGAGAGGAAGCCACATAGGAAGAGAGTCGGGAAGTGGGTCGTAAGGGGCCGAGAGTCAGAAGGGTTGTGGGGCGGATGGAAAGGTGTATTGTGAGAGGTTGCGAGAGAGGGTGCGAGTGAGGGTGCGAGAGGGGGCCCATAATAGGGACCGTGAGAAGGTCAGTGAGGGGTTGGAGAAGCGGTTCGTCGGAGGGTTCGTGAGTGGCTTCATGAGAGGGTTCGTCAGGGGGTTCGCGAGGGGGTCAGTGAAGGGGATCGTGAGAGGGTTCGTGAGGGGGCTGCGTGAGAGAGTTCGACAGAGGGTTTGCGAGAGGGTTCGCAAGAGGAGCCGTGAGGGGGCTCGTGAGGGCGTCCGTGGGAGGGTTTGTGAGAGGGTTAGTGAGGGAGTGCGTGAGAGGGTTTGAGAGGAGTTTGAGAGAGGGTTCGAGAGAGGCTTCGACACAGGGTTCGAGAGAGGCTTCGTGAGAGGGTTCCGGAGAGGGGCCGAGAGAGGATTTGAGACAGTGTTCGTGAGAGGGTACGTGAGAGGGTTAGAGAGAGGGTTTGTGAGAGGGTTCGTGCGATGGTTCATGAGAGGGTTCGTGAGATGGTTCGTGAGAGGGTGCGTGAGAGGGTTGGTGAAGGGGCTCGTGAGGGAGTCCGTGAAAGGGTCTGAGAGATGGTTCGTGAGAGGCTTCGTGAGAAGGTTCGTGAGAGGGTACGTGAAAGGGTTCGTAAAAGGGTTCGTGAGAGGGTTCGTGCGAGGGTTCCTGAGAGGGTTCGTGAGAGTGTTCGTGAGTGTGTTCGTGAGAGGGTTAGTGAGAGAGTTCGTGAAGGGGAATGGGAGGGGGATCATGAGATTCGTGAGGGGGATCGTGAAGAGAATCGTGAGAGGGCTCGTGAGGGGGTACGCGCGAGAGTTCGAGAGTGGGTCCGTGAGGGGATGTGTGAGAGGTTTCGTGAGAGGGTGAGAGAGAGGATTCGGGAGAGCGTTCGAGAGAAGTTTCGTGAGAGCGTTTGTGAGAGGGTTTGTGAGTAGGTTCGTGAGTCTTCGTGAGAGAGTTTGAGATAGGGTTAGTGAGAGTGTTGGTGAGAGGGTACGTGGGAGGGTACGTGAACTGGTCCGTGAGGGTGTTCGTTAGAGGGTTCATGAGAGTGTTCAAGAGAGGGTTAGTGAGAAGGTTCGTGAGAGGGTTCGTGAGAAGGTTCATGAGAGGCTTCGTGAGAGGGTTCGTGAGGGGAAGCGTGAGGAGGATCGTGAGGGGGCTCGTGAGGGGGTTCGAGCGACGGTTCGTGAGACGGCTAGTGAGAGGGTTAGTGGGGTCCGAGAGAGGGTTCAAGAGAGGGTTCGACAGAGGTTTCGTGAGGGGCTTCGTGAGAGGGTTCGTGAGATGGTTCGTGAGATGGTGCGTGAGAGGGTTCGTGATAGGGTTAGAGAAAGGTTTCGTGAGAGTGTTCGAGAGAGATTTCGTGAGAGACTTTGTGATGGGGGTTGTGAGAGGCTTCGCGAGAGGCTTCGTGAGAGGGTTCATGGGAGGATCCGTTAGAGAGTCGGTGAGGTGGTCCGTGAGGGGGTTCGAGAGAGGGTTCGGGAGGGTTTTCGTTAGAGGGTTCGGGACAGGGTTAGAGATAGGGTTGGAGAGAGGGTTAGAGAGATAATTCGTGAGAGGGTTCATGGGAGGGTCCGTGAAGGGCTCGGTGAGGCGGTCCGTGAGGGGGTTCGAGAGAGGTTTACAGAGAGGGTTCGTGAGTGTTCGTGAGAGGGTCTGTGAGAGGGTTCGTGAGAGGTTTCGAGAGAGGGTTCGAGAGATGTTTCGAGAGGGTACGAGAGGGCTTGAGATAGGTCCGAGAGAGGGTCCGTGAGAAGGTCCTTGAGAGGGTCCGTGAGAGGGTCCCTACTGGTCCCCTGATAGGCACTCTGAGAGGGCTTTTGAGAGGGACCTTAGGGGACCCCTTAGGAGTCCCTGAGAGGGCCCCTTAGAGGGCCACTTACAAGGCCTCTGATACGGCCCCTGAGAGGGTCCCGGAGAGGGCCTCTGAGAGGGCTCCCGAGTGGTTCCCTGGATGTGCCCTGAGAGGGCCCTGAGAAGGACGCTGAGAGGGTCCGTGCGTGGGACCCCGAGAGGGCACATGAGAGGGCCCCTGAGTGGGCCCCTAAGTAGGCCCCTGAGACGGTCCCTTAGAGGGCCTCTGAGACGGTCTCTGAGTGTCCGTGAGAGGGTCCGTGAGTGAGGGTGTCCGTGAGTGATCGGGCTCATGAGTGAGGGGGCCTGTGAGCGAGAGGGCTCGTGAGCTAGAGGGTTCTTGAGCGAGGGGTCTCGTGAGCGACAGGGGTCTTGAGTGACGGCTCGTGAATGAAAGGGCTCGTGAGTGAGAGGATTCGTGGGTGAGAGGGTTCATGGGTGAGAGGATTCGTGGGTGAGAGGGTACGTGGGTGAGAGGATTCGTGGGCGAGAGGGTTCGTGTGTGTGAGAGGGTGTGTGAGTGAGAGGGTGTGTGGGTGAGAGGGCTGTTGTGTGAGAGGGCTCGTGAGTGAGGGTGCTTGAGTGAGAGGATTCGTGACCGAGAGGGTTTGTGAATAAGAGAGTTCGTGTGTTAGACGGTTCGTGAGTGAGAGGTTTCGTGAGTGAGAGGGTTCGTGAGTGAGAGGGTTCGTGAGTGAGAGGGTTCATGAGTGAGAGGGTTCGTGAGTGAGAGTGTTCGTGAGTGAGAATGTCCATGACGGAGGGTTTGTGGCTAATAGGGCTCGTATCTGATAGGTTTCGTGACAGAGGATTGGTGACTGAGAGAGCTGGTGACTGAGAGGGTTGGTGACAGAGGGTTCGTGAGTGAGAGGGCTCGTGAGTGAGTGGGGTCGCGGAGAGTTTCGCGAGTGGGTTCGCGAGAGGGCTCTTGAGTGAGGCGCTTGGCGAGAGGGTTCTCGAGAAGGGTTAGTGACGGCGTCGTAAATGTGGGAACGAAAGAGTGGTTGGGAATGGAAAAGAGGGTGAGAATGGAAAAGAGGGTGAGAATGGGAGCGGGTGTAGTGGCAGATTGAGGATCTGAGTGATTGTGAGGATTGGAGAGATTGTGAGGATGGGAGAGAGTGTGAGAATGGATGAAAGCGTGAGAATGGGAGAAAGCGTGAGAATGGGAGAAAGTGTGAGAATGGGAGAAAGTGTGAGAATGGGAGAAAGCGTGAGCATGGGAGAGTGGGAGACAGCGTGATAATAGGAGAATGGGAGAGAGCGTGAGAATGGGAGAATGGGAGAGAGCGTGAGAATGGGACTATGGGAGAGAGCGTGGGCATGGGACTATGGGAGAGAGCATGAGCATGGGAGAATGTGAGAGAGCGTGAGAATGGGAGAATGGGAGAGAGCGTGAGAATGGGACTATGGGAGAGAGCGTGAGCATGGGAGAATGTGAGAGAGCGTGAGAATGGGAGAATGTGAGGGCGTGAGAATGGGAGAATGTGAGGGCGTGAGAATGGGAGAATGGGAGAGAGCGTAAGAATGGGAGAATGGGAGAGAACGTAAGAATGGGAGAGAGGGAGAGAACGTGAGAATGGGAGAGAGGGAGAGAACGTGAGAATGGAAGAAAGCGTGAGAATGGGAGAAAGCGTGAGAATGGGAGAAAGTGTGAGAATGGGAGAAAGCGTGAGCATGGGAGAGTGGGAGACAGCGTGATAATAGGAGAATGGGAGAGAGCGTGAGAATGGGAGAATGGGAGAGAGCGTGAGAATGGGACTATGGGAGAGAGCGTGAGCATGGGAGAATGTGAGAGAGCGTGAGAATGGGAGAATGTGAGGGCGTGAGAATGGGAGAATGGGAGAGAGCGTAAGAATGGGAGAATGGGAGAGAACGTGAGAATGGAAGGGAGGGAGAGAACGTGAGAATGGGAGAGAGGCTGAGAATGGGAGAGAGGCTGAGAATGGGAGAGAGGGTGAGATGGGAGAGGGTGAGATGAGGGAGGAAGAGGAGTCAAATGGTTGGTAGAGGGAAAAGAGTGCGAAGAGAGAGGGAATACTGGGGATAGTGAGCGTAGAGGTGGGGAGTGAAGATTAAGTGCAGAGCGAAGGCAGTGGTATGGGAAGGGAGGAGAGAGTGGAGCTGTTATGGGAAAGAGTGAGACTGTGGGAGAGTGCGAGGGCGAGAGTACTAGGGGATATTGAGGTGGGAGAGAGGTGAGAGGCCACCGTATAACCAACTGAGCCACCCAGACCGACACAAAAATGAAGCATTATTTACTTAGACATAGATATGTACACTGATATTTACTCAATCTTAGGTTATATTTTCCTCTTCCTCCTCCTCCTGCTCCTCTTCCTCCTCTTTCGGGCAGTTTAATTTGGAGGAATTTTCTCTAAAATCTTTATGTCGCATGCTTAAAAATACTAAACTTAAATGCCAACTTTGTTTTTAACAGACTTTTCGTTTTTGAGTCATGCTTTTCACAGGCAGATATACATATACGGGCGTTTTCCTAAAAATATTTTTTGGGTTCAGAGGGCCTCAAAATATATATTTGCGGTAAAATCTCGACATCGAATTTTTGGATCGAATAAAATACTCCCTCTACTTACTGTATGTATTAGATAATTAGAACGTAAAAATACTTTGTTGCACATGATCACCACGTGCTCTACCGTACTGTTCAAAGATGACACTAGTGTGCTGGTTACCAATAAAAACATAAATGAATGCATGATTTAAATGAATTATGTTTAGAACTTCATGTCTTACTGGTTTAAAGCTAACAATTATTTGTAAACCTACATCCAACAAAAGTTATGTAATTTATTACTCCTCGAACATCATACACTCCGATCGGAATTGGGATAAACGGCATGTTATTAGAAGAAATAGACAACATCAAATTTCTGGGCCTTCATCAACAGCGCATCATTCTCGCGTCGTCGTTCGACCAGAGCGGACGTGATTTGCTTCTCACTGGTGGAAAGACGGTATCCAGAAAGCTGACTCGCCGAAGCAGGAGATCCCGTGCCGACTTGGTGGAGTGTTGTGGTGTGCGTCGGTGGATTGCACGCTTCAATCTACGGACTAATACATTATATTAGTCACAGTACAATTTGGTGTAGTTCCTAAAGGGGCTTGGCAAGCAAGCTTTGGAACTCACCACAGGCTAGCTTCCCGGAGTGGCATAGAAAGCTACTCAGGTATTTCCCTTTTCTTCCTACTCTTATACTTTATTCTTTCTTTCCTTGACAGACTTTCAGACTGACTACTTACGTGACAGCGGGCTCACAAGATCCTAGCCAAGGGTTGACGGCTTTGTGCCTGAAACCTCGAGCCGAAATGGCTCGCAAAGGCGCCGCCTTAGAGGAGGTGCGGTCCTCTGTGAGCAGCCGGAGGGCAACCGCGCTTACTGCCGATGATGGACAATTACCTTCGACATCATCTTCATATAGATCTTTATCACCTGAAGCAGTGGAGCCAAATAGGAAGCGCTCCAAGACCGATACGCAAAAGCGTAAGTGCTCTACTCCACGCCACATACCCATGGCAGATCTAGAGAGCCTGGGTTCAAACAATCCCTTACCTGAATCTGACTCCGAGTCCGATATGGAGCTGGGGGAGTTTACGGTTGTGGAAAACCGTAAACGGGGAAAACAGACGCCATCACCAAATATGATGCAACATGCACAGGATGTTGCATCATCCAATATGATGCAACATCCTCAGAATGTTGCATCATCCCAAGCCAAGAAGGGGCCAAGAATTCCGCCAATCATTGCGGACGTATTCCCTAACCATGTTAGGGTAATGCGTACACTGGCCAAACACCTCAAGTATACTTTTGAGGCAAAAAGGAAGCCTAAGAGCGTTCATATCCTTACCCACAGTTTGGGTGATTTAGAAACCGCTAAGTTGGTGTTACGGGAAATGAACATAACGTTCTACTCGTACTCACCACAACGTCCACACATTGAGCGTCGAGTCATCAGAGGCTTAGACTCAGAGTGCACCCCTGATGAAATCAAAACTGCACTTCAAGAAGAACATGGCATAACTGTCAATTCAGTGGCACAGTTGAAGAGAACCGTTAATACCGAGGGGGGTATTAACAAAGTTCCTATGCCACTATTCTTGGTAGTACTTGACAAAGTACTTAACCAAGAAGTACAACCAATTGACACCGTAAGGAAACTAATTTTCACTGTAGCCAAAGTGGAAAGGTATTACGGCAGAGAGGGACCTGTGCAATGTTACCGATGCATGGGGTACAATCACTCCAGCATGATGTGCGAGCGAAAGCTTACATGTCTGCGGTGTGCAGGGAACCACTTGCTCGAGAACTGCCCTAAACCTAGGGAAGAGTGCAAGTGCGCTAATTGTGATGGTACACACGTAAGTGTGTACAAAGGATGCTCCACAAGGAAAAAGATCATAGAGAGCCGCCGCAAGAACCGCCCAGATGATCAAGTGGTTCGCCCAGGTGTGTCCTTTTCCAATGCCTTAAATAAGGCAGAGTCCACTCTGCGTCGAGTGGAACAAGAGGCTGCTACACCAAAGAGCGATTCCCCATCAAATTCTGTGCCACCACCTCCAGGTCCTATAGAAAAGGCAATAGTGCCTAAACCCCCTGCACCAAAACCACGCAGGAAGAGGAGGAACAGAAAACCTAGGCAGAGCAAATCTTCTGCCCCCAATGTAACTTCGGAGCCACAAGCTCCTGTAATAACTACAGACGCACCTGTAGAGGCAGAGCCTATATCCAAGGTTAGGGATATTCCCCCTACCCCTATCCCACCAATGCCTAACACGGCAACATCCTCCTCCACACTAGCGACTATTTCGCAAAGTGACCTGGAGGAATTTAGCTCTTTATCCTCATGGTTTGGGGATTTAATAAACAAGGCGTTACCTACTCTGAGAAACTGTAAGATGCAGTTGAACAACCCCAACCTGACCCCCATGCAGAAGCATTCCATCTTGCTTCAGACACTGGAACAGCTCTACCCCAACTCCGCTCAATAATGGCTGGAAGACATGTCCGGAGACCATTTAGAGCTGCGATTTGGAACGCAAAGGGACTACGGAGTCATTACCCTAATATTTCTAATTTTGTACAGTATTTCGGAATCGACATTCTGATGGTCTGTGAAACTCATTTGGATGCTGCCACCAACTTCTCCCTCCCTAATTACGTCACCCATCGGTCTGATAGGGTTGGCCGACAAGGGGGAGGTACAGCCATCTTTGTTAAGAACCATATTACACATAAGCCTTTCCCTCTTCCACCACTTCAGCATGTAGAAGCCTGTGCTATTAGGCTATCTTTAGGTGGTCTAGATACATTGCTGATAGTGGCATATGACCCCCCTGATCACCGCTTCTATGAAGCAGATTACACGGCTTTATTAAACCTCCACCCTGTGGTCTGCATTGGAGGTGACCTAAATGCAAAACATGCCAACTGGCATAGTCGTGCCACCAATGCGAAGGGGCGAGGACTATTCCGCCTTATAAGCGGTAACCCAAGCCTCATAGCTCATGGACCGAGAGAGCCCACTTTTCATCCTGCCCGAGGGAGACCGGACGTGCTGGATATTATGGTCACTAAAAACTTTAGATTCCATATAGACCTGACGACAGTCAATGAACTGGATTCTGACCACGATCCTGTGTTAATCGACACCAATGTTAACATGTCAGCATTGGTAACTCCTGATTGGTCGTATGAGGTAGACTGGGATGCAGCCGTCCTTGAACTGAACCAATCAGTGGATCCCAGACCGCATATAAATTCTATCGAGTCGTTAGAATTAGCGGCAAATGCATTCTCCCGACAAATATCAAATGTGATACGAGGGCATACTTACCGCATTCCTTGCAATACTCCTAACCCCACAACCATCCCTAACGAACTCCGACTGTTGCTGAGAGCTAAGTCAACAGTTCGGAAGCTTTGGCAGCGTTTCCGCCATCCCAGATTGCAGGCAATTTATCTGCGATTTAAGACCCTGGCTAGACGCCTCTTACGTGCACATCGCAAAGAGGCCTGGGAAAACACCATGAGGAACGTAAACCTCTCTGAAAAGAAGCCCTGGCGGATAATTAAATCCCTGAGAAGGGACAAAACGCTATATCAGCATCCTATACATGGCACTCGCGGGAGATTATCTTTCGAACCGCAAGAGAAAGCCACTGACTTCGCGGACTATTTAGAGTCCCAATTTGAGCCCCGAGAGGACATAGAAGACGAGGACTTCTCAGAACTAGTTGAGGCAACGGTGGATTACCTCTATGAGGATCCTCCACCACCTCACGAGGCGACTCGCATACCAATTGTCACACCAAGGCAAGTTTCCTCGCAAATTAGGTGTCTCAAACCCAACAAATCCCCTGGATATGATGGTGTTACGACACATATGTTACAACACCTGCCTCGCAAAGCCATTATCCACTTGACGAGAATTTACAATGCTTGCCTGTATCTCCGACACTTCCCTACTGCTTGGAAGGAAGCGAGGATGATTTGCATATTGAAACCAGGCAAGGATCCCAAGTTTCCATCAAGTTACCGTTCTATTAGTCTACTCCCAATAATTTCGAAAATTTTTGAAAAACTTCTACTGTCCCGTCTAACTCCTCTATTTGAGGAAAGGAGGCTCATTCCGGATCATCAGTTCGGATTCCGTCAAGGCCATTCCACTACCTTACAGCTCCTGCGTCTTGTTGAGAGGGCTGCCCTGGGTTTCCAGGAAAACTTCAAAACTGTCGCAGTTCTTCTGGATGTGGATAAGGCCTTTGCAACAACATGGCACCAGGGCCTACTGTACAAACTTAGAGATGCAAATCTCCCCTCCCCCTACCTGACCCTCATAGCCAGTTTCCTTCGTGACCGCACTTTCAGGGTGCGAGTGGAGGGCAGGTTATCAACTATCAGACCAATAGCGGCCGGAGTACCGGAAGGTAGTGTTCTATCGCCACTGCTCTTTGCCGCATACATGTCTGACTTCCCCGTTGAACCCAGCACTGTTACATGCCAATATGCCGATGACGTCCTCATACTGGCCCGTAACAAAAATCTACGTTACTGCCTTCCCCCATTGCAAAGACACCTAGATGCCATTGAGAGTTGGAGTGAAAAATGGAGAATGGGAATCAGTCCACAGAAAAGCTCTGCTTTTGTGTTAGGCAAAATTCATTCCTGGAGACCAGAAAGGGACCTGACACTTGGTCAGAGGAGAATCCCTTGGGTCAACACAGCCAAGTACCTTGGTGTACAACTAGACCGAGGACTTACCTTCACCAAACATGTGACAGCTAAAGCTGCCCAAGGTCACGGAGCTCTGGGAAAGCTCTATCCCATCTTTAGGTCTACTATGCCTACACGACTTAAACTACGCATTTATCGTGCGATCATCCCTCCCCTGATCCTGTATGGATGCGAGGCATGGGGATTCGTGGCTCAAACCACCATCCGCAGACTGCAAGTCGTGCAGAACAGGGCCCTTAGGATGATCTACGATACTGACCGTAGATTTTCTTCCCATAATCTCCATACACATTCTGGCATTCCATATATTGTGGATGTTATGCGAGATAGAGCCCGCTCTATGTATGCGAAACTTACGCCACACCCTAACCAGCTGGTAAATACCCTGGGACAATATGATCACCATCTTCCCAGGAGGCGCAAAAGCTATCGTTTACCCAAGGATGTCTTGGGCTAATTAGCTTCGCTGCTTCCTCATTTCACCAAACATTCCAATGCATTCGGTTTCTCGCTAATTTGACACTGCTTGACTTGCTGGTTAGACAAGCTGACCTTTGCTAAGTGAGCAGAGGGGCATGGGTGCCCCAGGATGGGTAGACATTCTAACTGGCACTCATATCCCTAGTCTATAGCAAGAGAGAGTAACCAATCATCACCATTGGCTGACACTGACAAAAATAGCTTGTATAATGACTACATCTTTCATACCTCACGGGTAAATCCATACTAAATGGATAGGTACCGTGGGCATATATCCCGCTCGGGTAAACCCGAGCGACCTGATTTGGCTCTTGGCTCTTGGCTCTTGGCTCTATCAACAGCGCAACATTCAAGCAAAGAATGCTGTCAGACGGCTATGGCAGAGATTCCGACATCCTAGGATAGGAGTAATACATCAGAGGTTCAAATCCCTGGTGAGACGACTCCTAAGAAAACACAGGCAAGCAGCTTGGGAAAATACGTTGCGTCACGTAAACCTCCAGGACAGGAAACCGTGGCGCATCGTCCGAGGCTTGCGGAAAGACAAATCTGTACACCAGCATCCTGTGCATAGCCCTCGGGGAAGACTTGTGTTTGAACCGAGGGAAAAAGCAGAGGCGCTAGCAGACTATCTGGAAACTCAATTCCAGCCCAGGGAAGATCCACAGAACGATGACCATACTGACCTCGTGGAACAGGCGGTAGAAGACTTCTTAGAAGTCGGACCCGCGGACCACGAGGAGTTCCACATCCCGATAGTTACCCCTCGCGAGGTAACTAACACCATAAAATCCCTAAGAACCCGAAAATCCCCTGGACAGGACCGCGTAACAGCGGAAATGCTCCAGCACCTTCCCCCTAGAGCCGTGATTCACTTGACCCGGATTTACAACGCATACCTCAGCATGCGTCATTTTCCAGTTGTCTGGAAACAGGCGCGTGTGGTATGCGTGTTAAAGCCGGGCAAAAATCCGGTTTTTCCATCTAGCTACCACTCCATCAGCCTCCTACCAGTTATCTCGAAAGTATTCGAGAAACTGTTCCTGTCCCGCCTCGGACCTCTATTGGAGGAAAAAGGTCTCCTACCGGAACACCAGTTTGGTTTTCGTTCTGGCCACTCCACGACTGAGCAACTACTGCGTGTAGCCGAGAAAGCTTCCCTGGCTTACCAGGAGAGGGCTAAAACGGTAGCAGTGTTGCTTGACGTGGAAAAGGCATTTTCTACCACTTGGCATGAGGGGCTTGTCTACAAGCTCATACAGCACGAAATCCCCCCTCCATACATTTACTTGGTGGCTAGTTTCCTACACGAACGTAGCTTCCGGGTGAAGGTGGAGGGATCATTCTCTAGAGAGAGGCCCATTGGCGCAGGAGTCCCCGAGGGCAGTGTACTGTCACCGGCACTCTTCGCAGCTTACATGGCCGATCTCCCCACGCACCCAAACACACACATCTGTCAGTATGCGGAGGATCTGATCTTCGCTACTAACAAGAACCCGCGCTACAGTTACCACCAAGTACAAGCCCATCTCTGTGCCATCAGTAGATGGTGCGAGAACTGGCGTATGTCTATAAACCCGGAGAAAAGCTCTGCGATTCTCCTGGCGAATACGAAAGCCAACCGGCTCCCGCGGGACCTCGTGTTGCGGCGCCGTCGGATCCCCTGGGTCACTACAGCGAAGTATCTCGGGGTCACGCTGGATCGGCGGCTGCCGTATAGACATCACGTCAGGGGCAAAGTACTACAAGGCCACGCTGCTCTCCGGCAGCTATACCCAATATTCAGTTCCAAAACCATGCCCGTACGCCTGAAGCTCCAGCTGTATCGAGCGATTATCCCGCCTCTGGTTCTGTACGGATGTGAGATCTGGGGAGTGGTGGCAAAGTCCACCTTCATCAGGCTCCAGACGTTGCAGAACCGGGCATTAAGGATGATCTATGATACTGGCTGGAGATTTCCTGCCCATATCCTCCATGAACATTCCGGCATCCCGTACATTGTCGACGCGATTAAAACTCGCGCTCGAACAATGTACAACAAACTCCAGAACCACCCTAACCCTCTGGTGAACACTCTGGGACAATACGACCAGAGACAGCCACGCCGACTACCATCCAAAAGATTACCAAAGGACATCTTAAGTCCGGCGGTTTAAATTTGAAGATGGGAAAGGCGAAAATACAATCTGTATTCGAAACAGAGAGAAACACCTGATTCAGTTCACCTCTCAGTGAGTGACTGACGGCCAGAACCCTGGTTGGGATTAGTGCGTCACCTGACTGGCTGAAAACGGCCAATCAGAAGCCGCGCACAGCCTGCTCGTGGACCAATCCCTGCCAACCATCCCTCCCGCCCCTATAAAAACCCCTGATCCCAAAAATGTATTTCCCATTCCGGCGGAGAACTTCGAGACAGCAACATCATCAGAGAGACTGAGAACTTCTAGTATCGTCGCAGCAAAGAAGCTGCCGCCGTTGGATTGCGGTTCGAGCATTGCCGTGGAGAAATCCAAAGCTCAGCTAAAGCGCTTGCGCTAAGGCACAAAAACAACAGTTTAGACGAGTAGGGGAGTAAGGCTACAGCGAGCAATCTCTCAGATAAGCTTAAGCGCCTCTTTGAGGTCCGGCCCTCTTCTCCCCGTGCTTCTTAGCGCTCACTAGCTGCTCTTTCTTTCTACTCTTCTCTTTTCCTCTCTTTCTATTTAGTTTTAAGATCCCATTAGGCCCTTACTAAATACTTTATCTCTTTCACACTCTTTGCTATTACGCGATGGCAGGAAACTCCAAGGCGTCCACTTCCAACTCCACGGAGACGACCAGGGCGCTGAGAAGCAAACTGGTCAAATCCGGTCCCAACAAAAAACCTACAACCCCCACTCCTAAAACACCACCTAAGAACTCTCCGCAACCCGAGGAACCTACTCCCACCCGTCCAGGTTCTCCCAAGCCCAGTACCTCGAGCGATCCTACGGAGATAGTTCCAAGCACTCACACTCACACGGAGAATGCCAGCTCCACCAAAATCCCCGAGAACCCACTCACAGTAAAGAGGGCAGACCTGGCACCACTGTACATCCACAAGAGCCAGGCAAGTATTTTACGCTCCCTTTCCCAAGACTTTAATAAGTCACATACAGTCACATTTGACTATTTCTTTTCTACGGCCCGGAACTCCGGTGACATTACACTCAATGTGTCCTGCTTGAGGGACTACCAAATTTGGGAAGGTTACCTCAAGTCAAAAGGCGTACCCCACTACCTAGTCCCCCACCCCAAAGAGAGATCCGTAAGGTATGTTATTAAGGGGTTGTACGCCGAAGTCACCAGTGAGGAACTAGTAGAAGACCTGGCACAGATTGGAATACCGGCGCTCAGAGCCGTACGGATGCGTAAACGCAACTGGCGTCGCACCCCGCTGCCTATGTACCTTATAGAGGTGGCAGCTTCCCCTGATATAGAAGCTAAGTTAATGGCCCTCAAATTTCTGGCACACATTAAGGTTAGGGTGGAAGTATACAAAAGCACTCCTGAACCGAAGCAGTGTTCCAGATGCCAGCAGTTATGGCACACACTGCGGGACTGTAGGGCCCCACACTTCGTCTGCGCCAAATGTTCAGGCCCCCACCCCTCAGGTACGTGTGCCGTTCCCCCCTTGGAACGGCCCTGTATACTCTGCGGCCAAATAGGCCACGGAGCAACATGGCGCGGTTGCTCCGTCTACCAGGCAGAGTGCACGAAGGCCTCTAAACCCCCCCGCGCGCAGCCTCTAAGACCCGCCCCTAGCACACATAGCTTCCCTGAGGCTGCCGCTAGTGCATCAACGCACCACACAGGGTGGCTCACGGTAGGAAGAAAAGACAAAGTCCGGCCGGCCCTTATAGCAGAGCCCCCTGTGGCTGTGGCTCCCCGGCTAGTCACCGAGGAGAGCCCAGCTAGGTATGAGCGACCCCCTCACCCCCTCCCAACCCCCCCCCACACACACACTAGTACACACACACACACACACACACAAGTAGCAGGAGGGCCTCACCCTCCCGCACCTAAGTCGCTCACCCCCACAAGACAGGCCCCCAGACCACCTAAAATTCACCAAGTGAATAAACAGGCCGCGTCCAAACTAATGCACGCAATGAGGCTTCCCCAGAACTCTGTTCCTCTGGAGGTCATAGAGGAACAGCTTAGGACGTTCAGGAGTCACACACGTGATGGTAAGGAACTAGACTCCGTAGTTTTTGTTCACTTTCTCACCGAACTTATCCAAGCCCTAAATGCACATCGCCATGGCTGAAACGGACAAAATTAACTTAGTTTTCTGGAACTGCCGAGGAGTGCGCAGAAAGAAGAAAGATCTAGCGGACTTTCTGCAAACGCACTCAATCCAAATTGCCCTTTTAAATGAAACCCATTTAGGTGAACCCGATAGATTTACCCTGCCAGGTTACACGATTTACAGGACTGACCGTAACCGTCGGGGAGGAGGGACAGCAGTAGTCATACAGTCCACTATTAGGCACCATCAAGTTTACGTCCCGGGGCTTAACCGTTTAGAAGCTACCGCGGTAAAAATGAACACGTCCTATGCTACACTGACCGTAGCAGCTGTCTATAATCCCCCGGGGGATGTGGACACGGAGGACGTGGACAAAGTAATGCGCTTAGACACTAAAGTTATAGCGACTGGGGACTTTAACTGCAAGCACCAAATTTGGCACAGTATAAACCCGAACCCGCAAGGCTCAAAATTACTAAATTACATAAATAACACTCACTTTCTCGTGATGGGGCCGGAAGAACCAACACATATCCCTCACGTAAACAACCATTCTCCAGATATACTAGATATCGCAATTACCAAAAATATCAATTTCAACATTGAATGTAGCGTCCTACACGAACTAACGTCGGACCATCTCCCAGTGCTGATGGAAATCCAATTACCTCTTAGGTTCAAGCCAGAAGCACCCACCTTAAATTATAACCAGGTAAACTGGGACGACTTTAGAAATTCTGTCGAAAACTATTTACCTGACATGGAAATAAATTCACCACAAACACACGACGAAGCAATTAACAAATTAGAACTCGCAATAAAACTCGCGACAACAAACTGTGTCCCACTAAGATTCAGGCCAAATATCAACACTCGATATCCAACGGATATTAAACTCTTGCACCAAAACCGCAATCGGTTACGTCGCAAGTGGCAAAGGACTAGAAATCCAATCCACCGGCAAGAGTATCTGGACGCGTTGAGCGCAGTGATGACCCAGACTAGGGAATTCGTGGGGAACGAGTGGAACCAAATTTTGGAAAACCTCAATCCCCAATCCAATGCGGTCTGGAGAATTGCAAAATGTTTGACACGAACAAAAACGATAATTCCTCCACTAGTAAATAGAAATACTAACAGCATCGCTGAACTCCCTCAGGCCAAAGCAGAGGTCTTTGCGTCAACACTTGAGGAAGTATTCAACCCAAATCCACCGCTGGGACAAGCAAATGAAGAAGAAATCTTAAACATCGAACACGAAGTAAACGAAACCGACTACTCAACCACGCACAACAAAATGCGTAAAACAAACGCTGGCAAGATAAGTTGGATAATCAGACACTTGCACAATAGAAAGGCCCGGGGCCGGACAAAATACCAAATGCGGTACTTAAAAATCTCCCGCAAGCAGCTCTTCGGCTGCTTGCAAAACTTTTCAACTACACTCTGGACAAAGGTAGATTCCCACCTAAATGGAAAGAGGCAAAGATTGTCATGCTTCCTAAGCCAAAGAAAAATCTTTCGTTACCGGCCAACTACAGGCCAATTAGCCTATTAAACTCAATAGGCAAGGTACTTGAGAAAATAATCCTCAAAAGAATTAACGCCCACATCGTCAAAAACAATTTACTAATTGCGGAACTGTTCGGCTTTAGATCGCAACATTCTACAACACTTCAACTACTTCGACTAACAGAGCAAATTGCCAAAGGCTATAACACCAATAAATCAACTGGCGCCATCTTTCTGGATATTGAGCGCGCTTTTGATAAAGTTTGGCATTCGGGCCTACTCCATAAGCTAAAAACTTACAATTTCTCCGATTCAATGATCGCGCTAATCAAAGACTATATAAGCACAAGACACTTCCGGGTGGTAGTGGAGGACTGCTCCTCCACTCTAAGGCCCATTAGGGCAGGAGTCCCACAAGGAAGTTTAATTGGGCCGACGCTTTTTAATCTATATATTAACGATATGCCAGAATTCACGCGTACTGATAAATACATATATGCGGACGATACAGCCTTAGTAACGCAATCCACGCAGCCTCGGATCATCCACCTGCGGTTGCAGAACGCTCTAAATGAGCTGGAGCCGTGGTTTGCAAAATGGAGAATCAAAGTAAACACCACTAAGTGCCAATCAATCGTATTCACTAAACGAATACAGCACAGGCTCCCCAGGCATTCACAACCGCCTCTGCTATACAGAGGCGAGCAAATTGAATGGAAAGACCAAGTCACCTACTTAGGTGTTACTATGGACCAAGGTCTGACCTGGAAAAAGCACATAGATACCATCAGGGCAAAGGCAAACGGCCAATTAAATAAACTCTACCCCATGATAAATAAAAACAGCCAATTACAACTAAATATGGGCCTTGCGCTTTACAAATCTCTGATAAGGCCCATCTTAACATACGCGGCCCCCGTTTGGGGCTATGCCGCCAAAACACATATTAACAGGCTGCAAACTCTACAAAACAGAATAGTTAGAGTAATAGCAAAGCTCCCACAAGTAGCACCAGCTTATCTTATACACAACGAGCTTAAGCTACACTCCATTGAACAATGCATAAAAGCGCAAAGTGCAAACTTATACGATAAGAAAGACAAAAATCACAACCACCTCATTCGAGAACTAGGTGTGTATAACCTCGAACGTGATACGCACAAAAGACCTCTCTCGCTGTTCGATAGAACAATTGGCCTGAAGGAACCGGAAATAAATATCCAAGAATACTTAGACGCGTTAGTTAGATAAAACACCCAGAATTACACAGCCATGGCATGTCCATTCCTTTCCTTCTGCCAGTGGCACTTGAAAGTCCTTGCTCATTGTAGTCAAGGCGGATCTCACTGGGAGGGTGCGGTCTAAGTACAGCTGTGCTCTGATTGGGCAGGCGGCTTAGGCGAAACCCGACACTGACCAACAGCAATCACCACGGACTTGCTCTAATGGCTTCTCCAGTCTCTACTTGTAAATAGTAAATTAATTCAATGACCCTGCTCCTTATTACAGGAAAGCACAAGCAACAAAAACAAATTATCTTAGACAAGTAACCACTGACTCTGTACCTAATTTCAGGAATGCATTAATACATCAAATGCATGAAGTGACGTCAGACCTCACGTGGTCTGCGTAAACCAACAAATCCTTTGACAGATAAATAACCACTGACTTTGTTCCTAATTTCAGGCATGCTTCAACTGCATGATTCAAATAAAATTTTCTACCAAATACCTAGCACATTAATAACCACGGACTCTGTTCCTCCTAGCAGGAATGCATAACACAACTACTATGTAGAGAGACGTCAGACCTCACGGGGCCTGATTAAACCAAAATTCTCACCCTAAATGCTCTTTGTTTCAGAACCACTACAAGACGTCTCCATCCGGAGACATCTCTAACCCAATACTCCCTCACTCAATTCCCAAGGGCGTGTCCAGGGCCACGGCAATGTTCACGTCCTGGCGATCTCTCCCTGGCTTAGGCCCTTGTGGCCGGCCAACAAACCCAC
This sequence comes from Tenodera sinensis, assembly GCA_030765045.1. Lineage (NCBI taxonomy): Eukaryota > Metazoa > Arthropoda > Insecta > Mantodea > Mantidae > Tenodera > Tenodera sinensis. The sequence continues at coordinate 205,487,589 of CM060962.1, read as the reverse complement.
ACCCACAATCCACAGGTGCATTAGCGGTACTGTCGGATTTCCACTCCTGAATTCACCGGTGGAGGTTTTTTAGTGGAGTAGTACCTTCGGGTGAGGCCCAAAGTCCCCCTCTGTGCCTCCCAGCGCATGGGGCTCCGTAAATGGATTTTTCCTCCACTTGAAAAAAAAATGTATTTCCCAATAAGCAACACATCCCCGTAGAGATACCCTCGAAGCTATCGCGCAGGTTAAGCCTATGACGGCTAGGTACTGCAGTAAAGACACTCGGACGGGGAAATCAGCTTCCCCGCTCGACTCGAACTGCCTCTGGAGCCTCTGGAAGTAGACAATATTCCTTGTGCAAAAGAATGCAATAAGAATTATTTCCACCACCTTAGCAGACGCTCATGCAACGATCTTTTTAGAAGACTGATACTAAGTTTCAAGTTTATTTTATTAAGAAAGTATTGGCCTGGTGCCGGTACATTGGGCCTGGCTTATAGGCTATAATTTACATATATATATGATTAACTTTGTTCCTATTTACATCATTTTTTATGTACATAAAACCCATACGGTGACCATCATTAGGTCACCGAGAACAGTTTATAATTGTCTTTTTTAGGGTTCTATTTCTTCTTTGTGTTATATACATATGTACATATTTACACTATTTACACTCATGCACACACACACACACACAAACATACACGCACACACACTCATCTTCACTGGGCACACCAGAAATATGCATCCCAGCTCGCGCACTGCACTATTTACACTATGTACACTGTCCCGCGGTGGCAGCTCCTGAATGTTTTCCGAGGCAAGGGCCTCTGCCGGTACATGTATGTGGCCTAGGAACGAGGCTGCGTGGCCGCGCATTAGTCGACGAGCCGAGCCGCTTCTAGAACATTTTTATCCTGGTATACTTGCGGTGCTTCGGCTCCCCTTTGCCAATGTTGGCGATCATGTCATTTTCGTGGTTCCTAATGCGCGTCCACGCCGTCATTTCTCTTTTTTCTATTGCCTCCAGGATGAATGGGATCCGGGTTTCAAGGTGTAGAGTTTGGGTGGTGGTAAGGACTGGAGCAGAGAGGATTTTTCTGAGGGAGAGGTTATGGAGGGTTTGAAGTTGTTTCAGGGCGGTTTTGGAGGCATTAGCCCAGGCCATACATGCATACAGGACCACCGATAGAATAAATGACCTATACAGTATCAGTTTTGACTTCAGTCGCAACTGTTTACTACGGAGGATGGGGCGCACAACTTTAGCCGCTGTTTGCCTTTATTGGCACTATTTTTATGTGGGTGGACCAACACATTGTGCGGTCCAAGGTGACACCTAAGTATTTAACCTGCTGACGGCAGTGCAATATTTGACCACCGACCATTAGGTCCATTGCCAAAGTGTGACGCCGCTTGGAGAAATGAACCAGCTGGCATTTGTCGGGGTTAATTTTGATTTTCCAGTCATGTTGCCATCAGAGGAAGTTGTTCACATAACGTTGCATTTCTGCAAGGCCGAAACGTGTATTTCTATGGTGGTTGTATATTGCAGTGTCGTCAGCATACATGGCGACCTTGCATCTGGCGTCCACTGGGTAGTCATTAATAAATAGTATATACAGAAAGGGTGACATTATTGCCTCTTGTGGGACGCCAGCTCGCATCGCTCGCTCTCGAGAGGAGAAGCGGCCCACTTGGACGTAAAACTGCCGTTTTTCTAGAAAATTGTGCAGCAAGTATAGATAATTTTGAAGAGCCGGGAAATTGTGGTGCAGTTTGTAAATGAGGCCATTGTGCCAGCACCGGTCAAATGCGGCTTCTACGTCCAGAAATAGTGCCAACGTTGAAGCCCCATTGTTAAATTGCTCTGTTACGTCATCAGTTAGCCTTAGGAGCTGTAGTTCGGTGGAATGTCCTTTTCTAAAGCCAAACTGCGATTTTGAGAGTTCATGTGTTGCCGAGACTTGTTTTTGTAGTCGAGAAAGGATGCATCTTTCCAGCAATTTACCAATAGTAGACAAGAGACTAATGGGGCGGTAGTTTTGCGGTTGTCTGGTGCTTTTCTCTTGCTTTGGGAGCATGATAACCTTGGCTCGTTTCCAAGTGGAGGGGAAAAAGCATTGCTGCAAACAGGCGTTAAATATCTTTGTTAGTTGCACCAGACTTTTCTCGGGAGATGCTTAAGTTCCTCATTAGTCACTTTGTCTAGGCCGGCAGCTTTCCCATTAGATAATTTTCTAATGAGCTTGTAAACTTCCTGCGGTGTTATTAGGGATAGCTGTTGCTCTTGCTTCTGCGCCACCCAGGTTTGTACCCATGTCTGTACCTCCCGTTCCAAAACACGGTTGGTAACTGGGTTTTCACTGATCTGTCTTCAAGACAGTCAGCGAAGACCTCGGCTTTCTCCTCTTCGGAGAAGTGCAGGCCGCTATGAGTGTGCAGCGCCTCAGTTGCGGAGTTGACGCTCGTGGAAACTTTGAAAGCCTTGAGTAATTTACACAAAGAAGAGTCCGAATTGGTGGTACTCAGCATTTTGTTTTACCACTGTTCAGTTTTGTTGATTTTAATTTGACGCCGAATGATGTTGCGTAGCCATTTTGCTAGCACTTTATATTCAGGCTGACGGGTGTACCGCCACAGTCTTGTCAAGCGTTGTCTCCGCGCAATGAGTTGCTCTACCTCGGGGTACGTGCAAAAACCGGGTGGTCTTGTGGTGTATGTGGCAGCATTTCTCCTGGCTGTGTGTAGCGAGGCAGTAAAGTTTTCAATGGCGACATCTATGTCTGCCTCGCTATAGTATGACAGCCTGGGTTGCGCCATCCCGTGCATTTCCATGGTGAACTTGTTCCAGTCGGTCTCGGCCCTCTGATACTAAGCTTACCCTGCGTGTATATTATATACTAGATCGTATAATTCTGTATATGCAATAGATCCACATTTATAGCAATGAAATTCGTGAGATAAACACGAGACAAAACAGCAACATTCATCATCCCAGTATAAAACTTTCTCGCTTCCAGAAAGGTGTATACTACGAAACCATAAATATTTAGTGTTCTTCCTAATGAGCATAAGCAAAAAGTTCAATGGCTTTAAAATTACTGCTGAAGATACCTACACTCAAAACCATTTTATTCTGTAGATGATTGTTTGAATGGCATATACTGTTAATGCTTACGTAGTTCTAAGCAGTTTCTAGCTATTTTAGTGACAAATCACTTAATTACATTTGCTCGATAACTGCTTAAATCTGTATGTGGGGATAAACTGACTGAAGATGCCATTCATTGCTAATTATATAAGTACATGGGACTTGGCAGGGAAAGCCTAGTAAAAGTTAAAAACAAAGTGTAATTTGTGTTTGTAAACATACATTATTCTAATCCTATAACCGTAGGGAACATTTTATTGTTTCTCAACTACACCTCCTTTGTTTTCTGCCTGTATGTTTTTACTTTCTCCACTGGTAAGTAGGGGAAATATTGTATTCCACCCAAAAATTCGATGTCGAGATTTTACCTGAAATATATGTTTTGAGACCCCTGACTCCAGAAAAGAAAGCATTTTTAGGAAAAGATCCGCGTGTGTGTCAGTCTGTGGACAGCATAACTCAAAAACGAAAAGTTGGTTAAAAACCAAAGTTGGTATTTAAGTTTAATGCGACACGAAGACTTTGAAGAAAATAGCCTCACCATAAACTACCTTTTACATGGAAAAGTTTTCGAAAATTTTCAATTTCTTGAAAACGGCTCTAACGATTTTGATTAAAATGTCATATTTGAGATATTTGTATGACAAATGAAATGTATATCTTGAATTTTCTGGCTATAGCCCCTGTAGTCGTATTTACTCTAGACGACTTTTGTATAACTGGCAAACCGTTAGAGATAGACCAAATCAACTATACAAAAAATGTAGATCCTGCTAAAATACACAATTTATGTCCTAATAAATTTTCTTGTAAGGTGAACCATTTCGGTGATATTCCTTGTTATGTGTATGAGTTTCGGAAAACTTAAAACTTTCGTGAAATGGATCATCGTTGTTAATTTTTTTATATCTTTAGTGTGCAAAAACAACGGAATCTCAAAGCTTTAAAATATTTGACTACCGCACAAAGCCTACTGTATTCCCATATTCCCCTTCTACTTACAAAGAAATAAGCAATAAGATAATTTGTACAAATGTTTATCTGAAATAACACGAAGAAGACATAGGAATAAGAGTTTGTAAGAATGGTTAGTACAAAAGTAGAGAAAGTCATGTGAGTGCAACACATCAGACTTCTTTTTAAATGTCCCAAAAATCGCGCGCTCCTTACCCTTCGATCAATAATACCTCCGATTGAAATCAAGCAAATTACTTGAGCTTTGGCTCAAATTAAAAATAAATCGCAGTATTTGTGAGGTATTTAATAGAAAATTTTATTAATTATTATTAATACTATACCTTATACGATTAAGCTTTTAAACTTAGATAATAAAACAAACTCGCCCATTTAAAAATCTTGAAAAAAAAAAACTAAAAATACAATGAAGTTTATTCAATATTCTCAGAAAAAGTCAGAATGGAGTCTCCAATAGTTCAGTTGTAATTAACTTACAAATCAGTGCAGCGGATTCGTGTGGCAGCGGTGACGGCTACCGTAACGTCGCACAATAATTGCCACCTTCCATTACAGCAACTGTTCACTGCTTCAGGTTCCATGAACGTTACAAAAGTACAGTAAGGAGAACACTGCTAGCTGACACTATTATATGTAGACTATTAGCATCTTCAAACTGTTTTTAAAATGTGCATTTTAAACTGATGTTTATATACAACACAAAACCTTAAATTTCCACTTGTCTACCTCCTTCTTCGAAAGAAAATTGTTTCAGAAAGCTTTAGGTTTTGACAAAGGAATGAAGGAGTGTTATTTTAAAGCATAGCTGGACCCATAGTTCTTGATCCCTGACCTTGACTGGTAGTTCTGTTGGCGAATCCATAGCTTTTGCCTCTTTCATCAGCTCATTGTAAAATTCTGCGAATGAAACCATGCACTACATGGTGAGGGAGGGGGAAGGTAATGATGTCTGCATGATCTGAGACAGTCCTTGCTAATTCACAGGTGCTTTTTAGTGCAGCGTGCAGTTGAAAGCATAGATGATAATTATTATTTATTTATGCCAACAAGCTTAATGCTAGTGTTTTTAAACACACAAGCCGTGTGTGGACAATGTCCGAATCAGCTGGGAAATTTAATGTCGTACTGGTAAGTTAGCCATGGTAGCTTAGTGGTTAAAGCAGCCGCCCGATAAGCGGAAGATCTGTGGTTCAAATCCCGACTATGGCATTGAATGTTTCAGTTTCTGATTCAACCTTTTTGACATAGTTAGATCTTTGCGACAAGGAGTGAATTTGGTGCATTTGTGAGGCATTGATCATAGGTAAATCAATTATGCCACCTGTACGTTCTAAATTAGGGACCAAAACATTACACAGTCAGTGTTACCGTCTTGGTATAAAAATGGACTGTATCCAAAAAATGTTTATTTTCTTCTACATAGTTTTTTACATAGTAACCTCAGTTGGCAATCATCAAACAGGCTAGCCAACCTTTCGACCGCAATTCAAATATCAGTCACTGAACATACCGGCCGCCAAGAAATAAGTCTTATTTCCTCATAAACACAATTGTAAGAACAAAATACAATGAAGTAATGATAAAACAATTATATCAGTGCATGCATTAAATTATGTCTGTCTCTTGAGGAAGAGGACACAGTTTAACAATAGGTCTCTTAAATACCCCAGTTGCTGTGCGAATTGTTTCAACTCGCACTAACCCATCTGCTCCTGGATGCAGTCCCTCAACCACTGCCAGCTTCCAGCAGAGCGAAGGAAGGTTGTCTTCTTTCACTATGACGACTGCACCCTGCTTGACATTTGCATGTGGACTGTTCCACTTAGATCGCTGCTGAAGATGATGCAAATATTCATGTGACCATCTGGACCAGAATTCCTGAAGTTGTTGCTGTAATTTCTTCCACCTAGTTATCAAGGTAGGTTTAGCATTACCGAGATCTGGCTGGGGTAAACTGATTAAAGCTGTACCAATTAAGAAATGACCAGGAGTCAGAACTTTGAGATCATTAGGATCAGATGAGAGAGGAACTAAGGGTCTGGAATTCAGACAAGCTTCTATCTGACTGGCTAGGGTATGGAATTCTTAATAAGTAAGACATGATGCGCCCATAACACGTCTAAGGTGGTATTTAAAAGATTTTACACCTGCTTCCCACAGGCCGCCAAAATGTGGTGCCAAGTTATACCTTCATAATTTGCAAATCTCTGTATTTCTTCCTTAGTCTGCTGAGAGTTAAGGAGCTCTTGTAATTCCTTCAACTCCCTTCTTGCACCTTTAAATTTTGTGCCATTGTCAAAATAAATATTCTGGCATATGCCACGTCGAGATACAAATCTCTTTAATGCTGCAATAAATGCTTCTGTAGACAAGTTACTCACAACTTCTAATTGCACTGCTCTGGTAGTAAAACAAACAAATAAAGATACATAACACTTTACATTTGTCGTTGTTCTGCGAGTGCTAGACTTTATGTAAAATGGCCCTGCATAATCAATGCCACAATTCAAGAATGGTTTAGCTGCTTCCACTCGTGCACGCGGTAGTTGTCCTATTAACTGTTTTGCTGTTTCTGCCTTTAGCTTATAACATATTATGCAATTATGAATCAAATGTCTAACAGTATTTCTGCCATTTAATATCCAATATCTTTCCCTAAGAGAAGCCAATAAAGTTGACAACCTGCATGCAACAATCGCTTGTGTTCATGCTGTATAAACAGATTTGTTAAATGATGACGTGGCAAAATTAGAGGATGCTTTTGATCGTACGTTAGGTTACAGTGTTCTAACCGTCCACCAACTCGAAGTAATCCTCTACTGTCGAGAAAAGGATTTAAAGATCTCAAGCGACTGTTAATATTAACTGCCTGTTTCATTGCTAGTTGCTGCAATTCTACGCTAAATACTGATTTCTGTGCAATTTGAATGCATTTACTCAATGAATCTTGAATCTCTGTAAGTGTGAGAGATCCAGTTATTCTTTCTGCCTTTGGTTTAACACAATTCTTACAAAATCGATATACATATGCTACAGTGTATTGCATTCTGGATAGGCTGGAGAATCGTGTGATTATTCCATCGTCACTAATAGTTGCAACATGACAAGTTGTTTTGAATCTTAACTCTGGAGCTTCCTGAGGGTTTGAAATGGTACCCAGTACAGGCCACACCTTTGGGTCTTCGTGTAACCAAGTTGGTTCTTCCCACCATAATTTGTCATTTATAAGATTCTCAGGAAACGCACCCCTTGATATCAAATCTGCTGGGTTGTGTTGTGAAGGAACATGTCTCCATACTGCATTTTCAGAAATATCTTGAATCTCAGAAACTCTATTGGCTACAAAAGTTTTCCATTGTGTTGAAGGTGCTGACAACCATGACAATACCACAGTAGAATCTGTCCATAAGTATACGTGCTTAAATGATAAGTTCAGTGCTTTTTTGACTTTTTCCAATAGACGAGCAAGAAGCAATACACCAGATAATTCTAAACTTGGAAGTGATAATTTCTTTAGTGGTGCAACTCGAGACTTGGCACAAAGAAGTTTTACACATGTAACTCCTTTCTTATTTGATGAATGGACATATATGCATCCGCCATATGCCTTTTCTGAAGCATCGAAAAAACCATGTAGCTCTATATTACCTACAGAATCATAACCAACTACTTTGCGATCTATGCGAATGTTATCAATCAAATTAAGTTGGTTGTGGAGCTTCTTCCAATCTGTAGCCAATTCCTCTGATATGGGTTGGTCCCACATTAGTCTCTCTTGCCACAACCTCTGTAGAAACATCTTGCATATAATAACAATAGAGCTTGTGAGGCCTAAGGGATCAAATATACTAGAAACTATTGACAATACTACTTTTTGTAAATGCTTGTGCGTAGCAGTTAATTTTAAGACTTCTTGCAATCTGAAACTTGTCCTCAGTAGAATGCCATAGTAGTTCAAGTGTTTTCACTCCATTTTTGTCAAGCTGTAATGGTAAACTAGTTTCTCTTTGGTCTGGTGTAATGTTAGTTAAAAACTCAGAATAATTACTGCACCACTTACGCAACACACATTCACCCTTTGATAACATGGCTACCAATTCCTTCTGAAGTTTTCGTGCCTCATGTAAGGTTGCACATCCTGAAATACAATCATCAACATAAAAATCATTCAATGCAATTGCAGCAGCCTTTGGAACCTTATGTGCTTCATCATGAGTCAATTGCTGCAGGCAACGAATAGCTAGAAATGGAGAACAAGCCATACCATACGTTACAGTCTTCAGCTGATACTCTTGTATTGGAGCTGTAGGGTCGCTTCTCCACAGTATTCTTTGATAAACTTGATCATCTGGATGTAACCAAATTTGTCTATACATTTTGGCAACATCAGTAGTAAATGCTACTTCATGTGTCCTAAATCTTAGGATGATAGAACAAATGTCCTGTTGAATAGTAGGACCAACATACAATAAATCATTCAATGAAATTCCATTCTTGGAAGCTGCAGAACAGTCAAAAACTACTCTTGTCTTCGTAGTTGAGCTGCTTGATGAGGCATATAATAACAAAGTGTTGTAGTGGGTCTTGCCACTTGCATGTGACCCAGTGCTTCATATTCTTGTAAAAAGTGCACATAATCTTCCTTCAATGTTTGGTTCTTGATTAGTTTTCTTTCTAACTGATGTAATCATCCTGTGGCCATCATCTTAGACTCATCTAACTTCTTAGGATCTTCTTTAAATGGAAGTCGAACCACAAATCTTCCTGACGAATCTCTTGTTGTATTCTGAGTGAAATGAGCCTCGCATGCTTTATCATCCATTGTTTTCGGAGTGTGATTCAACTCCTCAATCTCCCAGAACTTCTGCAATTGGTGCTGTATACTGACTTCAGTCTTAGTGAAACATGATACTACCGGCCGCCGTGGAATATTACAGGATCTTCCATAGTCTGAATATTTTCCTGCAAGTACCCAACCAAACTCTGTTTCCATTAAAACAGGATGATTATTATCACGATGTAATTTACCTTGGCGCTGAATGTTTGAACAGACTTCTGCTCCCAACAGAATATCTATCTTTCCAGGCTCATGAAATTTAGGATCAGGAAATGAAATATTCCTAGGTAATTTCCAATTATTGCAGTCAATTTTCTCTGCAGGCAGATTTTCTGTTACCTTGGGTAAAATTAAGCAATCTACTGACATAACAAAGTCAGTATGATCCAATTTTGATACAAATTCCATGTCTGGTTTCTGAAACTGTATTGCCAGTTCCTTGAACAGGTTTAGGATCATGATGTCGTCTAAGTCTTAACCTTTGAGCGCAGGCCGCTGATATGAAACATAACTGAGAACCGGTATATAGCCAAGCTCTACACGTCTGCCAAATACCCTTGTCATTTTTAACCTTAATGCTGTAGACAACAAAATGTGTTTACGAGGTTCAAATTTCAATGCACAGTAGCTATTTACACCATTATCTGTGTGCAAGGGATCATGACTTGAATAACCTTCATTATTACTGGAACTGTATTGCTGTTTGGAAGCGTCAAGATGTACTAAAGTGTGGTGCCTTTTACCACAGGTGCGACAATTCGATGATTTACAATTTCTGATTATATGACTAGATCGTAAGCAGATTGGCATCCTTAACAAAAGCTCTGCGTTCTAATACAGGAACCTGAACAAATGCCTTACATTTTGATAAGCCATGTGAAGAATTACAATATGTACAGTTTAAGGCTGTAACAGCATAAGCCTGTTGAAAACTGGATTTGTGTTTGTGATTTACAGCTTTCTGTGTGTTAACATTTGACATGCTTGAGCAAGTTGTATTCCATTTTGGACTGATTCTTTCTAGCGATTTACATTTTCTTTCTAGAAATGTAATAAGATCCTTAAATTCAGGAAAGTTATTTGAATCTAATATGTCTTCAAATTCTTTCTTTATAGTTACATCCAACTTTATGTAACACTAGTTGAGATACTATCAATTCTTCCAATGGAATTTCTATGTTTAACGCCTTGATTGCATTTAAAATACTCGTGGTTTGATTTATTAAGGCCCTAAGTTCCTTTGCCGACGATTTGTGAGCAGCGGGTAAACTCAACAAACGTGCAAGATGAGCAGAAGCAATAAGTCTTAAATTGCCATAACGATTGCTAATATTTTCCAATGCAACCTTGAAATTACAACTTGTGACAGGAATGTTAGCTATTAAATTATGTGCTTCTCCTGTTAGTGAAGAGAGAAGGTAGTGAAACCTCTGAATATCATCTAAAGTTTCATTGTTAACAACTAGGCTCTCAAAGGTATCAATAAAATGCTTAAAGTTGGATATATCACCATTAAATGAAGGTATTTTAAGAGTTGGCAATTTTATTGCCTTCATAGCGCTCCTTATATGTGACAAGGGAGGGCTAACAGAACTGTTGCTAGCATTTCCATCTGCACTTTGAGCTAATAATTTAGCCATTGTTACTTCTAAGCTAAAGTACAGCAATTCAAAACTTTCTCTGTCAGCAGAATGACTCGAGATCTTCAAACAATTCTAGCTGAGATTGCGCCTCTTCAAATTTATCCGTAATTTTAGGCAGTTCCTTTACTCTTACCTCTATCGAATAAATATCTGAGCCAGCTTGAAATTCATTAACAAATTTGGCAAGGCGAGTAAGACTTTCTTTCGCCACGACTCGTTTTGTAATTAATTGTTTCTTATTTTGCTCTTCCATAATATTAGTTGCATAGCAATACATAAGATCCAGTTTGCACCACCAACGTGTTATACTAAAATATCTAGTGAGGAACAGCAATGAAAAGTGAGCAAAGGAATGGCATGTGACTAATTATAGAAGATATAAGGTAATGTGTCAATGTTACCAATACAGAAAGTCAGTCAAGGTAGGCTAAATAGCTAGTAACTAGATAATGTCTAACCTTTTATAGAATCACTCTTGTCTGGTGCTGATGTTGCATTAGTAATTACTCCGGCCGAATCGATTTCCCTCTTGATGCCAACGTGAAGAAGATAAAATGGTTTCCATTATGTACATTACAAGTGCGTATCAATATTTTCAGTTACTATACGGTTTGCTGGCAATCTATAGCAATATCCGGCCCGGAGGACCAAATGTTACCGTCTTGGTATAAAAATGAACTGTATACAAAAAATGTTTATTTTCTTCTACATAGTTATTTACACAGTAACCTCACTTGGCAACCATCAAACAGGCTATCCAACCTTTCGATCGCAATTCAAATATCAGTCACTGAACAGTCAGAGTAGAACAGTTTCGACGAGCGTTTTCAGGCCATATTGCTCCAACTTCCTAGTCTGCAACTAATAGCAATCTACAATGCACCACAATATTATATTTCTCGAACTTTCTGGATTACTCATATACCATTACTTCCGAACAAAGACACCATAATCTGTGGAGATTTTAATCTCGGCCTTACCCCGAACCAAATTCGTTGTTCCCAATTTAATTTTTCCTTTCTTCATCAGCTAATAGACCAACATTTCCTTTTACTTAATGACGACTCACCAACCCGATTTGGTCCTGCTCATCAACATCCCTCATATCCAGATCTAACACTAATATCATCATCGCTATGGCAAAATACCCATTGGAGAGTAAGACTTGATTCTATGGGAAGTGATCACTTTCCCATATTTATAAACATAGACAAACCACCTACTTTAGATGCTCGTCGACCTGCCATCCCTCGCCAACAAATACTGGATTGGAATGATTTTACCAACAGGCTAACAGCAACTTCGTTAACATCTAACAAATCATACACAACACATCCTATGGATCACGTGTCTTACATTGTAGCGACAGTACCATCACATATATCTCCAACTCGGATGCAATCTTCCAATACAACTAGGTACAAACCCATTTGGTGGTCTCCGGAATGTTCCGAGGCCGTTGCTAAACGTAGATTAGCATTAAACCAATACCGTCAAACACCAACCTGTAACCAATGTATAGTTTTAAAAGCACAATTCGCATCCACTCGACGCATCATCCGATACCATAAACGCAAAGGTTGGCGAAAATTATGTACGGAATTGTCGCCATCAATTAATACCTCCACAATGTGGCGTAAACTACGTTGGTTCACACGACATACCGGACACCCTACTAATCCCATAGTCATGGACATACATCTTCAACAACAATTTCTAGAACAACACACTCCAGACTCGGTACGTAACAATCCTCTTTTTCTGAATTACACGACACAGGAAGAGCCTTTATTTGAGGGTGCACTAGCACTCATGTCACCAATTTCAACACACGAACTATCTAATGCGCTCAATTCACATCATAAATCCACCGCTTCAGGACCAGATAGAATATCATACGAAATGATCAAACACTTTCCACATACCTTAAATCTTTGGATTACACATGGGTATTCATACATTCTTTACACAGGTCATATCCCAGATTCATGGCAACACTTCTACATCATACCACTTCTGAAACCAAATAAAACAGGAAGGGCAGCAACTCACTATAGACCGATTGTCCTAGCCAACACACTAAGGAAACTATTTGAACAAATTCTAAAAACCCGCATCGCGTTTTACATGGAACGTTACGGTTTTTGGCCCAAAGGACAACACGGATTCAGAAAACTCATCTCCACACATCACAACCTACTTCAACTAACGCATGACAACACGTCAATTGGACTGACAAACGAGGACTTCTACCCCACTTCTTAGACATTTCACACGCATGCGATTCTGTACAGTTGAACATCCTCATCCCTATTTTAAGGAAACTTTATATTTCAGCACCTATAGTCCGACTTATCTACCACCTGTTTACTGACCGTAAAATACAATTAACTCTACACTACTCCTACACCCAAATTCGCTACAGTTCTCAAGGATTACCCCAGGGTACTCCTCTAAGTCCGCTACTATTTATTATTTATATCCAGGAACTTAGTACTCTTCCTTTTAAACAGAGTCAACTGCTCCTTTTTGCTGATGATATCCTCCTTTACTCTCCGGCAACGATTCAGGAAATCCGTTTATCGACACATAAGTTACAACATGACTTAGACTTGTTAGTGCAAACCCTCATACGACTAGGGTTACAACTCAATGTTAGTAAAAGTCATTCTATTTTCTTTAAACGCGGCACACCAACTTTACAATCACCGATACATATTGACGGACATCCTATACCTCTCACGCAGTCAACCAAATTCCTAGGCTTATATTTTGACCATAAACTATCCTGGAAAAATCATGCTGTGTATCTTCACTCCACCCTTAGCTCAACCCTTCCCATATTTAAATACATACAAGGTCGACATTGGGGAGCACAACCACGATATCTCTATATCATATTTAAAGCCCTTTGCCAATCGAAAATAGATTACGGAGCCATCACTATTACTGCATATTCAGTTGGACTGCAAAATAGAATTACATCCGTACTTTATCAAATTGGTAAACTCATTTTAGGGATCGGCGGTAAACCGGCTACTCAGAAAGTTTTTGCCGAATTAGCACTACAAAATTTCGCCGCACGGCAGATAACCCTAACTATTCCTTTTATAGCAAAACTCTTTCTCTTCACAGAGACACCGCTGTTCTCTAAATTGCAACTAGGCCTTAATATCCGTTTACAGTGCAAAATAGGATCACGGAAGCAGACACCGATATATTTTAAAATATTTAAAGCTTTCAAATCATTCCAGGGAGGAGACCTCCCTTATATTATCTCAAATATGATCAGCTGATCCCTAAAACCAAATTTATTTTGTCTAACTGGCAAAAACATGATGTTACTACCCCTAAACAGTTTGCATACTTCCTAGACCAGTTCTCTCAATCTTTACAATCACCCCCTCAGATTATATACACTGATGGATCACTATCTGACTATGGGGCGGGAGCTGCATATTTCAATCAAACCTCGGATACCAGAGACTTATTCACTCTTCCACGTTATTTTTCTAACTATTCAACAGAAATATACGCAATATACCAAGCTCTATATTCTTTACGCCATATACATAATTCCACAATCCTACTCTGTATCGACTCCTACAGTGTTATACAAACTCTTAATAAATTCCAAATAAAACCTTCTCTTGATTGGTGGGAAATATTATGTTTCCACGGACTAGATTCTTTAGATCAACGACATAACATGACACATATGATATGGATACCTGGCCATTCCAACATAATAGGTAATGAGTACGTAGATAAACTGGCCAAAGCAGCTGCCAAAAATTCTCCCCCAAATCCATCACCAGGAATACACATCCAGGACGTCCAACAACATATTACTCATCATATCGATACTTATTTCCATCTACCTAGATAATCTAAAACACCATGGTTTTCAGTGGGAAATATAGATAAAGAGGCTATACCTCTGGCAACAAAATTGAAATTAGGCGTAGCACCCACCCCTGCTTATTTATTTAAGATCGGGAAACGCGATACAGATTGCTGTGAGTGTGGTCAGTTTGGCGATGCAGATCATATATTCTTTCAATGCCCTAAAAATTACCAACATTCGACATCTCTATATTCACACATGTCGTGCAGCTTATATTAGGGAATAAAAGAGAAAAAGACTTATTGCAGGATGTTTTAAGAAGCTAAAGGCAGAGTCTAGAGCAGGTACCAGCAGGGTTTGTCCAATCGAGCCTTGCTCACTACTAGCTTAGATCCTCAGCACGACTCTCAGATTATGTCAGTGGCGTGCTTTATTGATGACACAACTAACCATGCAGCAGGTCAAATTAACCTGAAAACCTATTAATAGTGAACCAATACTCTACATTTATAGCGTTAAAAGTGTGTGTATATAATTACAGACATTTATTGCAATTTATCATACATAGCTCTGTGTATCAGCAGGATATTTTCCCTCTCTTTATCTGTTTGATGAATTTAATTCTTTTATACCTGTGTGTACAGTAACTTTATACAAACAAACATAACATTGTGGCAGTGAATTTGTAAGTTCCAGTTCTACCTCTCAAACGTTGCCCACACACGGCTTGTGTATTTAAAAACACCAACAGTAAGTTTGTTAGCATAAATAAATAATACACACAACAACAGTGTATATTTTGGGGCTTTGCAACTGGCTGGGAAGAGGTATTTAAAATGCAGAAGTGAGCAATGAGAATAGTGACGAAGAAGAAGAATAGAACATCATGTAGAGAGTCATTCAAAACCTTTAAGATCATGCTTGTGGCTTGCATATACATCCTAGAAGTAATGTACTACATCCAATCACAAAAACGTAAACTTTTTGAAAATTCACGAGTATATGATTATTGTACAAGATAGAGAGATGATTCTCATATTCAGCACTGTAGGACTAACCTAGCCAAAAAAAAGTGCACTCCACATTTGAATAGTTCTATATATTCAATATATTTCTTTCAGCTAATGATCTGGAACCGAAAGCATTCTTAACTTTTGAAGTATTAAGTTCTTTCAATTTTACATTTCTCTATGAACCTCATGTCCTCATTCTTATTTATATTTTTCCACAATTCCATCCAAAAATACCACCTAAGCTTTTCCAGCTGGAATTCTGCCCTTTTGTGTTGATCCTAATATGTTTTTTAGGTCTCAGGGGTCTCCGTCTAGGGGATATGTGAATAGCGACCACAAGGTACCCAAGCTGAGCAGAACATTACTTCCACTTACTGGTGTTTTGCTCCTCACTGTAACTTTTCTATCTGACCTTACCTTGGTCATCTCTTGTTCTCTTCCGACCCCGATGCTATTAGGGTTCCTGAGGGCTAGGGAGTCTTTATTTTTCCAACCTCTCCAGTTCTCTAATTTCTCTATAAAACCTTAACCCATAACATGCTGACCTTTCATGGCATGTATATGTCCTCTGATTGGTAATCAGAGGATATGGACAGTGAATTTATTTTGATAATTCTCCCGGTCAGGTCGGTGAGACCCGTAAACCAACGACAGGTGTGGTCCTCCAGACATTCTGGGGGTTGTGAGAGAGCGATGTCACCGCCAAAACATAAAAATATGGTGCTCTCTAAAAAGCGGTTACATTTATTGCTAAGTCTCTTCAGTGAAAAATATTGGAGAGCAAGAGGATTAATGACTTCATTGTCAGAAATCCAGCATTAGCTAACAACAACAACAACAACAACAACAACAACAACAACATATTCACACATATGTGCACGTATTGGACACGGTCCCTGGAATATTTCCTCACTTCTAAATTGGAAAATACGTTATATAGCACCACTTCTTCTTCGTTTCCTCAGAAAATGTAAAATGAAACTATAATACTAACAGCATAATAAGAACATATGTATATTCAAATCACATCTTATGTTACATCTACATCTCTACTTCATCAAGGACACCAGACGCGGAAATCCAGAATACACTGGATACAGCGTCATTAAATAAACAGACAACAACAACAACAATAACAACAACATAACTGATTGTTTACTTAGATGTTTTGTGGTTGCTATGTACTCTACGTAGCTTGGTTACCAAGTTCAATAAATGTTCTTTTTTCGCTGCTTAGCTTAACATCGATGAAGAAGTAAGCGCCTTTATCATGGGAGATTTTAATGATGATATATTTAGCGTTTTTGAAGAGAATACGGAGGAGTCT
Organism: Tenodera sinensis; assembly: GCA_030765045.1. Lineage (NCBI taxonomy): Eukaryota > Metazoa > Arthropoda > Insecta > Mantodea > Mantidae > Tenodera > Tenodera sinensis. Next base: position 205,470,808 of record CM060962.1, on the reverse strand, counting down.
GCAGCTTCTACTGTAGATGTGAAAGTAGAAGAGATACAGATTGATGAGAATACCATCTCCATATCATCTGAGTAAGTGCTTAATACTGTTTCTTTACCACATAGCAGAAGCTAGTGGACATTTCATTTACAATAACTGAAAATGCACCCATGTTCCTTAATTTGGCTGGGTTAAACATGTTAAAAAGGGCAGATACAACAGACGAGTAATTTAGGAAGTACCTGGTTGCTACATGAGAACTAATTCTAACAAAAGCCGATAGTTTCATTCAGTTTACCAGTTCAAAGAGAGTAAATTCATAAGTTTGGCTTAGCATAATGTGTTTGAATAAAATAGAAACGATTTTGTTTGAACTGCATGAAGCTTGCCTTCAGTCATAAATACCGCCTCTTTTCTCCGGGGGGATATTAAGCTAGATGGGAGGTAGCCGGGGGAGAATGTTAATGATATATACATTAAAAAATAGATATGAATTCCCGGGGGGCGGATTTTCCCCACGGGCCACACTCTGAATTAATCACTACTAGCGTCAATGGATTGCTCGGTAATCGAGGAATTGGATGGTCCCTGGCAGCCAGTGTGTCACGGCATACCACCCCTCCCAAGTTCCCTCAGCTGCTTTCCTCTACACAACTCCTAATCACATCACGCGACATGTCACTCTGCCACCCATGTCTACTCCCTCCTCACCGTGCCTTGTGGACTTCTACTATTTGTGCCGTAGAACAGGGAGTAGAGAAATACGTGTGAATGTATTACGTAAAAGGAAAGCAAGTAGAGAAGACCATGTAAATGCAATAAGTTGCATTTCTAAGTATTATGTAAAAGAAAAGCAAGTAGAGAAAAACATGGAATGTAATACGTTGCATTTCCATGTATTACATAAAAGAAATGCAAGCAGAGAAAACCATGTGAATGCAATGCATTGCATTTATATGTATTATGTAAAAAAAGCGAATGGAGAAAATCAGGTTATTGCAATACATTGCATTTCTGTGTATTACGTAAAGGAAGAGGGAGTAGAGAAAACCATATGAATGCAATATATTGCATTTCTATGCATTACATAGAAGGAAAGCGAGTAGAAAAATCCATGTGAATGTAATACGTTATTTCTTTTGCAAACATATAGAAAATTGTATGAATTGTAGAATAGGGTGTAGAGAAGTACAAGTGAATGTATTATGTATAGGGAAAGTGAGTAGAGAAAACTATGTGAATGCAAATGTGTTACATTTTTAATTTACTCATATTTAATCATATAAAAATTATATGAATTATACATCGAAGAGGGAGTACACAAGAACTGTTGTGAATTTATGTACCACACACCACCCCTGGACTACCATGTGCAGTCTCCATTCCATCACTTCATATTCCCCGCACAAGGTAGTGGGGGCAATTAGTTCATTCCAGGGGGTAGTTACGTGTTACTGTAGTGAGGTGTGGAGGGAGATCCTACCACGTCAGCTTGCAACGAAGTGAGGTGCACTGGCTACCAGGGACCATCCAATTCCTCAATTACCCATTGCTCCGATGAGTAATGGACAGATTAACAGTAGAATTGTACAGTAGTTGATCAAAATGCAACATGATTGCAGTTTGTACACTATTCTTGCATATAAGATTCATGTAAGATTGCGTATTTGCTAAAACACTTCTCCTAGATTATTGCACACATGTAGGATTACACTGCACTCATTTATTGTAGAACTTGCGACAGTTTACTTTGGGAACAATAATCGACACTCATGATATGGTATTTATACATATATACATCTGTAATATCCATTTAGTGATGAATGGTGTGGAAACTGCATGAAACCACAAAATGCGGTCCACCAAAGGCAACGTGGGAGAGTTCCTCTCCAGTTCATCCCTTCTCTCTCCTATCCAGCTGTTGCCAACATTGCCATTCCACAGGTCCAAATGATCTCGATGGGCCCTTAAACCCCACATACTCACTCACTCACTCACCATTCCAAATGCAGGTAAATAGTGTTGCAAGTGCAGCAAACATGTAAAACACCAAATACTAATTATCCTTGCACAAGGCATGCCCTGTTGTACTTTCTGCGCCCAAATTTGGATTCGTTAATTTCCAGAATTTCATTCCAGCCCCCAATTCCATTACCACCATTTCCTTCATACTTCGCTAAATTCCATAATTCCCTGCATTTTTATACATTGGCAACACCTCTTTCTGCACCCTTTCCTACCTCCCTTTTGCTCCTACTCCGTTCCTTCTGTGTAGAAGTAGCTGTAGTGTCTGCTATCTAAGCAGCTTTGTTCTGTCTTCTTTGGCTCTGTTTACTATATGGTTGTTTCCCATCCTGTTAATGTGTTCTTTCCAGTATTTCCGTCGCTCATTAATGAAGTTTCTTATATCCTGAATTTGGCAATTTTCTCTGATTTCTGTATTGTGTATTTTATATAATAAAGTTTTTCCTTGAATTGCTTTTAATATTTTCAATTCACATGTACTTAATATTTGTTTTGATTTGACTGTATCTGCTCAGGTTTCTGCCTCATAAGTTAATATTGGTCTAACTGTTCTTTTATAAATGCAGACTTTACTCTCAACTGCCATATACTTATTTCGCCAAATCATGTCTTTTATGTATCCTGATATCTGCGCTGCATTATCGGCCTGTGTTTTTATCTCAATTTAAATTCTTGGTGCTTGTTATTTTAATACCTAAATAGTTAAATTCTGTAACCTGTTCAGTAATTTTTATTTTTCATTTTCTTGATGGCAGTAATGTTACTGATGAATGCTCACCTGTTAACACCCTTATTTGTGCTTCTACAAACAAAATATGGGTTAATGTTCTGTGTCCTTGATAACCCTGCAATTGACGCTACACATTTCACATCATTCCTTTATTAAAGAACCATGTAGAGTAAAATACATGTGAAAAACACTTATGAGCACTCCACATATTTAGGATTATCTTGTATAATGGTGGCCAAGCTTCTGCCAGCAGCAATAGCATGGGGTATGTGGCTGTTGCCTACCCTGCATCTCTGCAATTCCAGTGTTACGGGTGGGACATTTGCACAACTATTTTGACACCTTATGTTTGAAAAATAATAGAAATGTGATTGCAAATTATTGTTTTCAGCAACCAGATGATCTCTTTAATACAAACAAACTCAATGGACTGACATATATATTAAATTGTGTGATACATAGTTAATAAAATGAATGTTACGGGTGGGACAAGCATCTGACATAGAATATAACAGTTTCAACTTCACATACATAATTCTGCTCTGCTAGTATCATATTTGAGCCAAAATACAAACAACATTGGAATTTTTGTATTACAAAATGTGTAAATATGAGAATGAAATTAACAAATTTTAGTAGTTAGCCCCACTATTTAACCTCTTCAGCGATATGGACGTGAAATCACGTCCATTTAAAATGACGGATGAGCGATATGGGCGTGCATACACGTCCTGTGTGTTTGTGCATTTAACCCTTATTTATCCCTTATCTAACTCAACTTATTTTAATTTTCCCTTTATGAAACATTTAAGTAAAGTCTATATACTTCACTGGCTTACCTTAATATGTTCGTTCTGCAGTGATTTACCTCAAAACAGGGATAAACACACAAGGGTACATCTCCACATTTGCGAATTCCCTTCTTGCAGCACACGAAACACTTTCGAGATGGGTGGGACTTCTTTGCTGTTGGTGATATCCTTTTAGGATAATGTTTTCCTTGAAGTCTGAGGGGTACAGGGGTTCTGGATTTTCTACCCCCAACGTGGTATTGTTCAATTAGGCTGCGAGCCATTGATAGTCGGAAGTCAAGGTAGGTCATTGTCCTGTGTTGGTTTAGAGCTCTCCAAATTATCAAACAATTGTATATGGTTATATTCAATTGGTGCAAAAATACCTTTTTATACCACTTCTCACTTCAGCTACAAGCAGGAAAGTATATGTATGTATTTCAACAAAGAAAGAAATGGAGTTACTAAGTTACAAAACACGTGCAAGCAAAAGTTGCAATGTTGCTCTATTCTGATGACTCAAGAGACCACGCATACAGTAGTGCTTTATTACACAGTATGCTGATGCACAAGCCACACATACAATGGGTCGACTACTGTTTCTTTCAGAGAACTTATATTAGATGCGTTCGACAGAGCAAAGTTAACTTTTCACCATAGTGAAACAAAATAGTGCCGTTTCAACGTTTTTGTAAATGCAACTCAACTTTGCTGATGACGTACATTTATACTGCATATAACGAGTTTTATACCAGTTTTTGTTTCATTAAAATAACTTGATATTTACACAAAATATAGCTGTGTATATATGAAGCACTTTAAATGCCCTGCGCTGGATATTGGGTAGCAGTTCTCGGCTCGTGGACATTTTAAATGGCCATTGCTCAAGAGGTTAAGCACTCTTGTAGGGCTACGGGTGGGACGTTACAGGTGGGACAAATTGTCTGATGCATATTTTTATGTAATTGTATTGCACATTCCTATTAAATACTGTGGAAATTAACTATTTAGATTAAACTACAGCACTAAATAAAATACACTTGCAGTTTATAGCACGAGAGATAAAGAATGGTTTAATCAAAAGAGAAGTGTCCCCTATTGTTCACTAGTCTTGGAACACACAACTTTCTCTTCACTACAGATCTATCTTCTGTTGACTCGTCTTTCACTGCAGGCCATATCCAAAATTTGCCACTTCTTTCCATGTGAATTAAAGTGACATTTTCAGCATCTATGTTCTTAACTTTTGCCATGTAAGATGGAGTCACAATAGATTTTTTCCCCATGACAGGAAGAACAACTTCAACAAAATCTCCAACACAGATGTTCAGCTACAAATTGTGCTGATTCTGGCAAGGTTACGATTGTGTGTAGCTCTGATTTTGCTGTTGCTCCAAATTTGAGCATACCTTCTCTTACACAAACAAAATAATGGGAGGACTGCAATCTGGGAATCGGGCGGACTCCAGAAAACCTTTGTTCCAATATTTCAACATTTGCTGCAACTGCATGCTTAGGAGCATACAGCACTTCAGTTGAATTCATACACTGTCTAGCACAAACAGTGAAGTCCTCAGCAGTTTGTACAGTAAAGTGCTTGGCTTTCACCCTGTTCCACACAGCTCGCTTTACTGACCCACCCATGCCATTTACAGCACACTTGCCATGTGACGTGGCAAAAAAGCTCCAATCTACCAGCGTGATCTGTACTGCTTTTGCAATAAATGTCATATTTGTGAGTGTGAATTTATTTTTAAACTGCCCAGCACATCCATCAGAAAATATATGTAGCTGCTTAATCTGAGGATGCTTCATTTTTAATCTTTTAATGATTTTTAATAAGAATGTCCAAACTGCATGCTTTCCATGATTAAGCTCATCACTCACCACTACTACAGATTTAGGGCTAGTCTGACACCATGCCACTGCTGTAAAAATGGTAATTTGGTCATGCGACCAATGGGCGCTCTGAATTTCATCCTGTGACATTATGGAGTATAATGACAACAATTTGTACTGTCCCACCCGTAACATATGAATCTAATGTTTACCATAACACAACCTTCCCGTAAGTATAATAGCTGTGTAGTACATATAAAATAGCTTACTTTCACAGTATTTTCATTTACAATCAGGCAAACTTCTTCTGATAAAGAAAATGATGTTGTAGTGTTACGGGTGGGACAGTTTACATTGAAATAGTAAGCATGTTAATTTAAAACAATAGACACCTAAAATGAACTTCTGTTGTGCAGATCTTATTCTGAATTCACTTCTTAAATCTCCAAAGTTTCTGCACTCAAATATGACTCCTTACAGAATAGACAAGCTTGCCAACAAAGCACTTTTCCAGTGTTCATTTCAAGACCCCACAGGGAAGTTTTAATAGTAAAATTTACCTCCTCTACAGTAAAAACTTGGTGAATTAAAGCATTGCACAGTAAATTATAGGCTTTCAGCTTTATGTTGACATCATTAAACATACTGTGTGTCAATAATAGAATTTTCATCTTCATGTCTCTGATTTCCTGGAATTGCTCATCTCTGAAATCCAATCACATCAACACATTGCCAACTTTTCCATATCAAACTATTGCCAATTATGACAAATGCAAATGGAACTATGACTTTGACTATGTTTTGAAGAAGGTTTCGCTTTTGCATCTCAGCCTAAAGAGACTTTTTGTGTGGTTCCTGTTTTCCAATCTAGGGGACCTAATCTACATACATAGTTGTAGTATTTGTCTTTAGAACTTTTCTCTACTTTTGTGGTGGCTCCGAGAATCTGGTATCTTCTCCGTTCTGTGACTTCACATTTCAATAAGAGATATTTTACTTTTTCATTGGCTTTTAAACACAAGTGACAAATGGGTTCCATTTGGTATAGTCCCATTGACCTTAGATGTTTTCTGAATGTTCCATGTCCAGTTATGTAACTTACAGCTCTTTTAAGCTGCAGCTAGGTTAACCTGTTAAGTAAGTTACTTAGTTTATCCTCAGGCTTATTAATTATATCTGTAAAGTTTATTTATGGGTGCTATTTTCCATTTGTTTTGAGTTTCATTACAAACCCAATTTTGTACTGTGTTTTTGGCTTCTAAGTTGCTTATTCTAAAGAAAAGTTCTGTTCCTGTGAAGGGGAGAGATGCTCCTTTCTTTGTTAGGACATCAGTCTTTTCATTTCCTGCATTACCCGTATGACTGGGTGTCCACCGTAACTCTATATTGTTGTGGGAGGAAAGATTTAATAGCAATAGAACTAATGCAGAAACATCTCTCAAAAAATAACCTAGCCTTGATAGAGTGAAAGCTATTCTTGTCTTGCGAGAAATCCACCATCGTGACTAACTTACGAACTCAACATAACAGCCCATCTACATCGAACTATGACTAAAATACATTACTGCCTTCTGCAGAACAGTATAAAATATTATGAAAATATCTACAAGAGAAGAAAGCTAAAATATGTAATGATTTCTACCAGACAGTTCTTATCATTATCATCCCAATTCACTGTACAACATACTTTTTGCCCTCTGCGTGAAAGTATGTGATGAGCAATTTTCGTATGGGGAATTCAGTAGTTTTCTCTATCACATACCATTTTTTCAATATATGAAGTTGAATATTTTAAGGAAAATGTGTTGCAATTATATTTTTATTACTTTTACTGGAAATTTGTATGCAATTAGGATGAATCATTCTCTATGTGTATTTCCGATCTGTGTGTGTCCATCTATCATAATACATCCAAATTAGGAATTCACAAGTCTGTCTTATGCTGGCATTTGGTGGGTTTTCATGCACTTTCGACGATTGAAAATTGGATGATGTGCTATATTGCACTGGCGGTTACTACAGTTTTGTGGGTTATGGTCATGCACGACCTGTGATATACTGGGTGAGTCAACCCTACATTTTACAGACAATGCAAAATGCAGGTGATGACACCACATTCAGCAGCCCGCTGATTAGTGCTACGGTGGTGCTCACTGTTAAGGTGCACTATAATGCTTGCAAAAGTTAAAGGCATGTGAAAGCTGGCCAATGTTCAAGTGGAGCGCTGTTGCCAAGCATAGTGCATGTACCGGCAGAGGTTCTTTACATAAGAGTGCGTGAGATGCGTGTACCACATTCGACAGTGCTGGTAGGAGGGACAAGCTTAGGATTTGCTGGAGTCTGCAGTACAGCCCGCCTCCATATGTCTTTAACTTTTGCAAAGGTTATAGTAGTGTAATGGTTAACATGTTAGAAAGTCAGGGTGAAGGTTGGAAGTTCAAATCCTGTGAATAAATGCTTTTGTTAAATTAATTTCTGTTTATAGTTCAAGAACGTTCTAGCAAGTCATTTGTTCTTTCCGAATGCACTAGAAAGTGGATTTGCCTATAAATATGAAGTTCCAGCCCTTCGTGCTCACTGTAGCACAATGTTTTCAAATAGAAAACAGTTGGAATACCTATTACAACCATATGAAGGAAACAGATAAATGGTAAATGTTTATCTGTGCGATGGTCCAGCATGATGTCATAGCCACTATTAAATGCACTACTTTGGGAATCTGAAAGGTCCACAGTGATGATAATATGGGCTGCAAACTCTATATAGTTTGTATGTACGCACTGCATTTTGTAAACTCTCAGAACAATTTATTGGCTTTCTTTTGTATGAAATACCAAAATATTATGTAATGGTGCCTTATGCTTGTAAGTTATAATTAAAATGTCACAATGCATTTACTCATGATGTTCATTAAAGCATATTCTAACAAGTAACAATGTGTGTTTTCAGGAAATTCACATAATTAAACTAATTAAGTGAGACATCTCCATGCCAAACTATCAGTTAAATCACATCTACTCATAACTCAGCAAAAACTTAACAACCTTTGTAGAGACTTGAAACATTCACAGACACAGTCTAAGTTACTGGCTTCGCAATTGCTAGGAAGGGGTTTGCTCGCTGAAGATGTAAAAGTGACACCATTTAGGAGGTGTCAGAGTGACTTTCAAACTATTTCTCTTTCGCTAACGAGTTTGTGTACTGTAGTGATATCAATGATTTGTTAGCAGCACTGCATTATGTTCACAACCCAGAGGAGTGGAGGCCCTTTATTGATGCCTCCGCACACAGCTTAAAGGCAGTCTTCCTACATATGGTTATAAATATCCCCAGTTCCAGTCAGATACACTGTACACAAGAAAGAGACTTAAGAAATGATGCAGGATTTGCTTCATTACATAGACTATGATCAGTATAAGTGGAAATTGTATGCAGATCTAAAAGTAGTAGGACTATTGACAGCTATGCAACCAGGTTACACAAAGTACTGCCGTTTTCTTTGCAAGTGGGATGGTCGGAGTAAGAAAGAACATATGTTCATAAGGAGTGGCCTCAGCAAAACATCTACGTTCCTGGTAAAATGAGTGTATCACATCCACTGTTAGCAAACCTTGCAGATGTATGTCTTTCACCCCTGCATATTAAAATAGGATTAATAAAGATGTTTGTGAAAGCACTGAACAGAGAAGGGGAAGCTATTGCACACTTAAAGATTAAGTTTCCGAAGCTAAGTGATGCTAAGATTAAAGAAGATGGCCCCCAAATATGACAGCATATGTAAAATACAAATTTTTCCAGATCCTTAAGAGCTGCTGATTATGACGAATGGAATGCTTTTAATTTCATGTGTACAAACTTCTGATGAAATTACAAAGCTGATGACTATAAAGATATTGTGCATAACATAAGATGTTTCCAGTGTATGAAGTGCCATATGTCACCAAAATTACGTTTCAGGGATTGTCACCTCAATTTTTTCCCTCAGAACTTGGGGGAAACAAGTCATTAACATGAATGTTCCAACCAGGACATTCTAGTAATGGAAAAGCAGTTTGTGGGATGGTGGAACTGCAGTATGTTGGCAGATTATTATTGGTCCTTAGTTAGGCACTGCTGAGCATGAATATAAAAGGGAATGACCTAAAAAGTCATTCTGAACTTCCCTTTTGGCCAAATTATGTATTTTCAAGTTTTCACAACATATGTATTTTCCAAATATAATAAAATCTCTCGTTTGTGAAAGCGGAATGATATAGAAACCTTTTGTTTTCAAATTTGAATTCCCCCTTATTCATAAAAATGTAAACATTGAATTATATTCAGAGGCAGAAAAAAAGTTTAAATTTGTTTTACAGTATTATTAGTAGGAGAGTAGAACCCAGATAGCTCGACTCTTGATAACTTGACATTCCATATAACTTGACAACTTTTATTTTAATTTTTAAAAATATTTTATCATTAAGCTGGACTGTGATACTTTCTATAATCCAGTATGCGATATAAACAGTGAGACAGAATATTGACTAATAGAAAATTGTTCATGTAAATATTTTTGTAAGAGTGTGTAAATTTTTAATTCTTTTAATTTGGGTGTATCAGGGACTTATTTTTTTTAATAATACTCAAAATAGACAATGTCTTCTCGTCACTTTGAGTTCAACCAATGAGAACTGTTGCGCGGATGAATACACAAGAATGGCGGTGTTGCGTCATAGGACGCTAGGTACTATATTCATTAGCGTCTGTGAACTCAAAGTGGGAGGTCGTATAATTGCTGATGGTGTGTGAACATGTAAATTACACCCAAACTTTTAACCAGCGTAGACGCTGTCGAAATTTAAAAGTCGTTAATTAATTGAAATTGTGATAAGAAGTGTAAATAACTAATAAATGTGTTTGTGATAAAAGAACGTTGGCTTTTGCATTCCATTCTTAGACCGCCAACCCTGCAGATAAGAGTGGCGTCTGCTATAACAAACTTTCCACCTTTTAGTAAAAACAATACTCCATTTGCTGCTATATTCACGCTGATATATGACCATCTTTATAATAAAACCCCGCCTCAAATGGCTTGCCCAACGTGGGGCGCGAATTTAGAATGGAATGCAAAATTACGAAGTGCTAACATCAAAAGGACGCTATCTCATCGTGCAGGAGAAAGACGCCATTAGACCATCGTCTGATATCAACAAAACATCGATACACGGAGAATCAACGTGGGAAAAACACCGGAGATCATCTGGCGAAGCCAACTACCCAGGAGACGTAAATAACTGGATGAAGAATCAGCAGGAAAGAAAGTAGGATCAAAACTTTTTTTTTTTTTTTTTATATATACATTTTATTTCCATTTATTAATGCTACTTAGAAGTGGCAAAGTAGTAGGACTTTCAACATTAAGTGAATTAGATAAAGGAATTGAAATGTCGCGAAAAGAGATAGAAACAGGAGTGGGGGAAGGGGCAGATAGGCCTAGTTATCAGATAGGATTAGAGAGTGAGGAACAGGCGGAAATAAGCAAAGACCAAAGGTTAATGATGATGATGTTTGAAAGACTGGAACAAAGTTTAGGTCAGAGTATAGAACAAAAACTGGAACAAAACAAAGTAGAATTAGGTCAGAAAATGGAACAAAATAACATAGAACTGAAACAGGACATAGAACAAAGTTTAGGTCAGAAAATAGAGGGAGTGAGAGAGGACTTGGAAAATAATAAAAAAGAGATAGGTCAGAAAATGGAGGAAGTGAGAAAAGACTTAGAACAGAAAATGGAATTAGGTAGACAGAACTTAGAACAGCAAATGGAATTAGGTAGACAGAACCTAGAACAGAAAATAGAATTAGGAAGACAGGAGTGTAAAGAAAATATGAAAGTAATGGAAACTAATTTAAAATTAGTACATAAAAACTTAAATGAAACAAAGGAAGCCTTAGAAGCTAGGATAGAAATTGTAGGAGATAGGATGGGAAAGATAGAATCAGAGATGAGGGAGAATAAAATTGTGTTAGAAGGAGAAATTGCTAGATGTAGGGATGAAATAACAGAATGTAATACAAGTGTAGACTGTAAGATAACAAATGTAAAAGCAGAAATAACTGAGGGATTAAGGAAAGAGATTGAGGTAGTAAAGAAAGACATTATTAATGAAACTGTAGAACAAATTGTAATTCCTAAAATTAAGACAATGAATGATGTGATGCTTTCACAACAGGATGCTATAAATGATATGAAACAAAGCCACTTAGAAATAAAGAATGATTTAAAATCAATTTGTGAAGAAATGAAAAAAGGGAAAGAAAATTTGGCTAATGTAAATGATGTTGTGAAGGCATTACAAAGACAAGATGATTTAGATGTAAGTAATGTACAAGATGAGAGTTACTTGAGTAATGTACAAAATGTTGACTCACCATACAGAGAAAGAGGTTCACAACCAAACAATGACACAACTCATAACACATGTTACACCAATAGCATATTACATGAAATCACACCACCTACATTTGACGAGGAGAAGGGAGACGATCCAAAACTCTTTGTTAAAGAGATGGAAGAATACTTTAAAGTGAAAAGGATACCAAACGAGCTTAGGATGATGATAGTTAAGAAAAGCTTAAAAAACAAGGCATTAGAATGGCTCAGGTTAACACTAGCTGGTCATGAGTCGTATAACTCATTCAGAAATTTATTCCTATCAAGGTATTGGGGCCCAGCTAAACAAAACCAAACTAGGGTAGAGCTAGCGACAGGTAGATACGATCCAGCCAAAGGGTTGTCATTAGTCGACTATTTTATGAAAGTAGCCAACAAAGGAAAGCTATTAGACCCCAACTTGTCGGAGGCAGAACTAATTGCCAGTATAACAAGACATTTCCCAGACACAGTGAGAACAGGATTAATTGTTGCGAGGCCAGTAGATTTTGCAGATATGATAGAACTGCTGACAGCCTTCGAAACACAAAATGGTCGGCCTAATGAGCATAGACATAGGAACGGTCACCCAAACTCACCCATCCTAAACAGGAACACGGCTACGAACAACCAGAGTGAGGGAGAACATAGAAATACTAGGAATACCCATGAAAGGGGGAGAGGGGCACACCATTTCCCACAACCACATAATCATGGCGAGAGGATGGAGAACACAAGACAGCGATACCACGACACGATACCGAGGGGTGAATCGAGATACAGAACGCATAGATATGATCGTGGAAGACCAGTAGACCGTACCCATCAAGTGAATCATATACGATTCTGTAGGGAATACATGAACAGCCATAGGCCGTCGTACAATAGGGGTTCACGTCAAAGGGGCAGAAACCAAGGGAACATCGACAACATAAGACAACAGGAACAGAATGAAAATGTGCCGGATAGGACCGATACTGCACAGAATACAGAAACTACGATCACCTCCAACGTCCAGGAAAACTAAGTACAAGTCAACTTTGTGTCCCGGAAGTTGACCTGTGTGGCAGTAGGGGCAATATTGACCAATGTAATGTAGGTACCTTGAGAAGACAGGCGAGTGAAAGAAAGGAAATAACCAATCCACCAATGATTAGGCTGAAGGTATGGGGTATCGAATTGCCAGCAATGATTGATACAGGAGCCAGCACATCAGTATGTGACGAACAGCTGTTCCAGGAACTGATAACTAAAAGAAATGCTGAATTCTTGCCTGTGTGTGGAGTATATTGCAGCACAGCAATTGGCAAGAAGAAGGAACATGTTAAATACCAGGTAAGGCTGGTAATTGAAATCGGAAGTTGGAAGTTCGATTTTATTGCCCTAGTAATACCTAGACTAACAGCTACCCTAATCATTGGCAGTGATTTGCTTAACCTTTGGAGGTCGGTAATTAACTATGACCTACATGAATTTATCATTAAGGAAGGAGCCTCAGAATGCACTGCGAAGTTCCTGGAGGAAGAAACATGCCAGGAGGAACCAGACCAGACAGGGATCCATCCGGATGAACAATTCTTTGTGGAAAACATCAATGTCCACGAGAATAGATTGGTAGACCTAAGGGTAAATAAGAAGAAAACAGGTTGGACGAGCGATGAAGAAACTAACGTTTGCAGCCATTGGATCTGCACAGAAGACGAGCATGTTACCTGGGACAACTACCAACCTGAACCACCACCAACGGATGGAGAAGAATCGATGTTACAGCTAATCGATGAGAAGGTCTGGGGGGCACATGGCATCTCTGAAGAGGAAAGAAGCCAACTTAGGAAAATATTGGTTAAAAACAGGAAAGTTTTCGATAAAAAGCCAGGTACGTGTAACAAGTACGTACATACTTTTACAGTAACAGATATTACCCCCTATACGCATAAATCAAGGCCCATCCCCAACTCCATCAGGGAGGAAGCTGACAGAGTAATCCAGAAAATGTTAGCGGACGGAATAATAGAGCCGTCGGACTCATGTTATGTGAATCCAGTAGTATGGGTCCATAAGAAAGGGGGAAAATTGAGGATGACCATCGACGCAAGGAAGATAAATGCACATACCTTGCCGGATCACTACAGGCCTGAGGGGGTAGACCAACTAATATCGAAATTGAAGGGAGGTCAACATTTCACTAGTCTTGACTTGACAGCATCATTCTGGCAAATTCCTCTTCATCCAGATGTCAGGAAATATACCTGTTTCTTGCACAAAGGAAAGGTATACCATTTTTCAAAATGTGCCTTTGGACTATCGACCAGTAGCAGTGCACTACTGAGAGCTCTGGACAAAGTTTTTGGAGATACCATCGAGACTTTTGTGACGCAATATGTAGACGACTTTTTAATATACAGTGAGAATCCCGAGTCGCACTTACATCACATAGATTATGTATTATCCAGGTTCCGGGAAAGCAACATGACCCTAAATTTAGAAAAGTGTGAGTTTTTCGTTAAAGAGGCTGAATTTCTAGGCCACATCATAACACCTGATGGTATACAACCTAATCCGGAGAGGGTCAAGGCCATAGAGCATATACCACCCCCACGTAACTTAAAACAGTTGAGAAGGTTTCTGGGCATTCTGCAGTACCAGTCGAAATTCGTGGTCAACTACGCTAAGGAATTGGTACCCCTTAGAGCACTGTTAAAAAAAAGACACTAAGTGGGAATGGAATGCTGAACACCAGGTGGCCTTTGAGAATATCAAAGAACTTTTCAAGCACAGTATTCTCCTGGAACGACCGGATCGGAATTCACCTTTTCTAGTATACACTGATGCTAGTGCGCACTCATATGGAGCAATATTAACACAGGAAGATGCAGATGGCAACAAACATGTGATTGCCACAGCTTCTAGATTTTTAAACAAAATAGAAGCCAATGCCTGCATAACCGAACTGGAAATAGGTGCAATCCATTTTGCGTTGCAAAAGTTCAGACAATATATATATCTTTATAAAATAATTATATATACAGATCACGTAAGCCTGTCCTTCATTCAAAAATGCAAGCTGACCAACTCCAAAATCTCGAGGTACATACATGAGATCATGTCATACGACATAGAGGTCAAACATATCCCGGGGAAGGAGAACATCTTCAGTGACTTATTGTCAAGATTAAGGTCGGAGAGTCACATACCCGAGACGATATACAGTCCGCACCATGAGATCAAAATTATGCAGATAAATAGCAAAGAAAGCAACGAGATCTTGCAAGACTTCAAGAACATAGCAAAGCTACAACAAGAAGACCCTGAATTGAAGAGGCTATTCGACAAGGCTCCAGACATAATACCAAGATTGGATGCCAAGATAGGCAAATTTAGGAACATCCTATTTAAATTGCATGGTCGCGACGTAAGGAAATGGAAAATGATGGTACCAAATTCCTTACAGGACAAGGTCATTTTGGCATTCCACCACTCGATGCTTCACTCCGGTACTGAGAGGACAATGCTTGCCATCGAGGAGGTATTGTACATTAAACATCTTGGCAAGAAGGTCAGGAAGTTAATTTCCTCATGCGACCTATGCCAAAAGGCCAAGCCAATTAATGTAAAGTACGATGTCATCCCACAATCCATCGTGAGGAACGAGAAAAATGCATTGGTGTGTATTGACGAGCATGGAGAGCTGCCAAGGGGTAAAGATGGAAACAGATACATATTTGTCATGTTTGATGTTTTCACAAAATTCACCAAAATATACCCCATCAAGAACATCAAAAGCAGAACATGCCTAGATAAAATCGTCAAGGACTACATCCCAAAATATGGGAGAATAAAATGTATCCTATCGGACAATGCGACCATGCATAAGAGCAAGTTGTTTCAGAACACCTTAGAAATATTAGGAGTAAAATTGTACTATTCCTCAGCATATTACCCCCAGGGAAACCCGACCGAGAGAATCATGAGGGATATTAGTATTTATTTTTGTTTACTCTGCCACAGAGACCACACTTCCTGGACGGAAAAATGCAGATATATAGAGGAGGTGATTAACCATTCGGTGAACCCCACGACCAAGTTCGCACCTATCGAGCTTATGACCAACACGAAACCAAGAAAATTAGCAATTGACATTGACACTACGATGGCTGCCCAGAGAGAATTATCAGAGAAGGAAAAATGTCAATTGGCATTCAGAAGATTACAGCAGAAGGCTGAAAAAGGAAGGAACAAGGTGAAGAGATTCGTCAGGAAATGGTCCCCACAAATTGGAGAAAAGGTGCTCTTAAAAAGCCACAAAGCATCTAAGGCATCTGAAAAAAGATCCGGAAAGATGGAGCTATTGTATACTGGACCACTGGTCATAACAAAACAGCTGGGTGACCACACGTATGAGCTACAGAATACAAATGGCAAGTTGGTAGGAAGATACCACAAAAATAAATTGAAGCCATACAAAGAAAGGACCAAATAGTCTTTGTCAACAAATGTGTAAGGCAGGAGTAATAGAGATGAAAGAAGATAACAATTTTTGATGGGTTACTTATAGGAAATTATGTTCAGAATAGGATTACAACAGGGAAGAAAATCAACATAGTCATTGGCTATATCGACCACAAAGAGCATTGTCAACAAAGATAGATGAGGACACTGATTGTCATTAAATAAATGAATCATAGCGACAGAAGATAATATGTTTTTGACATAAGGATGTCAGGGACAAAAAAATAAAAATGAATCAATTATGATGAAAAAGATATAATATTTCGACACAAAGATGTCGAGGGTAAATTGAGAAGAAAAATAATACAATTACAGAATAATTGTAAGTATAGAAGTTTTCTCTTATAAAAATAAGAGACAAAGAAATGACAATTAGTGAAATGAGGAAAACCATAACCAGAAAAACAATGCCCATGAATCAAGATGAATATAGCCAATGCTAAGCTCGAAGAAATGTTGAACCAAACAACAATGAATAATAACCCAATCAAGAAAGTTAGTACCATTAGTAACATCAGAGTTTAAGAACCGACTCAATAACCTGCCTATACATAATAAGCTTATAAGGCAAAGAAGGCAAAGAACTGAATAAAACATTGCCATAAACATGATTATAATCATTAGCTCAAAATTTGTATCCTGTTTTTCTCTCCTCATAGCAATGAATACAAGTCAAAAACCACATGAAACACTTAAATTATATTTGTGTCAATGTCAAATGTACAATAACTGAGTATGTGTTGTATAAGAACTGAATATGTGTTGTACAATAGCTGAATATGTATTGTATGATAACTGGATATATTGTGTAATAACTGAATATGTTGAGTAATAACTAAATGCTTTATGCCAAAACTGAATGTGTATTGTGTAATAACTGAATATGTATTGCATAATAACAGAACATATGTGATGTGATAGCAGGATATATTGTGCAATAACTGAATATGTATTGTGTAATAATTGGACATGTTGTGTAGTAATCAAATGTGTTGTACAATAACTGAATATGTATTGTATAATGACTGAAGGTGTATTGTATAATAACAACATATGTGATATGATAACTGGGTATATTGTACAATGACTGAATATATATTGTATAATAATTGGACATATTGTGTAATAACTAAATGTGTTGTACAATAACTGGATATGTATTGTATAATAACCAAATGCATTGTGTAGTAACCGAATATGTGAAACTTATAAAGACATGTTGTATTATGTCAAAACAAAGGACAAAGACAAACAGTGAAGAAGACTGTAAAGAAAAAAAAAAAAAAAAAATGTATTGTACAAAGTGATTGAATCATAGGAGTAGGGAGAAGTATTGTATTGTGTTTCAAGATTGTGAATAAGGTGACAACTTGAAAAACAAAACAAGGGGCATATGAGACAGAATATTGACTAATAGAAAATTGTTCATGTAAATATTTTTGTAAGAGTGTGTAAATTTTTAATTCTTTTAATTTGGGTGTATCAGGGACTTATTTTTTTTAATAATACTCAAAATAGACAATGTCTTCTCGTCACTTTGAGTTCAACCAATGAGAACTGTTGCGCGGATGAATACACAAGAATGGCGGTGTTGCGTCATAGGACGCTAGGTACTATATTCATTAGCGTCTGTGAACTCAAAGTGGGAGGTCGTATAATTGCTGATAGTGTGTGAACATGTAAATTACACCCAAACTTTTAACCAGCGTAGACGCTGTCGAAATTTAAAAGTCGTTAATTAATTGAAATTGTGATAAGAAGTGTAAATAACTAATAAATGTGTTTGTGATAAAAGAACGTTGGCTTTTGCATTCCATTCTTAGACCGCCAACCCTGCAGATAAGAGTGGCGTCTGCTATAACAAACTTTCCACCTTTTAGTAAAAACAATACTCCATTTGCTGCTATATTCACGCTGATATATGACCATCTTTATAATAAAACCCCGCCTCAACAGTATGGATAAATTTTAATTAGTGCACGTATACAACCTACCACATTCTTCTTCACAGTAACAAAAGGGTGGCCGCATATTGACTTTTCATATGTAGTCAGAACACAAAGTAGCCAGCAGACCATTGTCATGAACTCAAAAGCTTGCCACTAACAATATGAATACATAGTGCAAACACTTGTTTGGAAGCTTTGAAGGTTTATTGCCTTATCCAGTACATATGTGGTAAGCTACACTTTCAGTTACATATTTCTGGTTATTATATGTTTTTCAGGTTTTAGTCTTATTATTGGTGTTGTGTTGAGTTGTGTTTGTGGCATTGAAAATGTTGAACGATAAGAAAATACAAGAGAACATCGCAATGAAAATTAAATTGAATGTGTTTTAAGAGACTGGACAAAGGGGAAAATATTAATACATAATAAATTTTAGATTATCTTATACTTTTCTGATTCCTATTCTGTACTATAACATCCACTTCTGTAATTTGCAGTATTATGTTATGAGTTGCGAATAACTGGCCCATATTTTTGTAAAATTGACATTTTGGCAACTCAACACACTGTCCACATTAGGTCGAGTTATTGGAATTCTACTATATCACTACTTCACGTTTCGTCATGCATTCATGTATTACCGCTATAGTTAATGCAGTGTAGATATTTTCAGTGGGTGCACGTTTCTTAGCTGGCAATGCTCCAGTTACGTAAGCCAGTATTCTGCAAGTGGTGTGCCATCACAATGTGAAATGTGTGATACAAACATTTACAATTATTGTAATAAATTAATTGTTGATTTTAAGAAGGTGCTTGTTTATGCTTCTTTTTTTTTTTAATTGTTCTATTTATATCTCACCTTTAACTGCAGAGGTCATATCGGCGGCCTTGCCTATTGGTGTTACTCGTTTAACAGTGGGTTTTTCGGTCTTTGGGGATTTATATGTTAAATTCACACACACATTCCCACATTAACGCTTTCATTCATACAGGGCCAGCCTGTTTATGCTTTAATACATACTGATAACTGTTATATTTTCATAGAAATTAAATGTAATTTATTTACTTAATATTGTTATAGGTAGTTTATCTTAAGTTACTCATATTCTCGCTTGTAATATTGGCCTGGTTTGATGGTTATAGGCAGCAAGCTGTGTGTTTATCACAAAGAAAGCTGTGTAAGACTTTCAGTAAGCCGTTTACTGGCTTCTACCAATCACATAATAGAGTTTACATTAAAAACTGTAAACGTTCTAAACCAAGAAAACAGTATTAAAGTATATATTTTGGTGTATTCTTTGTAAAGCAATATTACTTATCACTATACTAGTTACCCCAAAAGTATGTGCTTTTTTGTGTGTTTATTTGCTTCCGATTATGTAACTGTATAACTATTTTTATGCAAACATTTCATATTTGCTCATACTGTTCTATGTATTACTCTTCCACTACAATATTTGTTTTATGGAAAACTATTTCTCAATAATTTAAAATTTAATAACAGTCATATGGGTCTATCCATTTCAAAATGGACAGGAAACAGAAAAATATTACTTTGTATTTTTTAAAATAAGTAAAATTTTATGTTGAAGCACATGATCCAACAATTCCTCTGAATATATCTAGGAGTTATTTCCAGGCTGTTATGCCGTGGTCTGCTGAAGTTTAAATACCCAGACGTTTCGTCCACAACTGCGGCAGACATCTTCAGTGGCGCGATCATAGTCTCCTCGGAGAAGTTAATGTGGCGTCTGAGGTGTGAACTGTCTGAGCTAGTGTATTTACCCCTCGAGTGGCCTCCGCTGATTGGTCCGGATGGCAGACAGCAGGAGGGAGGGGGTGGGCTTCGCCCAAGGTATTGTTTCCTCCTGATTGGTTCACTTGAATTTCTCCTGTTTTGTGCCATTTCTTGCTTTCAATGACAGGATACCAGTTGCTGTTAAGTTTCAAAACTTCTTCTTTCGTATTGAAATTGTGGGGATGTTTATAAATTTCAATAGCTTCATGTGGTAGCCGGGCATGGTAGTGTATTGTGAATGATAAAATGCTCGTGTCCTGGAACTTAATTATATTCCTCTGAAATTTCAGACTTCTGCGCAAAGTAGTTTACGTTATAATAAATATTAAAATTGATATCATTTCACATAAAATGTTATCTCTGAACATAAATATATTGTAAACAATGTCCTTTGGTAAGACAATACTTAACAATAAATATCTTAAAGATCAGTAGGACATGCTATTACGTCATTATATTATTTTCTTTAACCATATATTTGTTATTTTAATAAAACTTGAGTTTAAATAGAGGCCATATTTTAAAAACTAGGAAAAGAATGTTAAAATATTCTACTCACAATGTGAAATATTTACCCATTAAAATTTTACTGGTAGCATATCAGAAACAGGACATTAAAATGAAGATATCCCACAAAATTCTATGTTAGCACAGGAAACGGGTTGGCATGTGTGCATTTACCCTGCCTACTTCAGGCAATACACCTCAGAGCATTCAGCCTTGAGTATAAACAAAAACAACTTAAATATGGATGTGTCATGATGTAAATTCTTTCTAACCCAATACATTTACATGTATAATCCTGTGGCACAACAGCCCATCTGGGCCAAGGCCTACCGCCCAACTGGTGGGTCCGTTGGGTATTGCACCACAGGTATTATGAGTAGGGTGCAATACTGGAGATGGGATGTGGTTAACGCTCCAGTCCCTCCTGACCGGTTATGTGGTCTTCTCGACCAGTGGCAACTACTTTTCAATTAAGTAGCTCCTCAACTGGCCTCTCAGGGATCTAATGAGTCTGATTCCACCCCGGACTATCTTCCAGCAGGAGAAAATTCCCATGCTGGTACCGGGAGTCAAACCTGTGTCCCTTGCTTGGTAAGCAGCAGCGCTATCACTGCACTAAAGAGACAACCCATTTATATGTATAAGAAATGAAGAGATATTTGACAGTTATTTTTAGTTTAGAATCATGCTTCCTTTTGTGCATAATAGTTATTTAACAACTAGATTTACACAAACTTACCACTTCATTTCTTGGTCACTGCAAATTTAATCCCAACAGGTGCTGATGAATATTTCTTCTTAAGTATCCCTTTCTCTGAGATGGGGATACAGAGCACAGACGCTGGAACTGTGCATGTGCATTTAAATCTTTGTGTCAAGTAGTCTTCCTCCTGCTGGATGTTCTTCTTTTGAAACAAAGTGAATTGTGATTCTGTGTGCCCCATTAAATAAATCTAAAGGTGATAAAATTTGATCTTGAGTGTGCTGGAGACTTGCTCTTGTGCTTGTCTTTCCATAGTTCCTCCATCACATGGACCATTCCTCTGTGAGGTGAAAAAATGCCATTTTGGCTTTACCCCATATTCTTGCTCATGAAAGGTGAGATTGATGAAGTTTTTTCTGTTCTTATGCTGCAAAGCACAATCACTGAAATAATATATTTTGGGTACAGTTGTGAATGTTTCATGATGGAATGAAATCATATGTCTTTGGAGTAAATGAAAAACTACTGTACCACAGTTTAAAGAGTCTGATATTACACGTGCTTATAATGTATCACCAATGAAGGTAGGGTTGCCTGATTGTTATTCCAATGGAAACCATGAACTTTGTCTTGGACAATGAAAGCATAGTTCTCCAAAAAGTCATACATTACTGTAAATTCACCTTGATTCAGATTTGCTTTTTTTCTGTATAAAAAGATCTTTGTTGTGTTATGACTGAGTGCTTTTTCAGTTCATCCACTTTCCTCAAGAAATCATCTATAAAATCATGTGTTCTTTTGAATATTTTCTAGACTGATTTTGTCCACAGCTACCAATTGACTCTAACTTACCATGTCACCCATGGATTCTTTAAAAGCAAGCTCCAATTTTTTTCTCACTTGTACATTGCCAGGGCACTCAGAGCACTTACTAAAGAAACATTCCAATGGTGGAGGGTTGCACATAATTCTTGCTACACAATCTTGATGTTTTCAGTGGTTTCTCTTTATTTTTGGTAATTTCTGCTATTTTTGAACCATCCATCATGAGTTTTGTACATACATGTGCAGACAGTATGACTACCACTGGAACCTGCCAGAACACAGTGCTTAGGTCGTAAGTGTGCAAAGTTTGAAAATCTTAATCTAATCCCAGGATACCTGTCTTTGAAATCCTGGAATAATTCCCCGATGTTACACAATATTAGTTTATTTTGAACATATTCTTTTCCACTCTCATTCCTTTCTTTCCCTGATTACCCTCCCCTTATGTAGGACTTACACCCCCTACGACTTACAAGCCAGTGTCTACGGTCAAATGCCTGTCGGGAAGCAGAGGGACCTCTGGACCAGACAGAGTGAAGACCTGGAAGCAGGTGGTCAGCCAAGCACCCGGTATGATAGTGAGGAAGAGGATGATATGAAATGCAGGTGGGGGAAAGCGGAGAACCCAGAGAAAACTGGCCCAGACACTGCTTTGTCCACCACGAATACCACATGCGGGACCACTAACCACTCAGCCACGGCGCCTCCATTATATTTCCAGACTCAGGGAAGGATGAGGAATAATCTTGGCTGGAGAAAAATTCCTACCCCCCTGCCAGGAATCGAGCCCAGGACCCCTTGCACAGCAGGCAGGTGCTCTACCAACTGCGCTACAGGGCCAGCCACTCTCATTCCTTACTGTGACAAAATATTTTTCACCTAGCACTGCAAAACTTAGGATTTCTTCTGATTCATAGAAACTTAAAACAAGTTTTTCTTGAGAGGTAGAACTGGAGCTTAAAAATTCAATGCCACAGCTGGGATTTGAACCACAGATCCTCCACTTACTAGGTGGATGCTACTGTGAGAGCCTGTCAGAATGACATTGAGTTCTCCAACCAATTTGTATTTCTCCCGATAGTCACCTTTGGGGTAATTGTCTCTGATGTGAGACTGCCTTTGTGGTTTACCGGGAGAAATACAAATTGGTTGGAGAATTCAATGTTATTCTGGCAGGTTGTCACAGTAGTTTAATGGTTAGAGTGCTCACCTGATAAGTGGAATGTCTGTGGTTCAAATCCCAGCTGTGGCATTGAATTATTCAGTTCCGATTCTGCCTCTCAAACATTGCCCACACACGGCTTGTGTGTTTAAAAACACCAACTGTAAGTTTCTGGGCATAAATAAATAATAATTACCATCTGAAGGTTATTTAATCCTGGGACATAAAGTACTTGCAATAGTAAGTCACCATTGGGGTACTTGTCTCTGTTGTGAGACTGCCTTTGTGGTTTACCGGGAGAAATACGAATTTTGCACACATGTTATGTCAAGGATTGATAACAATACAATAATATCATGACTTTGTCCTAATGCCCTGACCAGGATCTTCAGGATAATAAAGTGACTTAGCTAAATTTATCAATGCAAAGGAATCTTTCGACATAATGTTCACCAACATAAGAGCCGGCTGAGTGACTTGAAAATTTGCACATGTTTCAAGGACCAATGACAATACAGTAATAATATCATGACTTTGTTCTAAGTTCTGACCAGACCATCAGGATAAAAAAATTACTTAGGTAAATTTATTAATGTAACAATCTTTAGAGTAACTTTCACCACTTAGAGTTGTCCAATTGACTTGTAAACGTGCACACATGTTAAGGACTGATGAGAATACAGTATCATACTTTCCCAATATCCTACCAGTATCATCAGGATAAGGAATTACTAAGCTAAATTTATGGGAAATAGTACAATTATGACATCTTAGATGTTGCTAAGGCACATTTCTACAGGCACCCTGAAAATTGCTTTAATTAAATAAATAAATACAGATATATATATATATATATATATATATATATATATATATATATATATATATAATGATGTAGATGCCCAGAGAGAGGACCTGAAAGGAACACGAGACCCAGGGCAAATATCGCGGACCGGAGTTCACACAGAGTCAAGATACCCACAACAGCTGGTAGTTTAGGAATCGATACAAGTTACACTGAACAAAGGAATTAAATCACTTGAAGATATTGAAAAATGGAAATGCCCTGAGAGAGGACCTGAGAGGGACATGAAATTTCAGGGGAAGGATTGCAGATCGAAGTTTACCCAGGGCCAGGAAGTCCACAACAGCTGATAGTGTAGTTAAAAGAGTAATCTAATACTGTTCCAAAAAAAGAGTGATCAAAAAATTTTCAAAAAAGAATTTTGGAAGAAATTTCAAATTCATAAACTTTAAAAAGATTTCAAATTAAAAATTTTGAAAAAGATTTGAGACTAAAAAATTAAAAATAAATTATAGTTTTAAAAAACTAAGAAAATAACATGCTTTATAACAAACCAAACTAAAAAGTAGACAATAATTTTTAATATTTATTTATGCCAACAAACTTACTGTTGGTGTTTTTAAACACACAAGCCGTGTGTGGGCAATGTTTGAGAGGTAGAACTGGAACTTAAAAATTCAATGCCACAGCTGGGATTTGAACCACAGACCTTCCGCTTACCAGGCGGGTGCTCTAACCATTCTGGCAGGTTGTCACAGTAGCTCAATGGTTAGAGCACCCGCCTGGTAAGCAGAAGGTCTGTGGTTCAAATCCCAGCTGTGGCACTGAATTTTTAAGTTCCAGTTCTACCTCTCAAACATTGCCCACACACGGCTTGTGTGTTTTAAAACACCAACAGTAAGTTTGTTGGCATAAATAAATAATAATTACCATCTGAAGGTTATTTAATCCTGGGACATAAAGTACTTACAATAGTAAGTCACCATTGGGGTAATTGTCTCTGATGTGAGACTGCCTTTGTGGTTTACCAGAAGAAATACGAACTGGTTTGAGAATGCAATGCCATTCTGGCAGGTTGTCACAGTAGCTCAATGGTTAGAGCACCCGCCTGGTAAGCGGAAGGTCTGTGGTTCAAATCCCAGCTGTGGCATTGAATTTTTAAGTTCCAGTTCTACCTCTCAATAATTTTTAAGTATGAAGAGTTTGTTCTGTAGCAATATAAAACCAACTAGTTCATTATATTTCAAAATTGTGTAATATGTTTAGAATAAAAACTAATTTATATTAACAAAATACATTTTATTGTAAAAAAGTGTGGGTGTCTAATATCAAATGTTCATTGGTAGCTATTTATAAAAGTAAAGGCTTGATAAAAATATCTAAATAGCACCCCACATTTTTTTACAATAAAATTTATTATGTTGTCTGACACCAAATGTTATAAATAGTTCATAGGTATTGTAACTATTTATGCAAGTAAAATTATGATAAAATTATTGTAAAAAGCACCCAACACTTTTTTACAATACATTTTATTATTTTGTTGATATAAATTAGTTTTTATTTTAAACTTGTTACAGAATTTTAAAATATAATGGACTAGTTGACTTTATATTACTATAGAGAAAAGTCTTCATACTTAAAAATTATTTTTTACTTTTTAATTCAGTTTGTTATAAAGGAAGTCTTTTTTTAATTTTTTAAAACCATAATTTATTTAAAATGAAATAAAACTCTGGCCGGTTAAAGCAATTAAGTATGTCATCATTTCAACATCTGATAATTAAATAATATTTACTTTATAGTCACAGGAGGTAGGATGTCAACAGATTCAGGTTAATATACACCGTAAGACAAAAAAAAAAAAAAAAAAAAAAATGAGCAGACTCTAGAAGCGTATATTTGTCTAAGTCCAACCACTCGCCCATCCGCTCACATTGAATAGTTGAGACTCAATATGAGAAATGACAACAGAACGACGCTAAAGACCCGCATCCCGTGACACCATTGTAAACCGGCCGCGGAAATTACATGGACTTAGACAAATATACGCTTCCAAAGTCTGCTCATTTTTTTGGTCTTAGGGTGTATATGGACTGGAATAGGAGAATTTGGCAAGTTATTTAATTTGAAAGTGAAATATTGCAATAACTTTGTATAGTGATATTATGGAAACTATAAGTAATAAATTATCTATACTTTGCAGAAACCATACTGTATTCAGTCTATAAGCACACAAAATTTGAATTCAAAATTATTGTTAGAGGTACTTTGTGTGTGGGTGTGGGGGTGGGTGGGTGTGTGGGCGTGCGCGCGTGCATGTGCCTTTCCTGAAAAAATGAGTCATACAATTTTCTGTATGTTTGAAATGGAAATGCTATGTATTATATTCATACTGTTTTCTCTACTCACTTTTAGATAGTACATTCACATCTCTTTCTCTACTTGCTCTTCCATAAATAATTTTCTTGAAAAAAGACGATTTTACACACAAAAAAAATTTTAGCGCTGCTTGTAAAATGTCATACAATTTTCTGAATGTTCGAAATAGAAATGCTATTACATTTACAGTTTCCTCTACTCACTCTTCTACTAATAATTCATATCTGTATGTACAAAATGGATGTTTGTATATATGTATGGTTAATCTCGAAAACTACACTGATTGATCACTGTGAAATTCGGCACATATATGTATTTATTCAGGAGAAGGTTTTTATGGTATCCATTTTCTGTACAATATATGGCTCACATGGTTTTCTCTATTCACTTTTCTTTTATGTAACACATTCATATTTCCTTCTCTGCTTGCCCTTCAACATACAATTCATACAATTTTCTATGATTGAAATATAATTGTAACATATTACATTCACACAGTTTTCTCTACTCACTCTTTTAGGAGACACAATCACACTTCTTTATCTTCTCCCCCTTCAACATACACGTCATACAATTTCCTACATGTTTGAAATAGACATGCAATGTATTACATTCACACTATTTTCTCTATTCACTTTTGTTTTACATAACAATTCATGTGTTATTGTCTGACACTTATCAACTTCATACATACCAACGTCTATATATATGAATTGTATGTTGAGACGTGAGTAAACTCCAAAACCGGTTGACTGTTTGCCATGGAAATTGGCTCATCGTAAGTGTTTTTTCATGGAGAAGGTTTTTATGCAATCAGTTTTACCATGCAACATATTAAATTCAATAGTTTTCTCTACCTCCTTTTCTTTTACATAACACAGTCCCAGGTCCTTCTCTACTCCCTCTTCTACAAACAATACGTTTGAAATATAAATGCAACCTACAACATTCACGTGGTTTTTTGGTACTCATTTGTCTTTTATGAAACAATAACACTTTGCATTGGTATTATATAAATTGTATATTAAGGAGCCAAGGGAGATGAATTATCATATTGAATAATATATGTTGTTGTTTTCTAGTGCCTTGCATCTGGCAATGAAGCCATTAGCATTCATGCTTTCCAATACTTTTGAACTGTAGTTCCTTCTGATCTTAATGCTTCACAGGTCTTCAAGTGGTCTTCGTTCATTTCTGCTGGATCGTTACACAGGACACATATTGGTGAGGATGAGATACCTATTCTGTAGAGATGACTTGCTAAGCAGTCGTGATTTGTCAATAGTCGGAAGGCTGCAACCGCTGTTTTCCTTGGTCTCTGGGGGATTATATCTGGGTTGGAAAGTAGTGTAATCCATTTTTTATCTTTGGCATTTGTTTCTATTTCTTGTAGGTATGAATGAGAAAATTTTTTAATGATCAAGCGTTTTATTGAGGAATATGAGAAATTGAATTTAGACTTTTGTTTTATTGTTGTGCC
Organism: Tenodera sinensis; assembly: GCA_030765045.1. NCBI lineage: Eukaryota > Metazoa > Arthropoda > Insecta > Mantodea > Mantidae > Tenodera > Tenodera sinensis. The sequence goes on along the minus strand of CM060962.1, from coordinate 205,442,912 downwards.
TTTCTTTGCAAGTGAGTCTGCAGCTTCGTTCCCCATGACTCCACAGTGTGCTGGAATCCATTGGAGATGAACAGTCTTATTAACTTTTTGGAGTTGTGTTAACATTTTGTAGCATTCTCTAATTTTTGTTGACTTCTTTGTAGTATTTGAACATATTCCCTGAATTGCAGCTTTAGAATCCGAAAGAATTACTGCCTTGTTAAATTTATTTAAGGGAAGATTTAATAATTGTCGTAGAGCAATGTGTGTAGCCTCTATTTCTCCATCATAATTTGTTGTGTCTCTGCCAACAGAATGATAAAAGGAAAAATGTGAACACGTAACTCCAGCTCCAGTAAGGTTTTCCTTGGAGGATCCATCAGTATATATGTGCAGCCATTCTTCTGTGGGATACCTAGTGCTGATTGTTTCCAGAGCTAGAAGTTTTTGTATTTCTTTTGGTGTGTCTGATTTACTTATTTCCTCTATTAATTCCAAATTGAAGGTAGGTTGCAATAATTCCAATGGATTTTCTCTTATAAGTAGATTTTCTCTGGTGTTAGGAATGTT